>CM055964.1:21395000-21975000 GCA_029531755.1 Holothuria leucospilota | reverse complement strand
ACATATCGTATTGATATAGGGCGTCATGTTTAAGATGGTGTCAAACCAGAGAGCCCAAAGACTTAGTGATTCCTTGCCGAAAAGAAATGCTCAGTTGAACTGAAGTTTGTCCCTCAAATTATCCCTCTTGACATACTTGTTTTACGATCTTTTCACAATTTGACCTCTGGTAACCTCATATGACCTTTGAACTCCACCAAAAATGGTTTAACAAAAACAAAAATGAAAAGGTTAAGTGTCCTAAATGGGATTCCAACCAGTGCCGTTTGTGTGAGAAACCGAACACTAGCCACTACACCATCGACAGACTTGTTAAATGTATAGAGGCTTTTCATATGACGTCATAATACTCCCTGGCGCCATGTTGGAGTACATGTAACTTCGTAGTAGACCACACTCGACGCGCTTGCTCAATGAATGTGTACAAACCGCGTATACCACAGGACACACCGTGTGGCGCGTTCAGCATACTACTGCACAAAACCATGTGTTCTTGGCATGAGTGTCCTCCAGCATGGCGAATCCGTGACGTAATTGCAAAGCCTCTATAGTCGTCCTAATTATCTTATAGTAACAGCATCCTTCACGTGTTCATAGTTAGGTAATCAAAATTAAAAGTACAAGTTACTGTAAAAGTTATGCATTTGAAAGATATACGTTGTTCTCAAGACGCCGTAACTTTTCGGTGGTCACGAAGCGACACAGTTGAGAGGCACCACCCACTGTCTATTATGTTTACGAGGTTTTCATAGTTTCACTTCTGGTGACCTCAGATGACCTAAGACATTCATCAGAACCCATAGGTCCTCTGCCTCTTAAAATGACAAATCGATATACCAAGTGTGAACGTATCCACCATCAAATATCGTGTTTTTTTTTCAATGTTTTCGATTTTTACCTCTGGTGCCCTTTAATGATATATGAAATGCAATGTAAACAATAAGGTTCTTCCTCTCAATAAGATACATCTATAAACCAGTTATGGAAAGTGTCCATTATTTCTATCTTGAGATAACGTGTTTACAAGCAATTTTTACGTATTCCGTGTTTTCACCTCCCTTCACCTAAGTTCACCTTTGACCAGCCTCTACTAAACAATAGAATTCATTTTCTGACTATAATGCATTACATGCTAACTATGAAAAATATCCATGTTTCCTATCTAGACATATCGTGTTTACAAGGTTTAGGGTTTATGTCCCCTGGTGACCTCATATGACGTTTGAAATCAACCAAAATAATAGGGATCTTTTTCTTAATATGGAAACATCATGGCCTATACCCAGTATGAGAAATAACCATCATTGTTATCTTGAGATATCGTGTTTACAACTAAGCGTCACAAACACACATACAAACACACACACATACACACACGCCATCGTAACTGCATTATTTCTTTTGCCTTTGGCAAGGAATCAAAAAGTGGAAGTGTTCAGTCAAGCTAGATTCTTTACTTTCTTATTAAAGGGGGATTTGCATCACCCCAAGTATAACTTTACTTGGTGATAACCCCGCCCATAACTGTCTTTACTGCTTCTCCTTGTGCAGACACAAACATAGTTCACTGCTCAATGCCACATCCTGGTGAGCTTAAGAGACCCCATATGTAATCAAAACATTCTCTGTGCGTGCTGTATAATATGAGCTGCTCTGCACCTTTTGAATTTTGTAACTCTGATGTCAATCAAAGAGTAGTCACCAACTGAGACTTTTTCTTACCCCCAACTAAAAGTCATACTTGGGGTGATGCAAATCTGTCTTTAAGGTGTTAATTACATCAAGCTTACTGGAAGTAAGGTTGAGTTATCTGCGTAATTACTTGACATTATCGCTACAAACTTAATACGTTATGGTTTGTTTTCTATAAACTTCGAAAGTTGTATGCCTTACGGACTATGAGGTGGTAGGTCTTTTATTTAACTGCGTAGCTGTTCGCGGATTGTTGAAACGCTCGGACGATCTTTTTCAATGCAGAATTCATTCGGCATACCTGTTACGCACTGAAAGCAATCCCTACAATCGAAGATGTGGGCTTCCATTAATGAAAGCAAATATTACTAAATGTCCGTGTAAGTGCTATTTTTCGGAGCGCTTCGAGCGCATTCACCTTGTACCCTTACAGTCTTGTCATAATTTCGCATTCAAAAATGTGAGCATAACTATGCTGCAAAACTCTGTAAAAACTCTACGATCATCCATCCTTTCCGTCATCAAACCAGCTGCATCTTGAAGAAATCAACCGCTGTAATGCACCGGCAGTAATTAGTCCAAATTAGGCTATTTTGAAAGGATGCAAACTGCGATGTTATGGTCTGTTTGGTGCGTGTTCAATGCTTTTTAAAGGTGGTAAAATGCTAGTACCTACAATTGTGTATATACCCCAAAGCTTCCGGGAGTTTTGCCCCTGGTCCCCCACAGAGGGACGTTACTAAAATGGGCCCGAAGGCCAGCAACTGAATTGATTTGTGATCGCCACTTGATATTATAGCAAGGTCAAATTGACATTGCCAAACGTAAAATTGAGCGTTCCGGTAGGTTTTCTTATCTTACTCTCTCTGTACAAATAAAATTTCTATTTTGTACTTTTTGAAAATATCACCAATACGAGGGTATTTGAGTCAGTGGTCCTTTTAAGAGAAATTTTGTGGGAAATGGAATCCTTATCTGTTGGGAAAAGGTCCAGCACACGCCACCCCCCCCCCCGACTCACCGACCCATAGAGGCGCCGCTGTCACAAGCCCTACCCACCAAAGCTCTATAAAACAATAAAATACACCGATTTATTATTTTGGCTTTTACTCGAAGGTTCTGGAAAAAGATCTTCGTTAGATCTTTTTAATGGTGCGAAGTGTCTTTTCGTTTTACGCGTCGTATATGATGTCTGTAGTAGTATTAAAACATCAAGTTATAACGTGCGCACATGACATATATGCCACCTGGCAAAGTTGAGGTGAACGGAAGTGAAAAGATTGACAAGTTAAAGTGTACCCCAAGCAAAATGTTCAGAAATCATAGGCGCATGAAGCTTTTCGAGACTGGGGGGGCTTAACCTTGTTTCGAATCGCCGGCCTGGGGGAGGGGTCTAAAATTTTGGGGTATTTTAGGGTTCTCAGATGCAATTTGGTGCAACATTTTGGACAAATTTAAAGGAAAATTACTGCAATTTTTTGACATTTCTTACAGAAGAGATAAATAAGGGGTTTTTGGCCTTGGATCTTGGGGGGCGGAAGCATGCTTCAGCCCCTTACATATTTGACTGGGGGCTAACGCCCCCTCCCCCAGCCCCCGCTTCCTACGCCTATGTCAGAAATAGTTGTCATAAACTTAGCTTGAAAAATGCATTCATGACAAATGTTCCAACTCCCTTATTATCAGTACATTCCTGGACTGAGATACAAAATGTCGAAGCTTATTCACTTAATTTAAAATGACAGATGGCACAATAATTCGTAATTTCATTCTCGTACTACTCAAATTTTCGTCTTTGGTTTTTCTGTTCGAAAGCCGCTGAAACTTGTGCCAAAATGTGATCACTATCTTACTGCTATAGGGTGTCTTGACTGTACAAACCCTCTCCTACAACATGCTATGCAAGAAAACAGTGATATTATCAAGGAATTACAAACAGTTTATTTTAAAGGAAGCAAAAGCAGGTAATGGGAGTTGTACAAAGAAGGACATCACAATTAAATTATTGCGCAATCGACTACTTCAAGTTAAGTGAATAAATTTCAACATTTCATCATTTCATATCCCAGCAACGGATTAAGCTACGATAATGGGAGTTGGATGAACAAGATTCATTTTCCAACCTCTAAAATGTATACGCGTGTAATTCTGGACTTTTGGCACAGAGACTCATCACCCCAATTACGTTTTTGGTTGGAGGAAAGCAAGATTCCTAATTGATGACTGCTCTTTGATTGACATAATATTCAAAAGATGTAGAGTAGCTTACATTTACACAGCATGCACAGAGAGTGTCCTAACTACGCATTAGAATCTTGCATTCATGCTCACCAGGATATGCCAGGCCTAAAGCAACAAAGTAACTAAAATTGTGTCTGCACAAGGAGGGGCCTAGATTGGGACAATTGGAAGTGTCTAAAATGACGAGATTTGCACTTTAAATTTTTAAGACCTTGTACTTCATCACAAAGCAATTGATGTAACAATGTGTGCGATAACGTAATCTTTCCGTGTAAACTACTGTAGCCTATAGGCGTAGAAAGCGGGGGGGGGGGACTTGGGGGCTTGGGGGCTAAAGCCTCCACCCAGTCAAAAAGTGGTAGGAAGTATGTGGTGGCGCGAAAGTATGCTTTCGTCCAACACCCCCTTGAACTACGAAAACCAATAGTAGCTCCCTTTCTAAAATATGTCAAAGATTTGCAGAAATTATAAAATTGTCCGATGCAGTATGTTGCACCAAATTGCATTTTAGGAGCCTCAAATGTTAAACAGATTTCCAAAGGGGGAACACCCCTCTCCTTAGATCCTTCCCCAGGACGGCGGTCCAACACAACATACAGTCCCCCCCCCCCCCCCCAGTCGAGAACAGCTTCCTACGCCTTTGGGCTTCTGAACGTTATGAACTTGAAGCATTGAAGCATGATCCTGTAAATGTCTACATATACCACCTCTTCGGCTCCACAAAGATGCATCAACGCTTACCAGTGCTGTAGTACTCGAGACCGGTGTCAGACTCGAGACACGTCTTGAGTCACGATTTTAAGGACTCAGACTCGTGACTCGGACTCGGACTCGGAAAGCAAGGACTCGGTCTCGCACAGTCCGGACTTGAGACTCGGCTATTAAAGTCCCGAGACCGGTCTCGAGACCGGCAGAAGTTTTCACACTTTTACTAAATACGTCGCCACATAGCAGTTTCATTTTCCTCTGCTGAGCCTGTACAACTCCGCACGGTATCTAAGTCGTTGCAATATGCCCAAATTATCTAGAAACCCTTCGTTCCCGAGGGTTTCGCGAAATATTGTTTCTCCATTTTCTTTCTATTTACAATAGAAAGGGAGACTACGTGCAACACTGAATCTGTCTTATGACACCTATGATGGAAGAGTATAGGGGTTCATATTTTACAGAGATCTCTTTGCCGACATAGGCTTATGCTTATACTGTAATTTTGTTGGTTGGTTTCTTGACACTTTAACGTGTGATATTATTGCATGCAACTGAAATTTTCAACTGCTAAGTTCGTTTGGAGTGCATTTAGAACACTCGACCCACGAGCCTTGTGTAGCCTTGGAAGACCACTGATCCAGTCAGCGAGAAAATTCACTGTTGCAATTTGATTAAATACTGACATTATAATTGTCATACCAGCATCTAACCAGAGGTAGCACATGCAGGGACGCCCTTACAAAAAAAGTTTTGGCATGTCACATGTGAACACACATAATCACATGAAGCAGGACATATTGAAAATACAAAAGGAAAAAAGTGTGGTCATCAGGGGTGACACATGTGATATTGGAACCAAACTAATACACGGCACCACCCTTTTCCCTGCATGATTGTCACACATGAAACTTTCGGTCAACGTGGGCAAAGCCGTGTTAAGTTGACACATGTGTCAAACAGGGCAAAGTGTGGCAACAAAGCTGGTGAAAGAAATCAAATTATTGAGTTTTCTTTACTCAGCACCACACCAATCCACACCAATCCACACCAATCCACACATTACCTACTTTACCCCAGTTTTTCACATGTTACCTGTGTCAAAAGGTGCTTTTTTGAGGGGGTTCCACCATTACCTCATGTCCAGCCTGACACAGGTTACCTGTGGTAATGCAGGTCCATGCATGGAACTTTGGAAATGTGTAGGCCTATCAAATGTTTACAAAAGACACACATTGCCGTGCAAAAAAATCACAGAAACTTCAACTTTTCACACCCCATCAGATTTGTCCACATTTCGGCACAGTATTCCAAGTGTGGTATTGGAACTTTTTCCACAGAATTTCTTGTAAGGGGGACAAAAACAGTGGTACCCCCGTCGGAGAAATTTCCAATTTCTTGCAATGCCTCTCTAAGACAGTAGCTACGATAAAGTGTACGATTCTCAACGGCGACCATTTGCCCTGTTTACCTTTTAATTTTCACAAGGCGTAAATCCTTCAATACGAATACATTTTTCGCGCACTTCGCGCGCTGTAGAGTTTCTCAGTAGCTCTTCGAACGCTCAGTCTGTTTCGGACGTTACGTTGTTAACATTCTGAGGATATTGACCATCAGTTTTATAAAAGAACATTAACTTGGGAGTTTCACAATTTTTTTTCTTAATTTCATACTTTTCATGGCGAAATAAACTTATTATGACTGGAATAGTGCAT
This sequence comes from Holothuria leucospilota, assembly GCA_029531755.1. Taxonomy (NCBI): domain Eukaryota; kingdom Metazoa; phylum Echinodermata; class Holothuroidea; order Aspidochirotida; family Holothuriidae; genus Holothuria; species Holothuria leucospilota. The sequence continues at coordinate 21,968,647 of CM055964.1, read as the reverse complement.
AACAGTCCTGTAATTCCACTTTTGCGGCCTGCGCAATCCCTAATATCTAGCCATGCAAGCTATGAAAATGGTCAGACTGAGTGTTTGGTCATAAAATTTGCCAAGGAGGTTTGTGCAGATTCATTCAAGTATTAACGTGGACCTAAAGTCTAGGTTTTCAAGAATATATATTCAAGAGGTAAGAAAATATATTTCTTTAATCCAATTTCCACTTTATTAGCTCCCTCCGTTGCTGAGATATAGAATGTTGAAGTTTATTCACTTAATTTGCAATAGTCGATTATGCAATAATTCGTGATGTCCTTCAGGTACAACTAACTTTACCTGCTTTTGTTTTCTTTTGAAATTAAGATGTTTACATGACCTTGGAACATTTACTGTTTCCTTACAAAGTATGTTGTATGGAGAAGGCATAAATAGCCAAGTCGCCCTACAACAGTAAGACAATGATCACGTTTTGGTCCAAGGTGCAGTGGCTTTCGAGAAAATAAAGAAATACAAAGACGGTAATTTGAGTAGCAAATGACATCACAAATTATTGCACAATCTACCATTTTAAATTGAGTGAATCGGCTTCAACATTTTATATCTCAGTCCAGGAATGTCCTGTGAGGATGGGAGTTAAACCATTTGGCAGGCCCGTAGCCAGACAAGGTACTGGAGGGGGGCCAAATTTTTCCAGGGGGGCGAAAATTTATTCAGGGGGGCCAAATGTGTACAAATGTATTAAGTCAATGATAAGATTCAAACTCTCTGGGGGGAATTTTAGGGGGGCTTCGACCCCCTGCCCCCTTCCCTTGACTACGGGCCTGCCATTTGGATGCATTTTTCAAGCTTTGTAACATATATTTTTGAAATTCCAATCTTTATAGGTACACTTTAAGTCATTCCATCCTGGGTACCATACCTCATCAGAATTGTTTGACAGTCCAGTTTTCGCAATTATTGATTTTATTCCAAGAAAGATGACTTTAATTGTTTCGGACATTACAACTGTTAACGGAAATATTGACTTGACTCTACAAAGCCAAAGACCTGAAAGAAGTGAACTCTTTTCCCTAGTTTTACTTCAAGTTCTAAACTGCGTGGAAAAGGTTATTACCAAGAAATTAAGTAAAATGATAGAGGAACGGGAAAGACAAGAGTCAAGAATTTTTGACTTAGAGAATAAAGTTGACTCAAAGGAAGAAGAAATCAAAGCATTGAAAAACGAAATGAAAGAACTGAAGTGTGATCTTGGAAAATCTTTGGACAAACTTAATGACCTTGAGCAATATTCCAGAAGAAATTGTGTGAGGATATTTGGCGTTGAAGAGAGAGCAGAAGAAAACCCAGTCGATCTCGTGACAGCTTTAGCTAACGATAAACTTGGTTTAAATGTATCTCCTGATGACATTGACCGTACCCATAGAGTAGGCCCAGTTGTTGCAGGTAAAACTCGAGGCATCATCGTGAAATTCAAAAGTTATCAAACACGTAGCGCTGTCATTCATAACAGACGAAAACTAAAAGGATCAAGGGTTGTCATCAAGGAGGACCTAACCTATCAAAACCAACAACTGCTGAAGAAAACTCAAAACCATAACTTAGTTGAAAATGCGTGGTCGAATGATGGGAAAATTTTTGCCCTCTTCAAAAGTGATGAAAGAAGTTATGTCAAAAAAGTAAGGGACCTCAGCGACCTAGACAACTAAACATCGCAATCACCGTTCACACCATATTACTTTAAGTCATCGCGAGGCCCATACCGACAGTAAGGATTCGGAGGATCGCGCACACAATACTATGAGGTAATCTGTACAACAATTCAGCTGCAATGTCCCGATAGCTGCACAGCCATTGTTTGCTATACTAGCAATACCGTTTAAGTCTGCTATCCCTTGTACCTAGTTATGTCTTTCATTTGTTTACGAGTAGACGAGTGATTTTACTCTTCACCCGCTTTATATTTGAGTTGGTGACGATTTTTTTTTCTTTTCTTTTTTTTTCTTTTCTTCTGTGGGTTCTGTGGGTTTTTTTTCCGCCTTTTCTTCGTGTTATGCCACCTAGAACGTATACCCTTGATTTTGATTGTGGAAATACAGATGCTTGTTGCTATTATGATGTAGATAAGTTTAATATGTTATCGAATGAAGGCTTCAATGTATTTCATATGAATAGCAGAAGTTTAAATAAGAACTTTAACTCTATTTTTGACTATCTGTCCATCATAAAACATAATTTCGCTGTCATCGCTTTTTCTGAAACGTGGCTGAACAATAATGTGTCACCCTTAATTAATATCAATAATTACCGCCTTATTGAACATCATCGTATTCACAGAAAAGGAGGGGGTATCTGATTTTACTTACTCAGAACGTGTAGACCTTTCTTTCTTTAACGATACTGTCGAGAGTCTTTTTGTTGAAATGACTGCCCCATATTGCAATGTTAATGTTATCGTCGGCGTTATTTATCGTCCACCAAACGGGGATATTTCACAATTCAATGATTATTTGTATGACACTCTGTATAAAATCTCTAGAGAGAAGAAATGCTGTTACATTCTTGGAGATTTCAATATAGATACTTTAAGTGAGGACTCTTCAAACTTTTTGCACACTTTATACACTTGCGGCTTTTCTGCAGTCATTACTAAACCAACCCGTGTCTCAAACAGTTCAGCTACATTAATTGATAACATATTGAGTAATGTTTCGTTTATTGATGATACAAGTCATGAGTTAAGAGCTGGCGTATTAGTTACTGATATAAGTGACCACTTTCCAATATTTCTTAATACTTCTTTTAAATGTAAGAAGTCGGTAAAAAGACGTGATGTGTATATTCAAAATTTTTCAGAAGATAACATTCGCATGTTTGTTTTGCGTATTTCTGCTATAAATTGGGAGCATGTATTAAGTAAAAATGATACAAATACGGCCTTCGATACTTTTTATGATATGTTTAGGGATATCCATGATGCATGTTTTCCTATGATACGTATTAAAGGTAAAGGGGAAAAGAGTTCACCATGGATCACTTCGGGGATTATTTCTTCCATAAAGAAAAAAAATAGACTTTACAAACAATTTTTGAGAAACCCATCTGTTGCCAATAAATTAATTTATACTAGATTTCGTAATAAGCTGAATCATGTCATTCGGATTGCAAAGAAGAGGTATTATTTTGATAAGTTTCAGGAGAACAAAAATGACATGAAAGGAACTTGGAAGATTGTGAACGAGCTGCTAAATAAAAATAATAATGTAAATTTGCCTGATACTTTTAAAATTGGCGATAACACAGTCAGTGACAAACAAGAAATCGCCAATAGCTTTAATGATTATTTCGTAAATTTGGGTCCTTCTTTAGCTGCAAAAATTCACTCTGCTACACTTCCCAGTGATTACCTTAGTGATCCAAATCTTAGCTCTCTTTATCTTTTTCCAGCAACAGTGGACGAGGTTGAAAAAATTACCACTGATTCACTAGATCCACGAAAAGCAGCCGGTGTCGATAATCTAAGACCTTATATAGTCAAAAAAGTTATACCCTACATTTTAAGGCCCCTTTGTCACATCTTCAACTTGTCTCTCAGTACTGGAACTTTTCCGGATAAACTTAAACTAGCCAAAGTTATCCCACTTTTTAAAAAAGGAAATGCCAGCACTCTTTGTAATTATCGGCCTGTATCAATCCTGCCTTGCTTTTCAAAAATCCATGAGAGATTAATGTTTAATAGACTGAACAAATTCCTAAGTAAATTTAGTATACTATATGATAATCAATATGGTTTCAGACCAGGTCACTCAACTGAACTGGCACTGGTCGACGCTATTGATAAGCTTTACAGTGCCTTGGACAGTAGTAAATATTGTATCGGGATATTTCTTGACCTTTCCAAAGCCTTTGACACGATTGATCATAACATTTTACTACATAAGCTCACACATTACGGAATAAGAGGTCCTGCTCATTCTTGGTTTTCTAGTTACTTGTCAAATAGGCAGCAGTTAACAACTGTCAATGGGACATGGTCAAGCAAACTTACTGTAAAATGCGGTGTTCCCCAAGGCTCCATCTTAGGACCTTTGCTTTTCATTTTGTATGTGATATTTGTAACATTTCGAAAAAATGTTCCTTGGTTCTTTTTGCTGATGACACGAACATATTTTTCACTGAAAGCAGTATAAATAGTTTGAAAAGAACAGTGTGTAATGAGCTGCAAAGGTTTTATGATTGGTTTGCTTCAAACAAATTGTCTATTAATGTGGAAAAGACGCACTATATTTTGTTTAATTATAGTAGGCCTAATGTAAATACTGAAATGCATGTTGTTATGAATGGTATTCCTCTGGAAAGAGTTAATAGTACTAAATTTTTTGGTGTACATATTGATGCTAATCTCTCCTGGGGGGATCATGTTGGCCAAATTTCAAGCCAAATTTCCAAAGGTATCGGAATTTTATCAAAATTAAAGCACATACTACCCCAAAAAATTATGAGATCTATCTATCTTAGCCTTGTATTGCCCCATCTTTCTTACTGCTCATCGATTTGGTCTGGTACAACTAAGACAAATTTAACTAAATTATATATCCTTCAAAAAAGAGCCGTTAGGAACATCACCTGTGCGTTACCACGCAGTAGCACTAATGAAATATTTTCTTTTTTAAATTTACTTAAGTTAGAGGATCTTATATCCTTAAATGTAGCTACCTTCACCTATCGTTGTCTAAAATAATCTTCTTCCTGGCTCGTTTTCTTCCTTTTATACGTGTAATCTCTCTATTCATAATCACGACACACGCCACGCAGACAAACTTCGAAATACTTTGTATCGTAAATCTCGCAGTCAGCTCAGTCTTAGGTATAGATCTATTTATCTGTGGAATTCATTACCAAATGGTCTTCATGCGTAACATTCTGTTGCTTCTTTCAGAAAATGCCTTCAGAATTACTACATTTGTTAGTACTGAAGAGATAGTTCTTTTTTTAATGTACGTTTACTGTTATCAGTATAACCATTGGGTGTAATTGATTGTCATGCATACGGGTGGGTTAGGAAAGGGTTGGGAAGGGATGAAGTAAATGGGAATGGTATTATATGGTACTGAATGTTTTGGTTTTTCTAATTAAGTTTTTTCTTTTACGGGAGTGATCTTCTTTGTAAAGCCCATAAGGGTTTTAAGTTCACTTCCATCCACATATTATTTTGTTTGATACTTCTGTCTGTATATTTTCTGATAACGTGGAAAAACAAATAAATGAATGAATGAATGAATGACTTTTCAAACTGAAAATGAAAATTCTGAGGATTGCCTCTCTGTTTGTTTCTGTGAGGACAAAACATTTTGTTTCGGACGTTACAAAACAGTTAACGGAAAATCAGCTTCCAATTTAAAACTCCTACATGAACTTGATAATGCTATGATTTTTTTTCGAGATAATTTATATTGTGTGAACTCCAAACTGTGGTTCAAATTATAATTTCACTTTATAATAAGGATGCATGTATTTTTCTCCTCTTGCTCTTGTCAAAGTCAGGCATAATTGTTAACGAAAAATGTCACAACCGAAACATTTTCAGATCCATGTAACTTTTGAACTAGGTGGAATATTTTCATCACCTATTTTTTTTTCAACCGTACATGTGCTTGTTCACCAAAACAAGTATGAAGATAACAGCTGTTCCTCTGTGTTTGTGTGTGTTTTTTTTTTATTCAGACCGAACAAATATGGTACACTTGTCAGGTTGACAAAATTCAGTTAGCAAAACTATAGGGTTTATACCCTCACTATAACGTCTCCACATGCTAAGTTAGAAAAGCATCCATGCTTCCTAACTTGAGATAACGTGTTTACAAGGTTTTTCGTTTTTGACCTCTGTTGACCTGACATGACCTCTGACCACCACCTAAAACAATACGCTTCTTCCTCTCTATATAATATATCCATATACCAAGTATAAAAAGTATCCATCTTTCCTACCTTGAGATATCGTGTTTACAGTTCCCAAGGTTTTTGAAGTTTGACCTTCCCTGACCCCAGACGACCTTTGACCTCTAACAGAAACAATAGCACTCATTTTCTGACCATAAAACATCCACATGCCAATTAAGAATGGTATCCACGCTTCTAACTTGAGATATCCTGTTTACAAGGTTTTTGACCTGTGGTAACCTGACATGACCTTTGGCCTCCCCCACAAACAACCTTTAGGGTTCTTCCTCTCTACATGATATATCTACGTGTTGAGTATGGAAAGTATCCATCACTCCTATCTTGAGATTATTTCGTGTTTACAAGCAATTCCCAAGGTTTCTGAAGTTTCACCTTCCGTGACGACAGATAACCTTTGACCCCTACCAAAAACAATAGGATTCATCTCCTGACTATAACGCATCCACATATCAAGTATGGAAACTATCCATGCTTCCTACCTTGTAAAATCGTGTTAAGAAAGTTTGTGGTTTTTAACCTCTGTTGACCTGGCTGACCTCTCACCTCGACCAAAACAATAGGGTCTTCCTCTCCATATGATATATTCATGTACCAAATATGAAGTGTTTCCGTCATTCCTAACTTGGGATAAACATGTTTAATTAAAAGCCAAGCGTCACAAACACACACATACACACACCCACACACGCAATCATGACTGTACTGATTCCTTTTTTCTTTCGGCAAAGAAAAAAATGGTACTCAGTCAGTACCAAACTGCTACGGAAGAGGCTATTTCAGTGGGGAACTGACAGTCCTGGCCGGTTCAAGGCAAAACTTTTTTTTCATTGTTCCAGTATGTTGTTGCGTTCTTTCACAAAACACTTTGCTTTCCTGGACACTAAAAATCAGTGGCGCTGGCACAGGGGTCATATAGGGGCGGGTGCTCCCCCAAATCGATTTCTAAAAAAATTCTGAATTTTTTTACAATGATCCCAAAAGACGTTCAAGCTATGGATTTCTGTAGGGGTAGGGTGAAATAGTTAGATGACGTTTTACGGCTCAGTTTCTAATCAATTGGTTTAAGTCGGGCCGGCCACGGCCTTTTTCCAGTTGTGGCTCACTGGCTTGTTTTCCCTAGTCCATTGCTCATGCTGAGCACCAAGCACAATGGCAGTAGGTTCCATTTACAAGGTCTTTGGGGGCAGGGTGAGGTGTGTTTTCGACCAAGTGTTGGATCTATTGTAATCATTTTCTATCACAAATGTTTCTCAAACTATCAGAAATTTCGCAAATCCTTCGCAAACTATCAAAATTTTCGGGCGCTCCTCGCAAACCTTACCTCAATGTTGTTCATATTATCAATATCTTCCGATAGCAACTTTCGGAGAAAACAGCAGCTAAAGTTGAAAACTGCTTGCGAGTTACCAGGTAAAAGACTGGCTGTTTGAGTGGCATGTATGTTTGTTGGGCAATTGAAAGGGTCTCGATGCAGAGCCTGAATAGAGGAAATCATATTTAATGAAAAATTTCGGCGCGCTTAGCGCGCATTCGTCACGGTTTGCACTTCATCTCATGACCATTATTTACAGGGTAGGTAGTAATACATGGAACTATTCACAACACTTTCCGAAACACAAAGATACATCTCCATCTCTGCATCTGTAGGGGCCTCTCATCAATATCTGATCTTTCAAGCTAATTTGTAGCATGATGTGGAGGGTTGAAAGTACGAATTTTTCGTTATATGCTTTTCAAAGCTTTTTACCGAGCGCTTCGCGCGCAGCCATTATCGGTATGGATGGTGATTAACTGTTAATACACTTACGACGAAAAAGCATTCTGAAACGCGTTTGTTAGTCCTTCACGCCTTTGCTATACCTATCAGGGAGGTCTATATATCACCTCCCTGCACCTATACTCTCCCTCCCTCCCATACCCCATTGCTGGAAGCTGTTCGTCTGGATTTTCGTTCAAAATTAGCAAAAGTTCGATATTCGTAAAGTGTTTGGCGTCATAATCTATTTAATCATTTCGATGTCAGGTTATAAGCATTATGTCATTGCCCCATTTTATATAATTAATCCAGAGCTTCCAGGAGGCCCTATACAGGTATCTGCCAGTCTTAGATACCCTTTTATAATGCACAATAGAGGAAAGGAAAAATTTTCGTAAAATCCAAGAATGTTTCTGCGGGCTCACGCACGTGTATTTGAGTAAAAACTTTCCCGAATAGAAGGCAGAAAAGTAGCCAAAAGGGAGACTTCAGGAGGTTTGTTGACATCGTATCCTTCTCTTAGACAACATGCTCCCCTCTTTCATCTATTCAAAAATTAGAATGCACTTAGCTATGGACATTTTCCAGCCACATATAATTAGTCCCAAAAATATCCCAAATGTAGCACCATTTTGCATTTAAGCAACCTTACATTGACAAAAAATTTTCTCTACACCTTTATGTAGTGACAATTGAAGGCCCAGCGAATCCCCCTGCTGTATACAAACGCAGAGATGCATAAAAGGGTGCAATTTACACAGATTTGGGGGTTTAACTGAGGTGGGATTACGACATCATCTGTAGTCCCCCCCCCCCCATCACCAAATCCTGGCCGCGCCACTGCTAAATATGGTAAATTCTAGTGCATGAGTTCTACACACGTGAGTAGATAAAACATAAAATGTTGTAGAACCATCTTGCATCCAAGCTCCTTCGTGCAAAAATTTTCACTCAGGCTACACAAGCCCCTCACCTAAAGGACAGTCGACTCCCAATGACGTTTCATAGCGAAGATTTCCCCCTACCCGGATTGTACCTTTTCGTTAAAAGTGATCTAAATTTCTACAGCATGAGATATCAAAAATGAAGTATCTTTAAATGCATTTTCATGGTCTGGAAAGTGCCTTTTCCTACAGTCTGGGAGCCATGCATTTGGGGTGAAAATTTTCTGGGTACGCTAGGTGCCAACTTACGTGGTGCTCCGCTTTGACATTACTTAAAAAACCCTTTAAGAGGCCACTGACCATACATTTCTACTTGGCTCCCCCACTTCAGAATACTGAACCTTCCTGTCCCTATGAATTCAAGATCGAAGGTTCACTAGATCGAAGGATTCCTAAACCGAAAATTCCTTGCCTTGGACGAAAATCTGGCCGATGTGCACCTCTCGGAAGGTGTGCAGCAATTGGTTGGAAGGCATATAAATATTTAAATAAGGTAAATTTAGAGTGAAAAAATGTAAGTTTAAACCCATTCTTCAATCGGCCTTTTACCAGTGTTGCAAGATGTTGCAGTCTTCACCCTTTTCTTTAATATAACCGAAAACTCGTGAAGGTGTTATGTCAATATACAGTAGGGCCTATGTGTAATATTCACATACAGAACACTGTACAATGACAAGAACTGTAGATGTTTAAAATGCCAAATAGAAGTTGCACTTTCGTTAGAAGTAGGGTTAGGATTCAGGTTTGATACAGAATAGGTTTAGGATCAGGCTTAGGATTATCCTCGGGTAGGATTAAGGTTTGGGTAAGGGTTATGGTTATGTTTAGGATTAAGGTTACAGTTAGGTTCTTCGGTGTAGTGAACCTTCGTGAACCCTGCCCTGCGGGGATTGATGCTTACTATCTGCAGGGTTGGCAGTTTTTGCCACAAGCGGTTTTTACCGGTGGTTTTTGCGACAGTTATTACCCGTACGGCGCTCCAAGACTCCACTAACCTCTGACACTACTATAACACGCAGACACGCAAGCTTGACGAAGACCCGGAAACCGTAGAAAACGCTGACACGTTAGACATACATATATTAGCATGGGCGGATACAAGGGGGGTGACTAGGGTGACTGAATCTACCCCCCTGGCACCAATTGTGGCACCCATTTATGAAAGGACAATTTTGTAAATATAATGAGGTTAAATTTTATTTTAAAAAGGAAGAAAAGTAAACTGAACATAAGGCACTTAATAATAAGGCTATAATTAGATACTAGGCTACCAAAGTTCCGGAGATGTATATACAGTACGTAGTCCTATGATAAAAATGCCCAGATGAGAAAGAAGTTTTGCCTCATTTCTGCGGGGAAAAAATCTGTACAACTGTCCAATTTGTGGTACTATTCATGCCCTGAAATATGACAAAACATTTGTCAATTATTCCATTTCGCATCTGAGCACACATAATTAAACAAAATTTTCCTAAGTGGAGAGGACACCCCCTCCCCTTACACCTTCGGCCTCCCCCAGGACACAACTCAATAGTCACCCCCCCCCCCTTCACAAATTTCTGGATCCGCCACTGATTAGAGATCAGGTCGGTCCAAACAAAGAAGAACTTAGAATAAACGTTACCTGCCGTGCAGCCTAATTAGTTGATCAGTGAGTGTTGCCAAAAAAATGCAAAAAACGGTAAAACCCCATTCTGCTACATTGAATAAAATGTTGTTTACAAGTACTACAAGTACTTTTTATGCGTTTTCAAAATCTAAGGATGAAAATTACATCAAGATTATTCATTTAAGCAATAATGTACAACGTGTTAGAGTCTGGATGTGATTTGTTTAGGGATTTTGACCACTTTTTGCCAGATTTACACTGCTTTTTTATTTTTTATTCATTTGTTTTTTGTTTTGTTTTTTTGTAAGGATACATACACTAGGTATATTTAATACATAAAAATAGGAAGGAAGCACGAGGATAAGGAATTTAGGCTAGATGTCGGGGATCATGGGAAGCTTTCCTAAGAATACTGGCAAGTTGCTAACCACTTTTCCATTTTCTCCGGGTTTTTACCGCGCTAATAATTAACCAGTTATTCGACCAGTTAGAGGCTACCAGTTTCTACCGCTGTCCCGGCCTCCCATGGCCAGTGAAAACAGCTTTCTTCCGCCAAAAACTTGAACCCAGCCCTCCTTATAGTTACACCCGTTAGGCCTATGTTACCAACCGATAATTAAGTAATTGACCGATAATGTATTACTACATTATCGGTCAATTACTACATTATCAGTTGTAACAGCTTACATGGAAGCTCTAGCACAAACTTGACTCCCCTTATAAGAATTAGGCACACAGAAACTGAAAAATGGGATCCCGCCATGTTTTACTTCTGCTTAATAAGTCCGCGGTCTTTTCCCTTTTTTTCAAATAAAGACGGAAAACTTACTCTTATTCCAGTGAAAACAGAAAATAGCTGGATGGAAGTGAATCATTTAAGTATGCAAGCTTTCTCCTGTTGGCAAATAGTAGCTGCAGGTAATTATACGTAGGCTACTTGTTAGAAACGCACGCGTGTCTTCTATAGACTTTATTGCACATACATAGAAAGTGTGATAAAATAATACCAGATAATGCTAAATCATGTCCTTCACCTAAGATAGGTTATGCAGTGCGTTTAGCTTGTGTGCTTGCTTATTCAGATTATTCCACAGTTAAATGCGTATTGCTAATCATAGATAAGGGAATTTCCATCCCCTATCAGCGCCCTTCAAATCCCGGATTAGTCAGGGTAACCCTGCCGCGGGGTAACATACATGTTTACATGATCTTTTCGCTTACACGTCGAAGCCGGAGTCGAGAAAGAAACGAAACGTTAGGGGTGAATTTCAAGCGAGAAAAGGATGGTTAGCATGCACCAAACAAACTCGAGAAAGTACAATTTGTGGTCCAATATTTTCTCATGCAATGATTGAGTGATATGGATTCCTTAATTGCAATGCATTATGCTAGCAAATTGCTTTCGGCAACCTTCCATGCTGTACAGATTTGACTACTGAGTGAATCCTGCCACAGCATGTTTTGTCATGTTAGAGAAAACTAATCCCTTCACAAGAAATGTGAATGTTTTCCCAATACTAAGCACTAGCGTAACTGAAGGGCCAGGGTCCCCCCCCCCCCCCCACTTGGCTTCCTGGGATGGTCTGTAGGTATATTTGCTGATCTTGTCGGTACATCCGCCCGGTGTGAACTACTAGCTATAGTCTCCCCGACGGTTTACCAGTATTTGCTCTCAAGAGGACAATTTCTCTAATAAGAACCCCAAATTTTCGGCGCGTTACGCGCGCTACAGGGTCACTCCAGTTTCTTCAATAGTTCCTTTCCACATAGCTAGATAGCACAAGTCCTGTCACCCTTACCAAGTTTCGTTTCGTTTATTTGTTTTTCTATTGAAAAATAAAGATACATAATATAATAATTAGCCTACCTATATCATAATGAAGTAGATGGAAGTAAAACTAAAAACCCTGAGGGGCTGGTCGAGAGTTTTACTCCCCATAACTACAAAAACAAAGGTAACTGACGTAGCTGAGTCAGAACAAAAAAACAAAAAGAACAAAGAATTAAAGATAAAAAGGCCAGTAAAAACAATTAACTAAGACAAAAGTAAAGACTAAGAATAAAGGACCAGAACTTTCCCTCACAGACCTCACCCGTTTCAACCCGTACTCCCCCCCCCCCCCCCACTAAAGTCTACGGCTTTCCACAAACAAAATGCGTCGTGACAAAACACACGTGTAATGAATGCACTCAAACTAGTATGATAAGTCAATCAAGAAGTTACTCGTTACAATAAACCTAGCATATAAAGTACAAATGCTATGTAGTACTGGGTGAAACCTCTACGAAAAGAACTTATACTTGGCCTGTAAACTAATGTATTAGGTAATGAATTCCACAGTTGCATAGCTCTGTAAAGTAACATGTAGGCAGAGCACACAGGTTATGTAGAGGTCGTGAACTTCATCCCATATCGCAAAGCTGTTGCTGTTCTCTCGTTTGTCATGCGGTAGGGTTAGTTGGTGAGCGACCAATTTAACGGAGCAAAGTTTGGCTATTCCATCGGGCAGTCCAGGTGCTTTCGACACAATGTATGTTGTCCCCGATACGGTCTACAACCCCTACAGTTTTTATTTTTTCCTTATTGTTCTTAATAATTACATATGTTTTTAGTGTAAGCCTATTAAAAATTTTCGCGCGCTTCGCGCGCTTTGCAATTTTACAATTCAGACTCAAAAGAACACTATCAGTGCGCAAGTCGGCCCTTGAATTAATAAGTGATATTGTGCAAAATATGCTCTGCAATATGGCATAGGATATTCAGGCACCTTCATAACTACTTCTCACCACCCCCTCGGTAAGGTGCTGATGGAACTTGGGGTCGCTGGCATGGCCCGGCCCCCTGTCGGGAAAATTATGTCGCCACATATGGTCAATTTATTTATATTGCTTTCCAAACTGCCAAAAACGGTCATTTCTGGAATAAACCCAAAATTTTCGGCACGCTTAACCCACTAGTCCACAGATCTGTTACTTATTGTTAAATATAGTTGGCTACAAACCCTTTCCATCTTTTCAAGTAACTCCATAAGTAGAATACATGGAATTATGTAAATGTCGGGAATTTCATCTCATTTCGCTAGACTTAGTTAATGTTCTCTTGTCTGCTTGTATCTGTCTTGCGGTACGGCTAGTGGCTCGAGGAGGGAAGTAAAATGTAAGTTGTGCCCGATAGAGCCCAACTTCCAGGACAGTTGACCTATGTAAGCTTTAAATAAGAAAAGACTCTTTTCAGTGTATAGGCTCACCCAGAATAATTTCGTGTCCTTCACAGCTTTCACAGCTTAGGGTCCGGCAAAAACATTAAAAAGGCGCGAAACTATTTTCCTCTAGTAAATACAAATTTTATGCAAAATATGCACCGCAATGACATAGTATATAGTAAACAGGTTTTCTTCAAATTCTCCCTCACCAACCTCTCGACGGGATCGGAGCTGTCCTAGGTTTCGGGTCTCTGGCCCTCCAGTCGGGCAAATCCTGGCGCCACCCCTGGGTGGATGGGGGGTCACGAGCAGGGATGTAGTCCTCGAGACCGGTCTCGGTCTCGGTTTTTCCCGGTCTTGGTCTCGGTCTCGGTCTCGACACCCTGTGGTCTCGGTCTTGGTCTCGGACCCTTGCGGTCTCGAAATTTTTTCCGGTCTCGCTTCGAGACCGGCGAAGAACTTGTCGTCTTTTTTCTTCATTTTTTTAATAAGCTCATTTATTTCAAACTATTCTTTAAGTTCACTTACTCTCATTGAAAAAATAATTCATTGAGAAAAAAATCATTCATCCAGCGAGTCCATGCACTGCATCTAATATGGGTTGAACTTCCCTCTGTGAGCTAGTGAGTGGGTCTTTTACTCGGTCAATGGGGATAATAGTGCATTGGACTTACACACAGGTCAGGTTCCTCAGTATAATCAGAACAGTGGCAGTCTGGTATTGCACATCATTGCGTGTTCACTGTGTGTGTGAGCGTCTGTGTGTGTGTTGAAATCTCCTTCTCAGTGTTTGCTCAGTACTATCCATTTCTAGCTCTTCGGGATTGCTGTTGGCCTTTTTATGACCATATTTAACCAAGTCTGGCTACTAATGATCATTTGGCTATTGAAAAAATAGAATGAACTAATAACAGTTCCATATATAAATAGCTTAAGTTATCAATCAGAATTTTTTCTTAGATGGGAAAAAAGTGCAACTGCAAAACATTTGACCATCATGATCAGACATGATAATACAGCTATCTGACAACACTGAATGCTATGAGTCTAGGCTAAATATTACACACTAACTGTATATTGTATGCTCGGCCAGGGGTGGGAACCTCTTTCCCTTGACGGGTCGTTTTGATAGTCATAATCCACTTGCGGGCCGGAGGTAAGGGCGCAAAAAGCTTTCACCAAAGGGCGCAGGCCAAGAAGCCCCAAACAGGCCTTGGTGGGGTTAGTGGAAAAGCCCAGGTAACGAACTAGTGCGATGCCCCCAGAAGGTATTGAGTTTGTGCAAATCTGTAGGCAATAGAATGCTCATCCACTAACTTTTAATCGCATTGCATGTGCAAGGCTATTGGGACCAGAATATCACAATGTGACCATTTGTCTTATTTATGCATGAAGCAACAGTGAACGAAAAGTGCGCGTTAAGCGCGCCGAAAAAATTTTGGAACCAACATTATTTTTCTTCACTTTAAATTGGAAAATTATCTACTTTTTAACGTTTAACTTACTCTTCGGAGGGACACTGTAGCCCCCCCCCCCCCGAATCTACCGGAATAAATACAGTGTTTGTCTAAAGAAACAGTGGGCATGTTATGTTGTGCATACTAGGGTTTAGCAGCAGTATAACGTGAAATATCCAGAAAGTGATATGTGCAGGATAAATGATGGACACCTAGGGCTAAAGCAGGATAAACGATGGGAACCATAGGCTCGGCTAAAAGATTATTTTCAATTGCTTTTTAAATGATTCTGAATTTGCATTTATGAATTGCCTTGCAGGCCGGACAAAATTGCCTCGAGGGCGGCATACGGCCCGCGGCCGGAGGTCCCCCACCCCTACATAGTCAGGCGAGGCGCCACAGGGGGGAGGGCAGGGCAGGCATTTTCCCCCCTATGGTTTTTCAACCCAAAAAACAAAATCGTCTAAAAACGTTTCAAGACATAATTTTGTAAGGGGTGGGTGAGGTGTTACAGTATGTCACCCATCTGTCACAATATTAGTTAAATTGTTCTTTACAAAATACCTGAAACTTGCAATCCCTGCACGGATAACGTTTTCTGTTTTCTCCTTTGTTTACGTGACTGCAGGTTAAGTATTACATAAACACTAAGGCCATTATACATAACGTGCAATCAAAAAGAGCATAGGAACCGAGAGTAAAGCTAAAACAATACAGTAGTATACCCTAAAGCCAAGTTATTGTGAGACCTTACACATATGGTGTCACAGAGCAAAAAGTTCTCCCTCTCTTGGAGAAAAGGTCCGTATCATTGCAAGTTGCACCAAAAAATACAGACAGCTAATTTGTGCTTCAGGGGATACCCCTGATCCATGCATATCTGTCTAACCAAAACCCCAACCCTACCCGTAACTAGGGGGAATCTTCGGTCTTTAGTGAACCTTCGACCAAGTGAACCTTTCGTCTATGGGTATTCCCCCTGTCCAGATTATGTAATGTTTGGCAATCTCAAACATTTACTGTCTCGCCATTCCCAGCATGTGACCATTTAAAGTTTAGAACGTGAACATATATATTACATATTACAGTGGCGTAGCTAGATATTTTTTGTTGGGGGGGGGGGGGGCAAAAGCAAAAAATTTCCGACAGATTATCTGGGGACCTTTTTTTTGTGTTGTAAGTGTTTCAAATGAATTGTTTTTAACTTATTTCCGACAGAGACTAGAAATTTTCCGACAGAGGCCTTCGGAGGCTTTGTGAGGGGCGACCCCCCCCCGCCCCCCCCCCCCTCTAGCTACGCCACTGACATATTAACACATACATTGGGGGTATCATGAGTCAAACACTTAACGAACATTTTGACAATAAAAATATAAAAAACATTTCATAAAATGAATTAAACTTTAAAGTAATATGATATGTCTCCCTTATTGCATAAGCGTAAGAAGCGGGGGGCTGGGGGATAAAGCCCCAATCAAAAATCTGGGGTGCTGAAGTATGCTTCTTCCCCCAATATCCAAGGCCAAAAACCCCTTATTGGTCTCTTCAGTAAAAAATGTAAAAAAATTGCGGTTATTTTCCTTAAAATTTGCCCAAAATGTTGCACCAAATTGCATCTGATACCCAAATTGCTCAAATACCCAAAATTTTTGGGCAAACCTTACGTTTGGCCTTGGATATTGGGGGAAGAAGCATACCCCACCCCAGGACAGCGATCCGAAACAAGGTTCAGCCCCCAGTCTCGAAAAGCTACCTACGCCTTTGCCTCATTGTGCTTTATTTTGGTGTTGTCTCGACTGAGTAATCCATATAGAAAACGAATTTTAAATAGGTACATGGCCGTACACAACACAATCAAGAAATCTTGAGTCAATCAGAAAAAGAGCAAAGAAAAACAGGGCGATGCCACATGGGGCAACCGCCTCCTATCATTTGCAAGAACATGGGAAAGAGAGAAGGAAAAGAACAGGAAAAAAGAAAAGGAGAAAACGAAAGAGAAGAGGGGAAACGAAGGAGAAAGAAGAAAGGAGAAGGGTGGGGTAGGCATATATCGATCCATATAATTAGTCCAGAGCTTCCAGGAGGCCCTATTCCGGTGTCTGCCAGTCTTTAGATGCCTTGTTTAATGCATATATGAAGCAACGAAAATATTCGTAATAGTTCGTGTTTCTGACGACTCAACGCACGTATTTTTGAGTGAAAACATACCCATACATAAAAGGGGGTGGCTTCAGGAGGTGTGTTGACTACATGCATACCCTTCTCTTAGACAACAAAGGCTACAGTTTTGTCCTCTTTCACTAAACCAAAACTTAAAATTCAATAAATTATTAACACTTTGCAGCCATATATGATTAATTCAAAAAATACCAAAGACATCACCATTTTACATCTAAGCAATCTTAAATTGATAAAAATTTCTCAAAAGGGAGGGGACACCACTCCCCTTAGACCCCTCCCCAGAAAAGCATCTTTCCCCCAAGCAAAAATTAAAATTCAAAAAATTATGAACACTTTCTTCCATATATGATCAGTTCAAAAAATATACCAAAGTTATCACCATTTTACATCTAAGCAATCTTAAATTAAAAAAAATTCTCAAAGGGGAGGGGACACCTCTCCCCAGAAAAGCAAAACAAAAATTAAAATTACTAAATTATAAACTTTTCAGCCTTATATGATCAGTTGAAAATATGTACCAAAGACATCATCATTTTGCATCTAAGCAACCTTAAATTAACAAAATATTTCCCAGTGGGGAGGGGGAAACCCCCTCCCCTTATACCCCTCCCCCAGGACGGCGATCACTCATCTCACGCTTTGCCCCCCCCCCCCCCATCGAAATACCCTGGCGCCGCCCCTGTAAATAGTTATTTGCAATCCTATCCTAGGCTCGAAAACAAAATGTCCGGTAATTGAACTACGAGTACTCCATGGCCATGTTTGGTCCGATTGAAAGGTTGGCACTAGCTAGAGTTCTGTAACTCATTTTCTGTGGGTTGGACAAACTCACTATGATACATTAATTGGCACCAAGTTTATCAGCACTGAACACTTGTAGCATTGACTGACTCCGATTTAAAGAGAATTAATGGCCGCATTAGAAAAATACATGGTTATGTTAAGTTATTAATTATGTTAACTATTTTTGGCATATGATAATAGAAAACAGGTGTATATATCAATGAGCGACGCACTCTTGGTACTATATAGGTCGTTTGTGGAGCATAAGGTAATAAAGTCAGGTAACCAAGTATTCAGAAAGTTGGACAGTTTGTTTCATTTTCCTATACAATATGTACAGTCGGTCTCGGTCTTGGTCTCGGTCTCGGACCTTGTTGGTCTCGGTCTCGGTCTCGAATTTCTGTCCTGGTCTCGGTCTCGATACCCCTTGGTCTCGGTCTTGGTCTCGGTCTCGGATATGCTGGTCTCGACTACAACACTGGTCACGAGTGCGGGGTGACTTGTTAAGTGATAACCCTTGGGCACTAAGTGTCAGTACATTGAATATATGCTGTCAGTACATTTACCTTATTTTCATCCCTTCCCCCCCCCCCCCCAATTCAAGCACCCCAGTTACGCTGATACTAAGAGACTTGAAAATCTGAAGATTTGATTTGAGGGGTTGCCGAAAGCCCAGCTAGCCACATCTATATAACGCCCCCTTCAGGCCCTGCTGGAAGGCTTGGAATTGAAGTGCTTCCTGCTTTCTGTCACTTGAGGCAGGCTAGTAATTTAAAGGTCGTGTGACATGAAAGTAACATAGTTGGATATTTGATGTAAAAAGCATTAAAAATCCAGAAAATAGTCACAATTCCCATTAAAATCCATCAAATATTGACCATTTTACAGGTAAATTTCTACTTCACACTTGTATCATGAATAAACATCAGCTAAATATGCAAATATGTGACATCCAAAGAGGGACATACCATATATAGCACGTGTTAGCCTTTGTTTTTTCAACCTTAATTTCAAGGACACTGGGAGCATTGCTATTCCCCGAGGGGTTTATTATAAAAGTTCAAATTTTTTCCTTGAAAAATATTGATATCACTCACCAAACTGCAATCTGTATGATCAGTAATTAAGAGATAATTTATATAGGGTTAACAAAAGAAATCTTCACACCGTGCAACACTCCAAATCATTATTTTTGCATAGGCAATTAATTTCTTCAGAAACCTTCAAACTTTGAAGACGTATATTTTGAGAACAGTAAAAGATATTGAAATAATTCCAACCGATCTTTGATTGGAGGACTTAATTCTTTGACTGACAAGTGAAAGAGCTCTTTTTGGTGGCATGTCACACAACCTTTAATGACTTTCACTTTTTCAATAGGTATCGTAGGCTAATTTTCATTGTGCCGTATAGGCCAAATTTGGGCAAAATATATGCGCTCATTTTGCATGCTTTCATAATATATCAACTCCACAAGCAAAGGAAACTTCTTTTTAATTTGTTTTTCTTTCTGAACATCAATGCACTTAATTGTTTAAAGGAGACCGCCCCCACCACCGAAGTCAGCCGGGGAAAAAATCACTTAGTCGGGGGATTTACAGGGATTTACCAGTGACAAAAATCAATGACTTCAAAAAATGCAGAAAATTTTTCTCTTTTAGAAGGTGAAAACCGCATCTCAATAGCTTGTAGTATTTGGAAGATACTAGTTTTCAAATAAATGCAATTTTTGTCAAGATAAAGTGCATTATGGGAAATCTGTGATGTCATTGTGGCACATTAATTTGACAAAGCATTGAATTTCTTTATGATATTGACACTGTTGTAGGGACTATTTAGCAACTTTGTTTGTTATGCCATACATATGGTGTGGATTTATGCTAAACCTACATGGAACGATATTCAAACATTCCAATAGTACTAAATTTCAAGGACAGCAGGACATTCAATTATAAAGGAAACAAAAGAAATCTGAGGCAATGTGCCCACTTTACATAACATTCTGTGACCTTGACGACAACTGAGGTAGTTTTTGACAAAAATAAGTAGTCTTTAATATTAGATATCTCGAGTTAGGAAAAGAGTATTGCTACGGCGTTTGGAGGGCATAAACTGGATTTTTTTCTCTTTCACATGGGACCCTCGCATTGTGAAAAGCCACTGGAAAATGCCTTTAAGGGTTGGTGGAAGAGGAAAAGATCGAAGATACACACTGAACACTCAAAAGTTAGAATTAGCCTGCAGAATAAGATTATGAGGATATTTATTTTTCATTAATTATTGGTCGTTTACCAAAAGATCGAACTCTTCCGATCGCAGTCAGTAAATAATCAGACAGGAGGCTATCAATGGTGTCAATGGTGCAGTAGGCATCAACTTTCCTTCGCGCTTGGCGCTTATCTCTTTAACCAGCTGTAATTACATTTCTACGTACCGTCAGTAAAACTATATCGCAGAGGAAAATTCCAGTCAACGGGTAATTGGTGTCACGGTGTCGACCCGGGCTTGTTGGGTTTTAACTAGTTTTATCAGGTACCTGTTAAAACCCGACACCCAAATACCTGTTTCTTGACTGGAATTTTCTCCTGGTTTCAGCTGGTTTTGTCAGGTATCGGTTAAAACCCGACACCCAGATCTGTTCTTGACTGGAATTTTCTCCTGGGAATTAGGTTTAAGGATGAAACAAGCGCTGCTTTAACTCTCGCGATCATTGAGTAGTTTTAAATCAGTGATTCTCAAACGCAGCCCATAGGGCCGCATGTGGCCCGGGGCCCTGTCGGTGCGGCCCCTGAATTGATTTTACGTTTTAAGAAAATCATATTCGACAAGGACAAAACGTAACAAAACGTAGCACAGTAGGAAATTAAATTATACGAGTCACTACTTGACTCCTTCTAAGTTTGTTCTCCTGAAGGTGTGCTAGGTGCATATTCCTTGTTCCGTCATATCTACTCAACATTTATTTCGTGTGCAATGTTGTTGACAATTATGCTATGCACACGGTGGCATTGTGTGTGTTGATTGGTTACTGAAATTAATAGTTTTGCAAGTCAGCTTTCTGTACTAACAATGTATGTGCGACGTTTTATGTGAGCTCGCGCTTTCCACAGCTCTGTTAAATGAAATAGAATCATTCAATCTTGAAGCTCTTTTCTACTTTTGGGAATGCAGCCCTCGAACTTAGCAGATCCATGTTCTCTACGTGACTGCTTTTGAGAATAATCTAGGGCTTCCTCACATGCTGGCCAGTAAGGCAGGAAAAATGCAGAGCTGTTGTGACTACATCCGTTTCAAAGTGGGGTTTTCGACAGCAACCTACTTACTTTGAAATACCACACGTTTCTCCTATACCGCAAACCGATTCATAATAAACATCAAAATGACCATACTGGTGACTCGCCCATAATAGATGCAGAATTGTTGACAGGGGTAGCGCCAGGTGGGGATGCAGGGGGCCTATCGCCGGGAAAACCCCATTTTTCATCGGGGAGTCTTAATCTGTACGATTTATAAAGTAGGCCTATGTAATTTACTGACGACGACCAGCCGCTGCAACGAATTTCTTGATTTTACTCTGAATAGGGCAGATTGCTCAATAAAAACCGCAAATTTTCATAGTTTCTTCAATAGTAACCCCAAAATTTTCGGCGCGCTTCGCGTGCCAAAATATCCCCTTTGCAATACTATCGGCAAGCCAGCTGCTGGGCCACCCCTGATTTTAGAGGCAAATTTGTGGTTAAGAGTGCGATTTCCTGCTATCTAGAGAGCCTGGAAAGCAAAATTTCTGACCTCAGCCCGAACCATGGTGGGGCTGAGGCCCAGTCGCTCCTGCTGGACGCTACAAAAGTGAAGATCAGATTGCCCTCTTAAAGAACCGCTTCCTATGAAAAATTCGTACCTCTGCATCTGTTTGCCGTACATAGAGCCTCGAGACCTCTTACGTATGGATTTCACTATTTCCAACTATATTGTCCTCTCCTTAAATTAAGCTTGAGAGCCTCTCCATTTGGCCCTCGCCCTCGAAAACTTGAGAATCACTGTTTTAAATCATCTCAAGCAGCAGTATCCTTGAATGGCCTCGTGATCTTAAACGTACAGTGACCTGTCAATATATGTGACACATAGGGCCTACTGTAGCATACTGCAGCCTACCACGCATACAGCATAACCAGTTAACCGAGGTGACTATATGACTACCTTGACAATATCTCCGTATATACGGTATATTCAACTAGTGGTAAAATATTGTCATTCATAGTTCATACTTAAAGTAAGTACAATCCCAGACTATTCAGGGCCTTTTTTAACATACATACTGGGTGGGCCACGGCCCACTCAGTCCATTTGCCCCCCCCCCCCCCAGTAGGTCCTTTTTTTGTCATACATATAAAACACATAATGATGATCATAAATGATCAATATCTGACATTAAAGAATGGTAGCCCCATGAAGGCATGAAAACATTTTCACAAGAAGTCGGCCAATAGCTTCTGTGTGGTCACACCACACAGTATGACAGTGGAGAAATGTGTTTCCACATACAATGTACTATACTCAGACTTAAAAATGGCCACCAGCGAACGATCACTCAACGACAGGTTGCTTATCCACTGGAATGGGGTTCCAACGGCCAAGTTCGACCCAAGGCCATCAGTGGAAAGCTTCCTGGCTGCTAAAGAGAGACGAATGAACCTCCCAAACATCGAGTCATACAAAGGAAGGGATTTTGTTAAGAAGTTCTTCCTGTAAGTAGGTGAGCCACCAGGCCTACAAGGAGAGCAGTGACATTGCCAAGTGGTAGACTACTTCGCAAGGTATGCGGGGGGGGGGGGGCGTCGCAGGAGGAGGTAGCTAGTATCTACGTGCGATGTTATCAAAATCCCCAAATAAAGTATGTTTAGATGTAACTAGCTATCCTTTCCCAGCCAGCAAGCTCACCTGGACCCCATGTGGGGTTCAGATGGGCAACCAGATGGGGCCCATATTGGTTACACCTCGTTTTGTCCTGCGTGCCCAGGTGGAGCCCACTGGGCCAGCTCCAGCCTTCAGCCCAGCTGGGATCAGATGGTCTGAATGTGGACTGGCCAGGAGAGCCAGGCACGCAGAGCAAAACAAGGTGTAACTCACATGGGCCCCATCCAGTTGCCCATCTGAACCCCACAGGAGGAGGGCTAGCTCTCTGGGTGTGGTATGCAGTTTTTGTTTCTAGCAATCATCCTGGGTATGTTACATGCCAACTAATGCAGGGGCAATAAAATGTAGCCGGTCAGCGACGGCTGATCGCTGCCTACAGCAAAATCTGCCGTTGTCTACTTTTCCACCTTTTATTCCCCCCTCTTATTTCCACCCTCTTCCCTTCTTTCTTTAGGTCGCTACGGCGGCGACAAGTTATACGAACTGTGACCATACAATACAATGCTGCAATGACAGCAGTTTGAAAATATTCCATTTCCAGTGTGATGATTAGTTATTATCAACAATGAGCAATATTGCGGCGCGCACTGCAGACCTGGACACAGTGTCACGGCTGCGCGATGCGAGTTGCTGAAAGTTCAGTACACGAGTTTAATCAAACAATTATAAGTAGGTCTATAATGCATGGGCTTAGGAAACTGAAAAAGATTTGGGTACTTCGCCCAGTCAAAAAATGTGTTGAGAATCATTGAGGATGTTTCTTAGAATGAAAACATGCAGAGCATAATATCTCAATTTTAGGATGGTTCGATAGAGCCTCGAAATTCTCGGGATGTGCCATTTCCTGCCATCTGGGATGTCTGTCGGTCCCAAAAAAATTCAATACGCTACGGGCCAACTGATGGTGGCGCTCCACTTAGTTGGTAACTTCGTGTCAGATGGTCCCTTTTGTGAAATAGCCCCCCCCCCCCAGTACAAATTCGTTAAAAAAGGCCCTGAGACTATTACAGCATTTCCAGTTTCCTTATTACAAAGGCCTACGCCACAATGCAGGGGCGCAGGAAGATGTTTGACATGGGGGGGGGGGGGACCAGACGCGATTTCTCGACCTTGACCCCCTTCCCACACCAAAACATCACATTTGATCAATCTGATTTTTCCGATTGTAATTAGAGCAACAAAAAATAAAAATATTCAAAGAAAAAGGAAACAACAATACATATTATGTAGACATGCATCAATTATCACACCGCATGCATGCCAATTACATACAATCATTTGCCGTGTTACTACCCTTCCATATTGATTATAATTTGGGGGTAAGTCGTTACAATAATAATGATAATAATCAGTGGCGCAGCCAGGATTTCTCTCAAGGAGGTGGGGGCATGCATTTTGTTGTGTGATCGCCGGCCTAGGGGAGGGGTCTAAGGGGAGAGGTGTCCCCTTTGAAAATTTTTGACAAATTAGGTGTTCTTACATGCAATCTGATGCCACATATGCTACCTTTTAAGAAAAATTTGTGTTTAAAAATTTAGGTATATTAGGTACTAAAAAAAATCGGCATCAGTAAGGGGAATGGCCCAATGGCCCCCTAAATACACCACTGATAATCATAATATACGCTTAACCATTAAAAACGCACTGGTGAATTAACACCGAATATAAGTGCTGGTGCAATTCAAATCAAAACTTAATTTTAATTACCAAGGAAGTTTTTTAAGTCGTTGAAACAGTGGTGGCGCCAGGTGGGGCCGGGGCAGGGGCCATGCCCCCGGTCGGGGATGGCCGCCGTCGGAAAATTTTCACAGTTTCGTCGGGGAGTCTTAGTCCATACGATAAAGTATGCAGTCCCCGACGGCGACTAGTTGCCGGTTTGACCTGTTTTTGCTCTCAAGGTGACAATTTTTCTAATAAGAAACCAATCAGTCCAGTTTCTTCAATGCACATAGCTAGATAGCACAAGTCCTGTCCACCTTACCATGTAACATGTAGGCAGAGTACACAGTTTATGTAGAGGTCGTAAATTTCATCTCACATCGCAAAGCCTAGTTGCTGTTCTCTTGTGTGTGTCATGCGGTACGGTCAGTTAGTGAGCGGCGACTCACGGAGCAAAGTTTGGCTATTCTATCGGGTAGTCCAGGTGGGTTTCGATGCAGTGTATGTTATCCCGGATACGGTCTACAGCCCCTAAAGTTTTCTTCTTTTCTTTTTGCTCTTAATGATTAATGATTGATCTTGATGTTTTTTGTGTAATTTCCCAAAAATTTTCGCGCGCTTCGCGCGCTTTGCAATTTCACGATTCAGATTCAAAAGAACACTAGCCTATCAGTGCACAAACTCGGCTCTTGAAGTAGTAAGTGATATTTTGCAAAATATGCCCTGCAATGGCATATCCCCTCCTCACCAGGCCCCTCTACATAAGGGCGGTCGAAACGGGGTTGCTGGCATGGCCCGGCCCCTGTCGGAAAATTTCTGTCGCCACGCATGGTCAGTTTACTTATTTGGCTTTCAAAAGAGTATTTTCTGCGATAAAAACCAACATTTTCGGTACGATTTGCCCACTCTTCCTCAGGTCCGTTACTGATAGCTAAATATAATACAAATCCTTTCCACCTTTTCAAGTAAGTTAACGAGTAGAATACATGGATTCATGTAAATGTCGGGAATTTCATCTTTGTCATTTCTCTAGACCTAGTTAATTTTCCCCTGTGTCTGTCGTATGGTACTGCTAGTGACTCGAGGAGGGAAGTACAATGTAAAATTATGCATATAGGGCCCAGTTGCCTGGACAATTGACCTATATAAGCTTTAAATAAGTACAGATTCTTTTTAGTGTAGGCTTACCCCGAAAAATTTCGCGCGTTTCGCGCGCTTTGCAATTTCACAGTCTAAATTCCGGGAAAACATTAAATCAGCGCGGAACTATGTTCCTCCAGTATATACAAACTTTATGCAATAAATGACCCGCAATGGTACGGAATAGTACACAGGTTTTCTTCAAATCCCAGCCTCTCCACGGCATCGGGGATGTCGGCTCTTCGGGTCGCTGGCCCCCCGTCGGGCAAATCCTGGCGCCACCCCTGCGTTGAAAATCGGAACTTAATAATTGACGTCAAATTAAACTTACCAATAATTTTAACTAATCTGGGTATTAGGGGTAATTCAGTTTCCTGCAAGTTATTTCTCAAAAAATGTCTGATTACCTAAAAAATATTCCAAACTCAATGTGAATTCCCGAAAACTGACCGATTTGACGAAATTTCCTTCAAAGTTGAAATACTGACTTTTAAGATCAGTATTGACCTTGATAGATGTGTTATTAATGGCTTTTTCTTGTAAAATGATCAGATTATTGTATTAGTGGATGATGCGGGAGCGACTGTGTTTTCATGACATCAGAGAAGCAGACGACAGGGCCAACATTATTAAAGTCTGTAAATACCTATCTTATATGTACTGAGCACTATCGCGATTTTTTGGGGGGGGGGGCAAAATGACATTTGGCCCCCCAAAAAATATTGAGGGGGCCATGGCCCCTGGCCCCCCAGTTCCTACGTCACTGCAATGACAGCACATGCATGGTTCAAATCCCGATTTAATACGCTATTTGGCGGGGAGTACTTTAGCCTAGGCTACAGCTCTACACATAATTAACCTGAACTCTCCGTCATTGACATCGAATTTCACAAAATCTGAAAGGTAAAAACCTGATCAATAAGGCCTCTAGAACCAATTTACGACGGTATTATTACCTTATATTCCAGTAGCTTCCTTCGCCCCCGGGCTCCCACGAGGGCTCTGCCCCCAGACCCTGCCCCTGTACCCCACGCCTGCAAACTCGCGCTTCGCGTTCGTGGTGCACCTTCGGTGCACTTGTGACACTCCTCCATGTCAATCGTAGGAATCACAGGTTGTGCCCCCACCTCCGAAATCCTACACACGTCACTGCATTAGTGCATCAATTTGCCCCTTCGAAATCTCATCATAGTGGCTGAAATTTTAGCTGAAAGAATATACCAATACTTGAGAAGACATTCTTGCTTAAAGAGGACCTTTAAGGGGACATGGCATCTCCCAGAACCAGGGAGTTGCGTCCAACCCTCTGCCCAAACATATTTAGGAATATCCCCAGAGTTCTAAATACTTTGATAAATCCACCTTCATTCACATTCATTCAAACAATACAGTTTCACTTTGGTTGGTCAACAATGACTTGTACATAGTCTGTCAGTTGTGTTCCCAATTAAGCTCATGCACATACACTGTGCTTGATTATATTGCCTCGAGCAATTTAAACTCAGTGCAGGCTACTGTGGCTCTGTCTTAGAGGTGCACCAGACAGGAGGCTTGGTTTAAACTGAAGATGGGGCGAGAAGTAAACTTAGTCGGGAGAACTTTTACTGTCGGGGGGGGGGGGGGGGGGGGAGCTTAGACAGCCTTTAAGTCAAGAATTGCAAGAGTACATATTTTGGATGTTGGAAAATGAAATCATTCCTCCAAGTCCATGTTGTATGGAGAGGGCTTATATAGCAAAGTCACCCTAGAACAGTAAGAAAATTGATCAAATTTTGGCACAAGGTGCAGTGGCTTTCAAAAAAACAAAGAAAAACATAGACAGTAATTTGGGTAGTACAAGAATGAAATCACAAATTATTACACAATCTACCTTTTTTAATTGAGTGAATGAACTTTAAAGGAACACTGCGTTTGAAAAAATATCACAAAGTGATACCAACGTAATCCCATTGTGTTCTTTTTCCCTTTCCAAACGTGAATCACAAATAACTTGCAGCCAATCAACACTAATCTCACAAAATATGGACAGAAAGAAGCAACAATTTCCTCATGGAATGGGCTCATTATGGAACGATAAGCCTCGCCCACATCCAACATTCGTACTGCTGCATATTCATTTAGGAAGAGCTGTTACGTCAGGTCATATTTACACTCATTATACAATACCTGGTGACCTTGCTTACTCACTGCACTTCCCACGACCCTGTGCTTCATTCTCACAACAGAGAGTTCACCTCCCTGCTCACAACGAGCTACACCCACAGTTTCTGCACAACCTGTGCTTAATGTAGGATATTGCAGCTCACCTACAGAGAAACAGTGCCATCTCCCAGTTCACCATGCGGTTCATGTCTCACATGGTGTGCGTTAGTCATTGCAGAACCATATGCACATGGTACTTTATCTGCGGAAGACTTGCACATAAGTTTTTTGACAAGTGGCATCACAGTAAAATTTTCTTTTTCTACTTGGGCCTAAACCAATAGTAGCATTTGCTTAAGCACCAACAATCTCTTTCACATCCTGCTGTTTTGAAAGCAAAGCAACCCGCCCAAGGGCTACAGGTCAAATTTCAGTAATAATAACTTTGTGTATAGTATACCAGGGAGGTCATAAGACCCCAGCAGTTCTATAGATCAATACAGACAGCAGTGGCGGATCCAGGATTTGGCAGAAGGGGGGGCCCAGGTCATGGTGGTTTGTATAAAAGTCTGATCTGGGGGAGGGATCTAAGGGGGAGGCGGTGCACCAGGGGTGGTGGCAAGGTATTTTGATAGGGGGTAAAGT
This sequence comes from Holothuria leucospilota, assembly GCA_029531755.1. Classification (NCBI taxonomy): domain Eukaryota; kingdom Metazoa; phylum Echinodermata; class Holothuroidea; order Aspidochirotida; family Holothuriidae; genus Holothuria; species Holothuria leucospilota. The sequence continues at coordinate 21,940,268 of CM055964.1, read as the reverse complement.
ATGTGATGAGTGATCGCCGTCCTGGGGGAGGGGTCTAAGGAGAGGGGGTGTCCCCTCCCCTTTAAGAAAATTTTTGTTAATTTAAGATTGCTCAGATGCAAAATGGCGATATCTTTGGTATAATTTTTGAACTGATCATACATAGCTGGAAAGTGTTCATAATTCAGTCAATTTTAATTTTTGGTTTGGTGGAAGATGCTTTTCTGGGGAGGGGTCTAAGGGTAGGGGTGTCCCCTCCCCTTTAAGAAAATTTTTGTTAATTTAAGATTGCTCAGATGCAAAATGGTGATGTCTTTAGTATATTTTTGAAACTGATCATATATGGCTGGAAAATGCTCATAATTTAGTGAAATTTAAATTTTAGTTGGTTGAAAGAGGAGAGTAGCCTTTTTGCCCACATATTAGGATGGCAGTTTCCGAAATTGAAGTCTTGTTTTTCCTTATATTACCCTAAATTCGAAGTACATTTCATTTAAGTAAATTACAAAGCTTAAAGAAGACGCTAATGTTGCAGCAAGTTATAGTTAAAAGCCTGGGGTTGTTGAAAATATTCCTCTAAATATTAAAGAATTCTGAAATTTCCTTGAAAGTAGAAGCAGTGTTCCCAATGCTGTGGGCCTGGCCAGTAATAGACTGAAGTTAGCAATCCAATACAGCGCTCATGGGTAACCCCTTGCAATGCCCAGAAATAGTTACTGTGACCAATATAAGCCAAAATGTTATCAGCGGGAGGTCAGTAACAGAATTATTAACACAAGACTTATTTTCTGAGGTAGAAATTTAAATAGTGAACAAATTTGAATTTCACTCTGACACATCACAAAGGCCTATTTAATTGGAATAGGGTATAGTGATTTGTTTTATGAAGTTGAAAAAACTTCAAAAATTTTTGGAAGGGGGGGCCCGGGCCCCCTGGGCCCCCCCCCCTAAATCCGCCCCTGGACAGTGTAGTAATAATTCTCAGCAGTTTGTTCATATTTTACAAACATTTTGTATACACATGCTGCATGTAGAAGGCATTTGTAACTGTCTGACATAACGTGATAAAAATGATTTGATGGGTGGATATCAAATCAGGCGTGATAAAGGTGTGGTTTTGCATGCATAATTGTTTGTCAGTTGTTACAGAAAGGTTAATTGCGCGTTAATTAGAGCTCACTGGGTAGAAATTTTTTAAGTTGCCTCTCTTTCATCGAACAGGACCTGATCGTAAGTAAAGAGGATGGATTAAACAGAAAGTCTGACCAGGGAGATGTTATTAGCTGGAGATCCATCGAAAACTTTAATTTATGCTTATCCAATACGATTGCCCTCAAAGTGGAGACTAAATCCTTTAATTGGGGATTACTAAACTAAAGGGCATTGAACTCCTTTGTCTAATATCTAGGCAACGTCATTCATACCTACAGCGACCCCAACAAAAAGGATTATTTGGAACAATGCTTTTATGTCTAACTAGTTGCCGACAGTCAAGTATGAAACACTGCTCTGACATTCAAAATGACTTTATTGCAAAGGAACCTAATGATGCTGACTATAAACCAATGCTCATGATTTATCCAAATGAGCAAAAAAAAGTATAAGACTAAACTTTGCTGTCAGATTTTGACTAATTTCTGCATTCCCTGGCATGACTTAAAAGGCACACCCACATTGAGCAAGTTATAGGAAACTAGACAAGTATGTTGTAAATAGCGTCCAAACGCGTCAAACCCTCAAATTAATTTACATCTTGAGCGACTGGCAATGTTAAGGCAATGGGCAAATTTCCCGATCTGCTCTTCAAGATGTAGCAGACGATGTACCCACTTTTACTTAGTTCTTAACACCTCTTAAGCCTATTGAATCATCAAGAACAACACACAAAAGAGATAATTGTCAGCAACTAGTAGGGTTCAAAGAAAGAGTGTTCGATATATCTCCAGCTAATAACACCTCTCTGGTTTGACAAACACACTATTCCCTTTCAACATTTTATATCTCGGCTCAGGAATGTCCTGTGAAGACAGCAGTTGGACCATTTGGATGCATTTTTCAAACTTTCTAACATATATTTTTGAACTTTAAATTTTTAGACTTTAGGTACACTTTAAGTTCGCAACTACTTTGCACTTAAAAAGACCACAACTGTTTTGAGGAGCCACTTAAATGCTAACATACAAGAACTGAAGAGGATTTTTCATCATGAACAAAATTTTAATATTAAAATACAGCAAAACCCTGACTATGTATTTTTTAAAATGATAAGTGATACAACACAGTTTTTTTCAAAATAGCAGAGTTTATTATGTAAATCACTATAAAATCTTTACCAGTCACACAAAATTATGTACACACCCATCCATTATCATTAGGCAAGAAAAATTTAAATATATTTGGCAATCCTGTACATTATGATCCCCACAGCCTCAATACCTTTGAATACTTTACTAACATAATGCCCTAAATTTTAACTTAAATTTTGAAGTAACAGAAAATAATTTTACCAAAACTTATAAAAAGCTTTTCTGAAAATATATGCTTCAACTATGGAACTCATTTTTTCTACTGTTTTGCTGGAGAAGGCAATTATTCTGAATGTGAGGTAGGCACATTTTTTATCATCAACCTTATCTTCATAATTAGTTGACTTTTGCAGCAGGAACTTACATGACACAATTTTTTTTCTGTTTCAAACAAAATATGCCACTCACTACTACCTTTAATAATAAAACATCTGCTTTATTAATACAAATGTCCTTTTATTTCATTTAAATTTTCTGTTGATTGTGTCTCAGAACATTAACATTACATCAAAAAATAAATCAAAGAGTTCTACTGCATAAATTTAAGAATGAAGTTACAAAAATATTGTCACATGATTGAAAAAAGCTATACATGAAATTTGATGCCAGACTATAAAGATTCTAATATAAATGATTACATTTGCTTTTTCATCTTTTTCAGTTCTCACACGTTTAATTGTTTTGGATATTGTGAATCATCTAAACTAATGGCAAACCCTTCATGACTACAGATCTGTTTTGTGCATGTCCTGTCTGGCTGTAGTGGTTGTTGTTATAGTTGGTCACTACTGGACATAGGTCTTGCTCACACCACCTTGATTAGGAAAATTGTAAAAAGTTATAAACGATGTGAAATGCTAATTTTCTGCCCTAAATGACATGAATTTACAAAATAATCCTTTTTCATTTGTAAATGACAACAATGTAATGTACTAGTACTGTCAGTACAGGTGTTGTCATGTTAATTAAGTGGGCATGACACAGCCAAAATAACTTTTGTGTATTGCAAGATTGGGTACAGTAATGTAAAAGTATCATCTCAAACACAATTAAAACCAGCGCAGTTCGGCATAAATAGAATTTGAAGAAAAACGTCCAGAAATCCAATTTCGAAAAATGCCGCAACAGGTCAGCTGACTTTTATGAGGCAATTGGCGGCACCCCGCACTGCGCTATGTAAGGATGCGTATCTACAATCCTGGACAAAAATACATGGGACAGCACCCCCACTCCCCCGTTCAATGTTGAATTTCTTTAAATTCAGAATATCTTTGGGTTGGGACAACATTGATCAAGGGGGGAAGGGATTTTTGAAGACCGCGAACCTGTCGAAGTATTTTGCTACATTTGTGCCAAAGTGTCCCATCATTTTTGTCCAAGATTGTCTGAGCTACCATACACGTCCATAGGAGTATTGGTCAGTTATATATAGGTTAGTTAGTTAGTTAGATGGAGTTTTACGGCCCAGTTTCCAACCTATTGGTTCAAGTCGAGCCGGCCACGGCCTTTTTTCCAGTTGTGGCTCACTGGCTTGTTTTCCCTACTCCATTGCTTATGCGGAGCATCACGCACAACGGCAGTAGGTTCCATTTATATATAGGCAGTTATATATAGGGTACATGAACACAGGTGAGATTCGATTTTTTCGTAGCGGTGTGCACATCCTCGAATTTAAGATGATAGTTGGAAACGGAATGTGACTTCTTTAATTGAGAATAACATAATATCATCCGAGCCGGATTTAAGTATGGGCCAGCGGGGCATGTGCCCAGGGGTTCCACAAAAAGGGGGCTCCACAAAATTATGTTATTGTATTTTTGGGGTAGGACCACAACCTTTGCCTTCCTTTCATGACTTGCGCCCTTGTAGTCTTGTGGTGAATTATAGTCGAAGGGGCCTCCACAATATTTTGTGCCCAGGGCCCCCACAAAGTTAAACCCGGCCCTGATATCATATTACAAACACTGAAAGAGAGTATACTACGTACGTACACAAAAGCCCGTTTTCATTTTCAAAGGACTGTCACTTGTACACCCCTTGCCACGGCTAATAATTTGATATAGCGACATCATTTCGGACGGTCTACCATTGACCTGACAATGGTCTACCGTTGACCTACACACTGTTTTAATGGGACGGACGGTCAACCGCACTCTTTTGGGGAAGGGGCTTAATGCAAAAGAAATATTTACAGCAGTTTTACGGTTGACCGTTGCAAATAACGAGTAAACTACATTTTAAGAATTACTTTATACCCATAAAAAAGTACAGTGATATCATCTATACATACTTCATCTTTGCATGTTTATGACATCATCCTTAGAGATAAAATATGCTGTAAGATAAGGTAGATCATGTGGTTTACCATAGTTCTGAAATAGCCATTGCACGAGGGGGCCCTCTTCCTTAGTCTCAAATTCCTGCAATTATGACTTTGTCCCCCCTCCTTTTGACGGAATGATAGAATCCAATCGCTCTGGCATTTATGCAATAATGTCATCAATGATTTAACCGGGTATTATCATAATAGTTCTAATAACTCGACGAAAAGCTAAGAACTTCTGCACTTTGATATTATTTTCGAAAGCGTCCCTTTGCAATTTCATGTGAGCTTTCGGTTCCGGTGAGAAAAAGTTGTACTTGGCCATGACTATGAATTATTGTATGCTGTGTAAAATCTTCAACTAAAGGCAGACATTTGGTTATATTAGGCTGTATTGAGTAAGCAAGTGAACAAAACAACTGAATTGTCGGTCCCTCCACCCCTCCCTCTTCCGAACAATAGCATGAATACAATTGAATGGATATACCTTTTTTACACGGTCCTCCTTAATAAACGTCCTAACGCAACTTCTTAAATACTAGGCAAATTTATACCTCCATTACTGTCAAATTCCACCTTCTCAACTTAAATCCAAGTTTCCTCGATTTCCAAATTAACAATTAACTGCAGTCTTTAATTACTCATTATCTTCATTTTCGATTATAGCTCTCAAATTTGTCCTACAATTTATGAACGTTTCTCTGCTGCAACGTATATTCGTATGCTCCCATACACTTGTACAGTAGTTCAGACAATCCTGGACAAAAATACATGGGACAGCACCCCCACTCCCCCGTTCAATGTTGAATTTCTTTAAATTCGGAATATCTTTGGGTTGGGACAACATTGATCAAGGGGGGAAGGGATTTTTGAAGACCGCGAACCTGTCGAAGTATTTTGCTACATTTGTGCCAAAGTGTCCCATCATTTTTGTCCAAGAGTGTAGATGTGAAACTAATGCAATGCTTTGGGAAAGTTTCATATCTTAGAAACTTCATGAAAAGGATTACATCACGATACCCGCCCAACATACAGAGCGCAAAGCCCGGAACATGTTGAGGGCTTCGAAGCATATCACTGGCCAATATGTTCGCGTGCATATGCGCCCATGTCTTAGCTTCCCTGCATATAATAAACAGCTTTGTTTTTGTGCAAAAAGAATGCAGTCTGGGAGCGTTGTACAGAACAGCTATGCGCATGTATGGACAGTCCATAACAAGCGCGCCTTTACTCAGTGAGCTGTTCAGTAACGTTGCTATTGTGAATGGTAAGCAGTCACCGCACAACGACACATAGTTCACGATGTGGTCACTGGTCACGCGCGCTGCTGTATAGTATCGTAGCACAGTCGTTTGCAATGATGTACCTGCTAACACGCGTTAGCATGCACATGATTCGATGTGTAGAACGATGGGTGAGCTGCCTGGTACAGTGTTACTAACCATGCCTCCAATGACGTCACGATCTTGAGGCGTGCTCACATGCTTTTTTTCGCTTTTGGATTTCAGATGGCTGAGTCTGGCCTGTATTACTGGGAATTCACAAGGTCGTATTACTGTGTTTATGGACGTAGTTGAGTCGGAAAAACATTCGCTTCATTTCAAGCTGTACCCAAAGAATATTTAATGAGAAGCGTACTTTGGCCGTGTCATACCCACTTTAAACTATTCAGGTGAAATAAAGACCATGTTTTAGCAAGGTATTGAAAAATGCTGTTAAGCATGTTCAACCTCATTGGTGGAAAAACTCAAAATGTTATAATGACTTATGTTTTCATGCTGTTTTCAAACATAAAATTCTCTTTCTACTTCCACTTTGGAAGATAAATGTGTTTCCTGAAGTGGTGACTCTAACAAAAACGATGGGTATCTATTATACTTAACATAATAAGTACCTATTATACTTTACATGATTTTAGTCCACAGCACTGTTTCAGGTAAAACCCAAATTTAAAAAAAAAAAAAAGTTCTGGTGCCATTGTCATTTTAAGACTTGAAAGTTTTCTCTTTGATCCTCATCCATGGGCTCACGTTTTGCTCTTATATGAAATCACATTATTGGCATTATCAAACTAGCAATATTGACGATAATTTCATCGCATTACAGGTAGGCCTATTTGAAATGTCTAACTCCTCAGAGCTTCCGGGGGCTTCGCCCCCTGGACCCCACGCCGTTGTGTTCGCGCTACGCGCAAGCATTGCGGCTGACGCTGTAACAGGGAGCTGCCACTCACCCTGGCTGTAATAACTTTCCTCTCCACACAAAATACGACCCCCCTTTTAAAATGTCTGGTGACGCCCATGTAATATGCTCCCCAAACGGCCTATGGTTCCCATCGTTTATCCTGCTTTAGCCCTAGGTGTCCATCATTTATCCTGCACGTACCACTTTCTGGATATTTCACGTTATACTGCTGCTAATAAACCCTAGTATGCACAACATAACATGCCCACTGTTTCGTTAGACAAACCAGGTGCAGAATCCTAATACTTCTAGTGGCGGGATACACAACATTGAACAGAATTGCAGTATCACATATACAGGTCTATCTATTACAGTACGAAACTGAGAAGGAACTGTATTTATTCCGGTAGATTCGGGGGGGGGGGGGGGGCTAGAGTTGCATCGAAGAGTGAGTCAGTAGTTTAACGTTGTATAAAAAGTTAGATAAAGTTGCCAATGTAAAGTGAAGCAAAATTAATGTTGCGTGTCAAAATTTTTTTTCGCCTCGGCGCGCTTTTGTGGCAACGCGTCACTTTTCGTTTTTTCACTGTTGACTTCATGCATAAATTTTTTAAAGACAACTGGTCACATTATGATCCTCTGGTCCCAGTAGCCTTTGCACCATGGCAATACGATTAAAAGTTTAGTGGCCCGGAATCGAGGGCATTCTATTGCCTAGACAAATTTGGCACAAAACTCAATAGCCTGGGGGACAATGCGCACTAGTTCGTTACCTGGGCTGTCCACTAACCCCACCAAAGGCATGTTTTGGGCTCCTTGGCCTGGCGGCCCTGCCTCCCTGAGCCCATTTGGTGACAGAAGCTTTTTTTTGCGCCCCTCCCCTTACCTCCGGCCCGGCGTAATGTGGATTATGACTATCCAAAACGACCATTCAAGGTGGCAAAAAGATGGTTCCCACCCCTGGCCGCGAAACAATACAATTATACAGTAAGTGTTGTTAATATTTCGCCTTTAGACTCATAGCAGTCAGTCGTGGTCCAGATAAGCTGTAATTATCAAATTGTCTGTGAATCATGATGGTCAAATGTTTTGCAGTTGCATTTTTTTCCCATCTTAAGAAACAAAATTCTGATTGTTGATAACCTTAAGCATTCTCACCCACTTAACCCCCCTTATTTATTTATATTATGGAACTGAACGGTATTAGGGTCATTCCCAGTTTTTTCAATAGCCCAAATGATCATTAGTAGCCAGAGCCAACGACTCCAGGACTTGGCTTTTTAAAAATATGGTCATTGAAAAGGCCCACCCCAACAGCAAATCACGAAGATGCTTAGAATTGGAAATAGGATTATACTGAGCAAACCACTGAGGAGATTTCAAACACACACAAAACAGACAGTGTGACAACCACGCCAATGTATGTGCCGTTACCAAGACTGCCCACTGTGCTGAATATACTGAGGAGCCTGACCTGAGTGCTAGTCCGATGCACTATTATCCCCACTGACCGAGTTAAAGACCCACTCACTAGCTCACAGAGGGAAAGTTAAACCCAATTAGCATGCAGTGCATGGACTCGCTGGATGAATGATTTTTTCTCAATGAATTATTTTTTCAATGAAAGTAAATGAACTTAAAAAATAGTTTGAAATAAATGAGCTTATTAAAAAAAAAAGAAGAAAAAAGACGACAAGTTTTTTGCCGGTCTCGAAGCGAGACCGGAAAAAATTTCGAGACCGCTCGGGTCCGAGACCAAGACCGAGACCACAGGGTGTCGAGACCGAGACCGAGGACACAAGACGGGGAAAACCCGAGACCGGAGACCGGTCGCCGAGGACTACATCCCTGCTCGTGACCCCCCATCCACCCAGGGGTGGCGCCAGGATTTGCCCGACTGGAGGGCCAGAGACCCGAAACCTAGGACAGCTCCGATCCCGTCGAGAGGATGGTTAGGGAGAATTTGAAGAAAACCTGTTTACTACATACCATGTCATTGCGGGGCATATTTTGCATAAAATTTGTATTTACTAGAGGAAAATAGTTCCGCGCCTATTTAATGTTTTTGCCGGACCCTAAGCTGTGAAAAAGCGCGTGAAAGACACGAAATTATTCTGGGTGAGCCTATACACTGAAAAGAATATTTGTTTATTTAAAGCTTACATAGGTCAACTGTCCTGGCAGTTGGGCCCTATCGGGCACAACTTACATTTTACTTCCCTCCTCGAGCCACTAGCCGTACCGCAAGACAGATACAAGCAGACAAGAGAACATTAACTAAGTCTAGCGAAATGAGATGAAATTCCCGACATTTACATAATTCCATGTATTCTACTTATGGAGTTACTTGAAAAGATGGAAAGGGTTTGTAGCCAACCTTATTTAGCAATAAGTAACAGATCTGTGGACTAGTGGGTAAAGCGTGCCGAAAATTTTGGGTTTATCTCAGAAATGACCCTTTTTGGAAAGCAATATAAATAAATTGACCATATGGGGCTACATAATTTTCCCGACAGGGGGCCGGGCCATGCCAGCGACCCCAAGTTCCATCAGCACCTTACCGAGGGGGTGGTGAGAAGTAGTTATGAAGGTGCCTGAATATCCCAGCCATTGCAGAGCATATTTTGCACAATATCACTTATTAATTCAAGGGCCGACTTGCACACTGATAGTATGCTAGGTTTATTGTAACGAGTAACGTCTTGATTGACTTATCATACTGTTTGAGTGCATTCATTATATGTGTGTTTTGTCACTACGCATTTTGTTTGTGGAAAGCGGTGGACTTTAGTGGGGGGGGGGGGGGAGCACGGGTTGAAAGGGGTGGGGTCTGTGAGGGAAAGTTCTGGTCCTTTATTCTTAGTCTTTACTTTTGTTTTAGTTAATTGTTTTTACTGGCCTTTTTATCTTTAATTCTTTGTTCTTTTTGCTTTTTTGTTTCTGACTCAGCTACGTCAGTTACCTTTGTTTTTGTAGTTATGGGGAGTAAAACTCTCGACAAGCCCCTCAGGATTTTTAGTTTTACTATCATCTACTTCATTATGATATCGGTAATTATTGTAGTATGTATCAGTACTTTTATAGAAAAACAAATAAACGAAACGAAACTTGGTAAGGGTGACAGGATTTGTGCTATCTAGCTATGTGGAAAGGAACTATTGAAGAAACTGGAGTGACCCTACAGCGCGCGTAACTTGGGGTTCTTATTAGAGAAATTGTCCTCTTGAGATCAAATACTGGTAAACCGTCGGGGAGACTAGTAGTTCACACCGGGGGGGGGGGGGGGGATGTACCGACAAGCAAATGTGCCTACAGACCATCCCAGGAAGCCAAGTGGGGGGGGGGCTACCCCCTGCGCGCTTCAGTTACGCTAGTGCTTAGTATTGGGAAAACATTCGCATTTCTTGTGAAGGGATTAGTTTTCTCTAACATGACAAAACATGCTGTGGCAGGATTCACTCAATAGTCAAATCTGCACAGCTTGGAAGGTTGCCGAAAGCAATTTGCTAGCATTGCAATTAAGGAATCCATATCACTCAATCAGTGCATGAGAAAATATTGAACCACAAATTGTACTTTCTCGAGTTTGTTTGGTGCATGCTAACCATCCTTTTCTCGCTTGAAATTCACCCCCTGACGTTTTGTTGCTTTCTCGACTCTTCGACGTGTAAGCGAAAAGATCATGTAAACACGTATGTTACCCCGCGCAGGGTTACCCTGACTAATCCGCGATTGAAGGGCGCCGATGCAGGGGATGGAAATTCCCTTATCTATGATTAGCTATACGCATTTTACTGTGGAATAATCTGAATAACCAAGCACACAAACTAAATGCACTAGACTTCTTACGCCCATAACCTATCTTAGGTGAAGGAAATGATTCAGCATTATCTGATATTATTTTATCACACTGTCTATGTATGTGCAATGAAGTCTGTAGAAGACACGCGTGCGTTTCTAACAAGTACGTATAATTACCTGCAGCTACTATATTTGCCTACAGGAGAAAGCTTGCATACTTAAATGATTCACTTCCATCCAGCTATTTTCTGTTTTCACTGGAATAAGAGTAAGTCTTCCGCCTTTATTTGAAAAAAGGGAAAAGACCGCGGACTTATTAAGCAGAAGTAAAACATGGCGGATCCCATTTTTTCAGTTTTTGTGTGCCTTATTCATATAGGGGGAGTCAAGTTTGTGCTATAGCTTCCATGTAAGCTGTTACAACTGATAGTGTAGTAATTGACCGATAATGTAGTAAAAATTGGTGTGATACATTATCGGTTTAAAAGCTCCGCTAAGACGGTGTACATTATTGCTTAAATGAATGATCTTTACGTAATTTTTATCCTTAGACTTTGAAAACGCATAAAAAGTACTTGTAGTACTTGTAAACAACATTTTATTCAATGTAGCCGAATAGGTTTTACCGTTTTTTGCATTTTTGGCAACACTCACTGATCAACTAATTACACGACAGGTAACGTTTACTCTAAGAGGTTTATTAATACTTCTTTGTTTGGAAGGACCCGATCTCTAATCAGTGGCGGATCCAGAAATTTGTGAAGGGGATGGGGGTGACTATTGAGTTGTGTCCTGGGGGAGGCCGAAGGTGTAAGGGGAGGGGGTGACCTCTCCACTTTGGAAAATTTTGTTTAATTATGTGTGCTCAGGTGCGAAATAGAATAATTGACAAATATTTTGCCATATTTTAGGGCCTGAATAGTACCACAAATTGGACAGTTGTACAGATTTTTTTCCCAGAAATGAGGTAAAACTTCTTCTTTCTCATCTGAGCATTTTTATCATAGGACTAACGTTACATCTCCGGAACTTTGGTAGCCTAGTATCTCATTATAGCCTTATTACGTGCCTTATGTTCAATTTACTTTTCTTCTTCCTTTTTAAAATAAAATTTAACCTCATATTTACAAAATTGTCCTTTCATAAATGGGTGCCACAATTGGTGCCAGGGGGGGGGGGTAGGACTCAGTCACCCTAGCCACCCCTCTTGTATCCGCCCATGCTAATATATGTTTGTCTAACGTGTCAGCGTTTTCTATCGTTTCCGCGTCTTCGTCAAGCTTGCGTGTCTGCGTGTAGTGTCAGAGGTTAGTGGAGTCTTGGAGCGCCGTACGAGGTATATAAACTTGGTCGCCCCCCCTCCTCCCCCCCAAAACCAACGGTACAAAACCGCTTGTGGCAAAAAAATGCCACCCCTGCAGATAGTAAGCTCAATCCCCGCAGGGCAGGGTTCACGAAGGTTCACTACACCGAAGAACCTAACTAGAACCTTAATCCTAAAACATAACCATAACCATTACCCACCCTTAATTCCTACCCGAGGATATATCCTATGCCTGATCCTAAACCTATTCTGTATCAAACCTGAATCCTAACCCTACTTCTAACGAAAGTGCAACTTTTATTTGGCATTTTAAACATATGCAGTTCTTGTCATTGTACAGTGTGCTGTATGTGAATATTACACATAGGCCCTACTGTATATTGACATAACACTTTTACGAGTTTTCGGTTATATTAAAGAAAAGGGTGAAGACTGCAACATCTTGCAACACTGGTAAAAGGCCTATTGAAGAATGGGTTTAAACTTACATTTTTTCACTCAAAATTTACCTTATTTAAATATTTATATGCCTTCCAACCAATTGCTGCACACCTTCCGAGAGGTGCACATCGGCCCGCCCAGATGACATACAAACTATGCATAATGCATACAGTAGGTGTTATGGCAATAGCAGGGGCGGATCTAGGGGGGCTACCCGGCCCCGCCCCCCCCCTTTTTGAAAATGAAAAAAAAAAATGAAAGGGAAAAAAGGAGAAAAAAAAACGGAAAGGAGAAGAGATGGGTTGTTTTACAATCAGGGTACGTCGACCAGAAATTCACTTTATTGCCCCCATACGAAAAATATATACACTTGATATTAAGACCAACCACACTAAGTAAAAGTTCAGTATATGTCCTGTCTACAATAGTAAATTAAATGTATTTAAAGCACAATTTGGGGTAAAATAATTCTGCAGAGTGTCATTTCTGGCACATTCACGTCTCATTTGAATTTTGAAACATTTTGACAGATGAATCACTAATACAGAAAGAGTGTGACAGAAAGTTATGATTGGGAAGTTACAACTACAACAAGGTGTTCAAAGGCCCAACACATTTCAATGTTGAAAACAAATTTAATAAATGAAAAAACTGCATGAAAAGGACGGTGGTATTTTCCGTCAAAATATGTCCTCTCCGAAATTCATGTGCAAGTTAAGGCTGACAGATATATGGACCCAGTACACAAAAAATGTTGCATCACAAATCAGTATATTTGTATCCCTACAAACATGTGGTATTGATATTATGTTCACTCTATTCAGTTGAGGATATGAACCAGTTTCAACCCTGAGACTTTCAATTCCGTCAAAAAGGTCCTCTCGACAAAAAGGTTATTTCTAGGTATCGTTTAAGAAAATAGGAGACTTGAGCTCCCAATTATGGCTATAAAAGTTACTAACATTGTTCCATCATAAATGCATAATTACATCCTCACTTCAAGTATACTCAATACATATGTATGTCAAAAAGTACGTCCTCTCTGAAATCAGAGATGACGTTTTCCAAGGGGGTACATATTTGCAGATTATATGTCAAAAATTAACCTTTGTTGATGGGGCTCTCCATTTATAAAGAATTAGGGTGTAGTAATTTAAACTAGAACAGGTTAATTAAGTAGGCTTTGGGGGATATCGTCCAAGGAGACAGTCATGTTTCTGTGTGATTTTTATGTACATCCATCTTTCGAACTAACAGAAAAGCGTTTCTATGGTATTAAAGACTAGTACCCTGTTTTTGTTTTACTTAGTTTATGTAGCCTAGCTGTGCAGATTTTGGCAAACAATTGATATCAGCAGTGATCCTTTTTGCTTTCTTAGTTGATAGATTCAATTGCATGAGTACTTTTTCTGAAATGTTCGGAGAGGACAAGAATTTTGGACACATTCAAGATATTTCCACAATAGGTCCTAGGTTAACATTCTGAACCTAATAAAATTATCTAACAAAAAGGACAAAACCAAACTCAATTGAACTCCTAGGGACTACAGTACCTTGAGAGCTGTGAATGTCACACACAACAACTATGAGGCCACATACAGATATGAATCCATATTTTTCAATGTCTGAAAAAATGGCAGTTTTGCATTCCGTCTGGCATTAATCCATCCAGATAATGAAACTTAAAAAATTAATGAAAGGTCAACTCTAAGCGATCTGCCCTACTGCTGTTGTACAGTTATGGCCTAAACAAAGATGAAATTGATTTCTTACCTTCAACCCCCCCCCCACACACACACACACGCCCATTACCCAGGGGACACTATTGCTTAGTAACAAGTTGCTGCTTTCCAGACAGTTCAGGAAAGATTTCATGATGCAGTTAAAACATTATGAACATCTTTCAGAGAGGTCAAACGGGTGTCCAGCCATCAAATTTAGCATTGATAGTTTTTCGGACTGTTAATTCCTACCATTTTCGGTAAAAGGTCTATCCAATGAACGTATGGTCTTGAGTTGTGTTAGAGTTAGATGAGTTCTTAACGGCAAGTCCTAACCAAGTGAAGTATTGACACTGGCACGGAACTTATACAATGAGTGACATCTCCCTCACATTGGTGAAAAGTTTTTAGGTTCTTTGTTTATAACGGATACCGGAGTTTTTTTTTTTACTGCAATCAGTAGAGGTCAGCCAAACAAACAGGGTCTGTGAAGGTTTCAATTATTAAACCCCCCCCCCCATGCATTTACGATGGCATTAATTTTGAAGTACTAAATGGGAGTAATGTGTGCATTACAGAAAGCAAAAATGCTTTATCAATGGCGGGATGATGTCCCAATCATGCTGCTTCAAGTTCAGTTGTGAGAGGAAAATGGGGTATCTTTTAAACTGGAAGTATCTCAAATAATAATCCTGAAATTTTATTGAAAGTTTCACTAGAAGATTTGGATGTACTCACTCTAAAAACATATCACAGGCAAATGTATGGTTGGACTACCCTTTTAATAACATGGTCTCTCAATGTTTAGTACATCAGCAAACCAAAGTGTTTTGCATTGCTTTTCGATGTATATTGTCATGTGGCAAGCATTCCAGTATGCTAAAAAATGCTGGCTACCAATTGTTAGAACATGTTTCCATAGTTGCTTTCCAAGTTGTTATAAGGTTTGAATCAGAAACATTTTAAAAAATCTTAAACAATATAATTGGTCAAAAATTTTACGTCAAAAAAAAAAAAAAAAAAAAAAGGCCTCTCCAAAAATTCACAACAGGCGGTCTTGGAGTAACAAACCAAAATTCAAAACACTTTCATTTATTTTCTCAATTTGTATTTATAATCAGTTGTGTCATTTCTGCCTGCATGTACGACTACCTGATAACAATTCTATGTAGTATATGTACTGAAGTGAATCAGTATGCTGTACCGTTGATTGGACTTAAAATGAGCTTTTTCAACTGTTAGCTACGCTGTATGGTAATACATTGCTATGTTTACAGAAAATATGAGAAACTTTCCCTCTTGTTATGATATTGCACTATTGAGGTACTATTGAAATAATACAGTAAATCAAAGGCAGTACTGATTTAATGTGAGCATGTCAAAAAAAGGTCCTATCCGACAACGAGGAATGTCTCCTGACTGGTTACAGTATATGAACATCATATAGCTGGCTTTTAGGTATAGGTTTTGCAAAAAAAGGGCCCCTCAGAAGCAACCCAATTTCAGTGGTTTATTGAAGTAAATTGGAATAAAACTTCTAGAAACTTATCTGATGTTCAGACCTTCTTATGGTACCAACTGTTATCAGTCACTTATACAGTAAAGGAAAACATTACAGAAAAGGCTGTTGTACTTTATCCAGAAAATTGTGAATTGCTCCAGTGTCATTTGTCATCTTCCACTTCATTCAAACATGGATTAATTCCTATGAAATAATTAGCTCAAGAACCATGTTAACACACTCCCTCTTGTGTCAAACAAATTGTCCTCCCGAAAAACCAATTCCTCTCCGACTGATAATTTGACATCAAGTATCTAGGACTGTTGCTGAACATTAGGTTTGAAATTGGTGTGTAGAAGTAGTAGACTGACTGATGTTTATAGCACATTGAAACAGAACTGCTGTTACACTACTAATGTTTCAGAATTGAAAACTTCATAAAACCATTTCACGACTATCAGTACAGACAAACAGAAACTTCTGTGTAGGCAAATAGATTGCCCACACGCAGGTACTGAGTTCGTATTTCATTAACATAATTTTACTTAAAAAAATGTTCATCTAGACTCACTCTAAGCAAGAGAATAATGTGACGTGTGTGCTTAGATAATTTCATGTCCCAGGAGCAACATTTTAGATTCATAGATATAAAGTTGTAGAAAATACAATTGTGGATACTTGATGCCTCTATACTTTTCAAATCTTGAATTCTGACCTGTCTGCAACAACAAACAAAACATTACTAAAGAAAAAATAAACAAACTGCATTTTTCGCCTCTGGAGAGGACACCTGAGGCTACCCTGATTAAAACAACCCAGATAGAGAGAGAAGGACAGCGCGTGGAAGTGATAGAGAATGAAAGCGGCAATTAGCAACCTCGGAACATGGAGTCGGAGTCAGAGTGCACACAGATAAGGGTTTGAACGTCGATTGGGACGTTTCACAGAATGATATCTACGACACATGATTGGATACAATCAATACGAACATACCGATACAATACATCAGCCAATTCGGGAAAAATACCTTTACGAGACAGTGCGCATCAGTTGGGTGGGCTGCTATCAGGCTGGCAGTGCCATTTCGGCAGTCTGGGCGTATTACAACCCAAATTTTCTTGGAAACGCTCGCGCCAACCCTATGGTGGCGCTCCGCTTAGATAGTTAAACGCAGGGGCGTACACAGGGGAGAGGCCACTGGGCAATGCCCCCTCACTGATTGCCGATTTTTGTTTTTAGTTCCTAAAAATACATAACTTTTTTAACACACAATTTTACGTCAAAAGGTAGGCATATGTGCACCAGATTGCATGAAGGACCACCATAATTTCAAAACTTTTCAAAGGGAGGGGGACACCCCTCCCACAGCCGGCGACATGCAACATATTGCATTGCCCCCCCCCCGTGAGAAATCCTGGGTAAGCCATGAGTAAAACGGGATTCAAACGTGCAACCCTGGACCAAAAGTCCCACCAGCTGAGTAGTCCGCCTCACAGAAATGTTGATAACATAAAATCAAACTTTACAATTTTCGTCACCAAAATCGCATTCGATCGGCTGCTATCACGCTGACAAGTTGCCATTTCCGGCGATCTGTGATGTATAAAATCTCAAATTTTCTTGGTACGCTCCTCGCCAACTCATGGTTGTCTGCTCGCTCTAGATGTAAACGGGAACCCCGCCCACAAAAAATCCCAGCTACGACCTGCAGAGAATTGAAACGGTAAAATCATTCGAATTCCAAACATTCCTAAATTGTCTTTTTCGGCTACTTGTATTCTTTACCAAAATTTCTGGTATTCTAGCATAGGCTTCGTTAGCGTGGGGGGCGTGGGGGGGGGGGGGGACGGGGGGAGGACACGTCCCTCAAAAAAATTTTCAGTGAGGGGGACGTCCCTCCATAAATAAATTCCTAAGGAGAAATATGAGGAATTTTAAATTAAGTAAAAATCAGCAATCAACAAGTATAACCATAATCATTGACAATTGACAAACTAAATGGTCAAATGCTGTTCTGTCAGTTAATTAACCTTGATTTTTCTCTGAAAGACGTTAAGATTGGCCTACAGTGCACGTCACCAACAAAATTTTATTTAGAAATGTAGTGGTCGGATCATTACAATTCGGTCATTCAGCTTTGATACTATGTAAGGCCTACAATAATACCATGATTACACTGCCTGGACGTACCCCCAAAACAATGACAGGGCTGCCAAGTCTCGTGCATTTTGGGTCATTTTCACTTTTTCACTGAGTCCACGCAAAACATGAAATTAGGCAGAGGGGAACATGCTCGCGATGAAACGTACATTTACGCCCACATGTCAGTGCAAGGTACCTGGGTCCTGGCATCAAGTCGAACTAAAATATGGGCCACAAATTTCTCAAGGAAGTCCCTCAATATTCACCAAGTTAGAACATGACCACTAAAGATCTGATTAGACGCCTTGAGCAGGATGCATTGTAGTAAGGCACTGTGCCTACGATAACTGTCTTCTGTTAATAACTTGTGGAAAAATTAATGTTTTGAGAGTTGAAACATGAAATTATGTGAAGTAGAAAATGCAAAAATAAGACATGGGAAGTGCTATTTCCGGCGATCTGGGAGGTCTATTTTGTCAAAAATTTTCTTGTACGCTCCGCGCCAACCGATGGTGGCGCTCCGCTTAGATGGTATAGTGCCGTCAATCACAAGTCGAACAACTTCGGCCCCCCCCCCCCTTTCAGAAATCCTGGATCCGCCCCTGAATAGTACTACTTTCGCGTACATGCTTCCACAGAGCACGCAGCGCTGCATGGACCAAGCAAACCTGCAAGGTACTGTACTCAGTAAAATCAGCATCTTGCATGTTGCAGGCTGTTGCGATGTGTTGCAGGTCCGTTGCGAGCAGTCTATGCATGACAGCATAGTTCTCCTAAAAAATCCTACTGGATAGGGAAACCAATGTTGCAATGTGTTGCCGCTATGTTTCAGTACTGTTGCTATGTGTTGCAATTTTAAATACCACAGTTCCGTCCCCCCCCCCCCCCCGCACTGGATGATCTATGTTGTAGGCAGTTGCGATGTGTTGCAGATCCGTTGCGAGCAGTCTATGCATGACATCATAGTTCTCCTAAAAAATCCTACTGGATAGGGAAACCAATGTTGCAATGTGTTGCCGCTATGTTTCAGTACTGTTGCTATGTGTTGCAATGTTAAATATCACAATTCCGTCTCCCCCACTGGATGATCTGACAAATCAGCATCTTGCATGCAACAGCTCGCAACATGCAAGGCGCAGAATTGTCAGTCATCCAAGGGGGAGATGGAACCATAGGCGTACGAGGTGGGGGGTCTGGAGGGGTCTACATCCCTCCCAGTGCAGTGAAAATGCTTATTTCAGGGCACTGACACTTGTTTTTTAGGGCAAGGGGGCAGTGCAGTGGGCAGCGGCATTTGCCCACAGGGCAAAATGCTTATTAGTTGCACAATGCATACATTGAAAAGGTTATAGACACCTTTGCAAAACACAAACAGAGGCATACCAGAGGCATTTCTTGTGAATGTAGGATGGGGTTAGCAGGGGATTGGTAGCCTGGTAGGGGGCAAACCAGTTTTTGACACTCACTGATGTAATGATGTATGAACCCAATACAAGTATAAACCAAAACTCCCAGAATAATATCTTTCCTTATAGTTTGTGGGGGGGGGGGGGGGATTCATCCATACTGAATGCTATCATGGTAAAAGGGGAAATCAGGGCAATTTGCAATTTTTTCAGGGCAAACACCCTCCCCTCCCCTCCCCCCCCCACCTGTGAAATGTCTTCCCGTACGCCTATGGGTGGAACTGTGATATTTCACAAAGCAACACTTAGAAACAGTATTGAAACATAGCGGCAACACATTGCAACATCGAACATAGGTTTCCCTATCCAGTAGGATTTTTTAGGAGAACTATGATGCCATGCATGGACTGCTCGCAACGGATCTACAACACGTCGCAACAGCCTGCAACATGCGAGATGCTGATTTGTCAGACCATTCAGTGGGGGAGATGGAATTATGATATTTAACATTGCAACACATAGCAACAATACTGAAACATAGCGGCAACGCATTGCAACATTGGTTTCCCTATCCAGTATGATTTTTTTAGGAGAATTATGACATCATAGACAGCTCGCAACGGATCTGCAACACATTGCAACAGCCTGCAACATGCGAGATGCTGATGTGTCAGACCATTCAGTGGGGGATCGAGACGGAATTGTGATATTTAACATTGCAACACATAGCAACAGTACTGAAACATAGCGGCAACACATTGCAACATTGGTTTCCCTATCCAGTAGGATTTGTTTAGGAGAATTATGACATCATAGACAGCTCGCAACGGATCTGCAACACATTGCAACAGCCTGCAACGCGTGAGATGCTGATTTGTCAGATCATCCAGTGCGGGGGGGGGGGGCGGAATTATTTACATTGCAACACACAGCAACAGTACTGAAGCATAGCGGCAACACATTGTAACATTGGTTTCCCAATCCAGTAGGATTTTTTAGGAGAATTATGACATCATAGACAGCTCGCAACGGATCTGCAACACATTGCAACAGCCTGCAACGCGTGAGATGCTGATTTGTCAGACCATCCAGTGGGGGAGATGGAATTGTGATATTTACATTGCAACACACAGCAACAGTACTGAAACATAGCGGCAACACATTGCAACATTGGTTTCCCAATCCAGTAGGATTTGTTTAGGAGAATTATGACATCATAGACAGCTCGCAACGGATCTGCAACACATTGCAACAGCCTGCAACGCGTGAGATGCTGATTTGTGGGACCATCCAGTGGGGGAGATGGAACTGTGATATTTACATTGCAACACAGCAACAGTACTGAAACATAACGGCAACACGTTGCAACATTGGTTTACCTATCCACTGTCCCTTTTTAGAACACTTAGGATATCATTAAGTCGTAAACAGCTCAGCTCGAAACGGATCTGCAACACGTCGCAACAGCCCGAAACATGTGAGACACTGAATTGTCAGTCCACCTTAGAGGTCAATGAAAATATGTTCCGAAAGTGCAACTTCTATTTGGCATTTTAAACATCTACAGTTCTTGTCATTGTACAGTGTTCTGTATGTGAATATTACACATAGGCCCTACTGTATATTGACATAACACTTTTACGAGTTTTCGGTTGTATTAAAGAAAAGGGTGAAGACTGCAACGTCTTGCAACACTGGTAAAAGGCCTATTGAAGAATGGGTTTAAACTTACATTTTTTCACTCAAAATTTACCTTATTTAAATATTTATATGCCTTCCAACCAATTGCTGCACACCTTCCGAGAGGTGCACATCGGCCAGATTTTCGTCCAAGGCAAGGAATTTTCGGTTTAGGAATCCTTCGATCTAGTGAACCTTCGATCTTGAATTCATAGGGACAGGAAGGTTCAGTATTCTGAAGTGGGGGAGCCAAGTAGAAATGTATGGTCAGTGGCCTCTTAAAGGGTTTTTTAAGTAATGTCAAAGCGGAGTTCCACGTAAGTTGGCACCTAGCGTACCCAGAAAATTTTCACCCCAAATGCATGGCTCCCAGACTGTAGGAAAAGGCACTTTCCAGACCATGAAAATGCATTTAAAGATACTTCATTTTTGATATCTCATGCTGTAGAAATTTAGATCACTTTGAACGAAAAGGTACAATCCGGGTAGGGGGAAATCTTCGCTATGAAACGTCATTGGGAGTCGACCGTCCTATAGGTGAGGGGCTTGTGTAGCCTGAGTGAAAATTTTTGCACGAAGGAGCTTGGATGCAAGATGGTTCTACAACATTTTATGTTTTATCTACTCACGTGTGTAGAACTCATGCACTAGAATTTACCATATTTAGCAGTGGCGCGGCCAGGATTTGGTGATGGGGGGGGGGGGGGGACTACAGATGATGTCGTAATCCCACCTCAGTTAAACCCCCAAATCTGCGTAAATTGCACCCTTTTATGCATCTCTGCGTTTGTATACAGCAGGGGGATTCGCTGGGCCTTGAACTGTCACTACATAAAGGTGTAGAGAAAATTTTTTGTCAATGTAAGGTTGCTTAAATGCAAAATGGTGCTACATTTGGGATATTTTTGGGACTAATTATATGTGGCTGGAAAATGTCCATAGCTAAGTGCATTCTAATTTTTGAATAGATGAAAGAGGGGAGCATGTTGTCTAAGAGAAGGATACGATGTCAACAAACCTCCTGAAGTCTCCCTTTTGGCTACTTTACTGCCTTCTATTCGGGGAAGGTTTTTACTCAAATACACGTGCGTGAGCCCGCAGAAACATTCTTGGATTTTACGAAAATTTTTCCTTTCCTCTATTGTGCATTATAAAAGGGTATCTAAGATTGGCAGATACCTGTATAGGGCCTCCTGGGAGCTCTGGATTAATTATATAAAATGGGGCAATGACATAATGCTTATAACCTGACATCGAAATGATTAAATAGATTATGACGCCAAATACTTTACGAATATCGAACTTTTGCTAATTTTGAAGGAAAATCCAGACGAACAGCTTCCAGCAATGGGGTATGGGAGGGAGGGAGAGTATAGGTGCAGGGAGGTGATATATAGACCTCCCTGATAGGTATAGCAATATGGAACGCGAATTACGCAAAGTTCATCAATAACGGCGTAATCGTTAGTAACAGCGGCATACATTGAGTTAATAACGGCGTGATTATCAACAACAGCGTGGTGAATGTTGGTAATAACAGCCTGATTTTAAGAAACAACGTGGTATGTATTGGTAATAACGGCGTAACTTTAAGTAAAACGCGGTACAAGTGGTTAACAGCGGCGTGATACGAAGTAACAACGGCGTAATCCTTTTCAATAGCGAGCTAAATGTCGTTAACGACCTTTTCGCGTTCAACGGGCTGATTGCAAGTAAACACGTGAAAGCAGTTAACAACGTGAAAGCAGTCAATGGCGCTGTTGCAGTCAAGGCAAATTCAATCAACGGCGATGTAAACGGAAGCAAAACACACGATTCGCTCACACGCAAACTTCAATGGCGCTGTTACTTACGGCTGATGTGAGCGAGCGGAATGACTCCGTATCGGCGACCATGCTTGACGGGATGAAAAATTTAAAAAAGGGGCGTAAAAAAAGGAGGGGTGGGGGGGGTGGGGGGGGGGGGGGGTGGGGGGGGGGGGGGGGGGGGGGTCACGGTGGTGCGGGGGTGGGTGGGGGGGCGGGGGGCTGGGGAGGGCGGGGGGGAGGGGGGTGGGGGGGGGGGGGGGGGGCAGGGGGGGGGCGGGGGGGGTGTGGGGCGGGGGGGGGGGAGGGGGTGGGGGGGGGGGGTGGGGGGGGGGGGGTGTGGGGGGGGGGGGGGGGGGGGGGTGGGGGGGGTGGGGGGGGTTGGGGGTGGGGGGGGGGGGGGGGGGGGGGGGGGGGGGGTGGGGGGGGGGGGGGGTGGGGGGGGGGGGGGGGGGGGGGGGGGGGGGGGGGGGGGGGGGGGGGGTGGGGCGGGGGGGGGGTGGGGGGGGGGGGGGGTGGGGGGGGGGGGGGGGGGGGGGGGGGGGGGGGGGGGGGCGGTGGGTGTGTGGGCGGGGTGGGGGGGGGGGGCGGGGGGTGGGCCAGGGGGGGTGGGGGGCGTGGGGGGGGCGGGGGGGGGGGGGGTGGGGGGGGGGGGGGGTGGTGGGGGGGAGATAACATCGGGGCATCATCTTTTTTGGGCGGGAAAAAAAGGGGGGAATGAAATTTAAGTACCTAGTGTAGCTTTAAAGAGTGCCAGAGGGTTTTTTAAATTCCAGATCAAGTAATAAAACAAAATTGAAAAATTTCCCCATGGTGGATTACAAACACCTGCTGCAGTATGAAATGCCAAACAAAAATCCCCAATATTGAAACAACCAAAACCCCCCACACGGCTGTATTGGGAGCCTTTTTGTTACTTACAATCCCTCTTGGGAAATAATAATAATAATAATAATAATAATCATAATAAAAAAAATAATAAAAATAAAAATAATAAAAATAAAATCAAAATCAAAACCAAAAACCAAAACCCAAACCCAAACCCAAAACCAAACCCAAAACCAAAACCAAAACCAAAACCCAAACCCAAACCCAAACCCAAAACCAAAACCAAAACCAAAACCAAAACCAAAACCAAAACCCAAACCAAAAACCAAAACCAAACCAAAAACAAAAACAAAAACCCAAAACCAAAACCATAATATAATAAAAAATAATAATAATAATAATAATAATAATAATTTTTAAAAATAATAAAAAATAATAAAAATTTTAAAATAATAAAAATAAAATAATAAAATAATAAAAATAATAAAATAAAAATAAAAAATTAGGCTATAAGCCCAACATTCCAAGTGTTATGCTAAAGGCGTTTAAAGAAAACAGAAAAATTTCATTTAAGAAAGCGTTTTGAAAAAATGAGTTTAAAGAAAACCCCTTAAAAACAGAAATTGTGAAAAGCTCGTAAATGTCTGGGAAATGTTCCATAAAAAATGATCACAGTACTGAAAACTTCTACAGCCATAGGTTCCAGGGGTGTTTTGGGACAGAAAATATGATTTGCAGGAGGACGAGGGGGAGTTGGAAATATGGGAAGAGAAGTTTGAAAAAGGATTTTGGCTGCCCAAGACATAAGCCCGAAAGGGAAGTATAGAATTGTACTGAAACCTAGGCGATTGGAAAACCCCGTGGAGTTCTTGAGGATTGGGGGTAATAAAGGGAGTTCCCCTTCCTTTTACAATACGGCAGCAGTGTTTTTTTTCTTCTGGGGTTTTTGAATAGTGATTCAGGGAGGCCCCTGTAGGAGGAATTAAAAAACAAGCCTGAATAATAAAGGGATGCACTAGTATCTCACAAATCTTACGTCAAGGTACTTCCTCATTGACTGATTTTCCTCAGTTTTTCAATTTGCAAACGCAGAGGTTGTTACATGATGTTAAGAGCATAGTATGGCAAAATAAGCCCCAATTTTCACTGTTGAAGAAATGTGAATTTTCCTCACCAACATTAAGTTAGGAAAGTGGGTGGAATTGAAAAGCGTGATTTTAAAACAATAAATTCAGTTTTTTCACAGTTAGTTTTAGTTGATTTGGTTGCAAGCCAGAGTTTACAGCGTTAAAACAGGTTTTTTTTGTGGAAAGCAAATGGGACAGAATCCGGTCAAAAGCTAATAGAAGCTGAGTATCTCTGCAAATGAGGGAAATAAACATCATGACTGCGAATAACATCATTTAAAAACCAGCAAGAAAAAGGAAAACAGAACGGGCCCAAGTACGACCCCTGTGGAACACCTGTATTTAAAGGCGTGAGATGAGAGACTTTTTCAATCTTAACATGCTGAAAAACGCTCTGTAATATAAGTTTTAAACCTGCGACAGTCGCATAATTGTACTTGACTGGACCCCTTTCTTTTTGAAAATAGCATGTTTTACTTTTCAAATGGATGAAAGTCTAATAAAACAAAAAGGGAACCCATAAACGGGACCTTTCGCCCCCCAAGTTGAGAGTAATAAAATTAGGGAAAGCTTGGGGACAGTTCCTTACGGGGCCAGACTGTGGCAGATGGAAAGGTTCAAGAAGGTTTTTGACAAAGTCTGACAAAGATGATTGCATTAAGAGTATAATACAGAATGCAAATTGTCCTGCCTGACAAGGGTCCAACATTATCACACAAAATCTTGCAACACACTCCATTTTCAATATACTGCTGCTAATCCCTATACCTCCCACTATCAAATACTATACCATCTGTGAATTATAATTTGGCAAAGGAAGCACACAGTATTTTGAAAAAAACACAGAACTTATATCAGATCTCCTGATAATTGTAATTCAATTTTACCTACTTTTTTACTTTTCATGTAGAAACAAGTGTACACAGTATGCGCCATGTTACACCCTTTGATTCTGTTCTGGTTTGACTCAAGAAAGGAACATACTGTACCTACAGTAGGATAAATCAATATGTATTTTTATAGCACATTATACTATTTTCAAGGCCATTACACCTATTTTGGTAGTGCTAAAAACAAGACAATGTAAAATGATGATGAAATCTATTTGGAAGCAGGGGTGGTGCCAGCAGGGGAGGGGGCTGAGGAAGGCTGGTCCCCCCATCGAGGAAACTTGCCCAATTTTGTCACGGAGTCTTAAAACTGATCGATAAATATATGTAATCCCAACAATCTTCTGTCACCCCGATGAACTGCTTGTTTTGCTCATAGTAAGGGCAAATTCTTCAAAAAAGACCCCAAATTTTTCAATTTCCCTTAAAAAAAAACACCCACATTTTACAAATCTTCTTCCACAGAAATCCAAATTTTTCAAATTTTCAATAAAACTCCCAAATTTTCAAACTTTTGTAACAAAAAGCACATTTTCTAGCCAGAAAATTTTGCATTCCACATCCTTTTGACAACACATCACCTTGTCAGGTCTTCAGGCTACTGGCTCCCTCACCCATCAGGGAGCTTGGCCCACCTGTTGGGCAAATCCTGGTGCCACCCTGGAAGTTTACTACTGTATAGGAAGAAGATTTGTCAGATTTGTATGTCATGCAGTTTATTTAAAACAACCGATAATCAGGACAGTATATTTAAAGGGTACAGGTACAGTACTGGATTTTACTTTTTGTCTTATCTTCTACCCTGCTGTACAGAACTGTATGCAAATACTATTTTGCCCCAATGTGTAAGGTGCACAGACTTCACAATATGGCGCCCTCTTCTTCCACTGTCATGCAACACTGTCCTCAACAATACTTTCATCATAGAACATTTCATTAAGAATTACACAAGGCATACAGTACAGGTGCTCTATATGATCCCTGGAGATCTGTGAGACAAAAGAGGCAATACCCACCTCCAAAAATCTAGCTGAACATTGATTTGGTCATGCATCATTCAAAATAAATCTATCCTGATGAATGTCAGTTCCAGCTGTACTGTAGCTCCCAGCCAAAGTTAAGCAACCTTCACTACTTTTCTATTTTTAGCATTCTATTATGAACCTAATAAAGTGCCAAAAATACATGCAGTGCCTAAAGTTTCTACTATTGTGTTTAGTATATTTGGCAAAGAAAAGAGTCAGCAACTTAGTAATGCCTATATTTAAGAAACTGAATGCAAATATAGGAAATGAATTTAACAAATGAATGACATTGGTCAGTAACAGTATGCAGACTTGCACAGGAGTGTACTCCACACATGGACTTCTTAAATAATCCCCAAAACTCCCTGGTTTGTGAATCTACAAGTCCCGATACTAAAAGCCTACCTCCTATCTACAATTGTAACCCTCACCTAACAATAATAAGATATATGGCCTATTGTATTGGACATCCAATCATACATACGGTACACTGTGGTAGTGCCAATTCGGATTCCAAGTGCCAATGACTCAAGATAAGAGGCTATATGTGTTGAAAGCACTTTATGAAGGAATGTATGCAGTACAGTATGATGAATCACATGTGAAAGAGGAAGAAGGGAGTCCTAAAGGATTCTGTTAATGAAGAAACTGTTGAACTGTTTCTACTAGGAATGTTGTATGACATAACAAACACATAACTCCTTAAATCACACTGCATAGCATGCTTTGGGACTCTTACAGAATGTCCATCATTTATTATTGAAACATACATGATATGACAGTTGGGCACTTAACTCTATGAGCCAAAAGAAAAAAAAAATTAAAAAGAGTACAGAGCACCCTCCCAATTTGGCCCTTGGTATTCATGAAAGAAAAGTATGGCATCTCCTATGAACAGACTAATTGATATTCACAAAGTTTTACTTTGACCTGGCTGTGTTGGAGCAACTACTATAAACTACAAACTGCAGCTGTATACAAAGGTAAAATCAAGGAGTTTCCCACTTTCCTGAATTTTTCCACCCATAGTGTGAAGACTAAAATATATATGCTTCCATTTGAAAGATTGAACCAAGTCCCCATAGTACCCTTTCCAGCATACACCCTGACAAGTGAATTAACTGAGGAAAAGCTGTGAATGCATACAGTATTTTTCAAAAATGCCTTTCATATTTTATTCCACAACTTCCCAATAAGGTACTGCCATTACTAATTGACTCTATTCCTTCCGACGTTAATAAATATTCATAAAGCTTAAATTGAATTTCAGGCAAAGACCCAATCTCCATTAATTAACACATTCCATTCAGAAATATGTGACAAGTGAGGTACACTGCAGAGCTATACAGCAAACTGTCAAATTTTCAAACAAGTTGATAAAGATTGAGGTTAGGGCAAATTTTAGCTCCTCCAGTATGCTCTATAGTGCTACAGGCAACACAAACCACGCACAAAAAAATTTTGGTAACTAGCTTTCATTAAACTAAACACCCGTTAGCAACAACAATGACTATCAACATTTTCTCAAATTTATTTTTCCTTCTGAGCCATCACGAAAGTTATTTTTATCTTGTTTTTCAATCAAAATCCTTTGGGCAATTTTTGTCTTTTATGCAGCCATGGTCAACAATTCTGAAAAACGTCCTGTGGTAAGCTCTGTATGAAGCTACAGTAGTAAACTGAAAATGACATTTTGTTCTGGACTTTTTGAATATTTTCAAGATTAAAATATTTTCCACTTTAAAATATCTGCATAGCACATTTTTCTTTACGGTAGATGAAAGTGATGTCAGTATAGTATACCAATCACGTATAACTTAGGGGTGTGACTTCAATTTTTGACAAACACTGAGGGAAGCAACCAATATGAGCAAGCTTAGCGAATTTCTGTTTTCTTCAACCCAGGGGGTGCACCCAATGCTCCTAGGGGGTGCAACCCAATGTTCCCACGGGGGTGCACCCCAATGCTCCCAGGGGGTGCACCCCGATGCTCCCCTTCCCCCACCCCCAATATTCACCTGACAATATGTTGCTGTATGAACCTCCTAAATCATGGGCCTTTTGAAAGTTTACAACATTGGCATCCCCATACTCTGAAAAAAGGCATGGGAAGTAATGGACGGGGAAAACGAACTTTTTCTGTATTCCACCTTTCAGCTGTGTGTTTCTTTGCTACCTTTCCCCAATCCCCAAATGTACAGTACCATCCCCTGAATACTTGCAAAAAAGTGGAAATTTCAGATCCACCAAAATCACAAATTTGACTGTTTAAGGAAATTTCAGGTTACCATCAAAAGAGAAAGGTTTCCCCTTCTCTCCCCACCCCCTGAGTCCTACCCCCTTTTTCAATCACTACACGAAAAGGTACAGTATGGTAATGATGTTTTTACAATGTCATATATTATACACAAGTTCAATTGTGTAGTCATACTGTACCAACCACACACAACATTCTCCCAAGGCCAAATTAACAGAAAGAAATAAGTTTCACAGGTCTGAACAAGAACAGGGGTGTGACCCCATCACAATCTCTTCCACCCACAACCCTATTTACAGCCCCTATTTTCCTAAAAAAAACCGGTAGATCTGCAGCTTCTGTAAAAGGCAAACATTTCTTTGGTTCAAATGTGAAAACAGCCCATTCTTGAAAGGAATTCTATAAAATTTATTGCTGAAACCAAGTGCGGGGGAGGAGAAGCAATCAAGAATTTCTCTGGAATGATTAATAAAACCCAGTTTGTAAACATTTCTGTCTGAAGATGAGGCTTCTGTACAACATACAGTACGAATGACGAGCTAAGACGGAATCACTGTCTGTTCCACACACAACTTCTAGAGAAGATTTTTAGGATTTACGGGTGGTGCTTGCAATCGATTTAAACATACCCTGGATAATATGCAGGATACAGACTGCATGCTGCAGCATGGAGTTTAATACCAACTCGAAACTCTGTGGTTGATGGTTGCAGTGTGGCAGTACTTATTATAACCAGTAAATAAGCCCAGGTCTTCACTAAGCGTTTTTAACTTTGAGAGATGAAGAAAATTTTTCACTTAAAATCACATTCTGTGTATACTTAAATTTCAGATCCAATAACTGCCCTTGCATTCAAGTTAGCAATATTTTAATTTAGTTCATAATTCACCTTACTTCTGACGTAAAGTAAGGTACTAAAAAGTGTAGCATTTCTCAAAAGGTTGCTTACTGAAATATACTGCATGGGTGGAAAAAACGAAATCAGGAATCTGGAAAGCTCCTTGCAAGGAAATTTTGGTATTTCGAGGAAAATATGGGCAGTTGGAAGGAATATGGCTAGTTTTGTAAAAGAAAACGTAAAAATTGTGGGGAAATTTAATTACTTGCTGGGAAATAAACAGTTTATCTACCCCTGTGGAATTGACTGCATGGTCAAGTGGTTAGAGCATCCGACTTGCAGCCGGATGGTCTGGGGTTCGACTCCTGGCCAGGTCATACCAAAGACTTTTAAAATGAAACCTACTGCCATGTGCTTGGTGCTCAGCATAAGCAATGGAGTAGGGAAAACAAGCCAGTCAGCCACAATTGGAAAAAAGACCATGGCCGGCCCGACTTAAACCAGTTGGTTAGAAACTGAGCCATAAAACCTCATCTAACTCTAACTCCACCCCTGCTGAATAGCCCCATGGCTACATACAGCCTACAGAACAATCTTGATCTGTAATATCCCTAACTGTTGTTTATGAGCCTTAAAGGTTCCAGAACAGCTCCATATGGCTGTATAGCCTAGAAGCTACCAGTACAGTAAAATTTTGACCAGCCATACTGTATCCCTGGGGTTGTTAAAGAGTGTAAGATAGTGTGAGGAAATGGTGTACAGCGCTCCCCCCTCCCCCCCCCCCCCCCGGCCCCCAACCTTCCCGGGCAAATTCATATGGAACTAACTCTAAGGTGCTATGGATATTCAAAAAACTGATAGATGGTATACTGTATTAAAGTGTTGCATTTGGGGAGGCTCGCTTCATTCTTTAGAACAGAAACAAAGATCATGAAAAAGCGAAACTTGTGATTCATGTGTTATGTTTCCATAGATTACTTCACATGCTATAATGTTGAAATCCCATGCAAGTACTACAATTCCTTTAATTCTGAAAGTGCTTGCACACCACATAGCCAATGAAAACTTCTCAATTTGAAGTCCGCCATGAGTGTTTGCCTGGTCAATGGATGTGACTACATTGCTTTCCCCTTTGGACACCAAAAAAAGCCAAATGTGAAAGAAGTTGCAATTGAATGTCTTTGGCAGCAATTTGTTTGTACCACAGTGCTGTGCTCATTCAATATATGCCTTAATACAAGTCCAAATGAACTTTTGAAGCACAAACATCAAGCATTCAGTGGTTCATGAAATTATTTCACACCAAGAGGCCACAAAAAGATCTTCAAAACCATGGTGGAGGAGGAGGGGGTAGGTACAGAAATTATTCTGAAGGAGTACAAAACATGCAATATGTACTTCTGTCATCTTAGACAAACTACCAGTGCCACTGCTATCCCCAACAGACTACATGTATGTCGCCCTCTAGTAGTGAGAGGGCACCATCCTAGTGATAACAAATTATGCCAGTCGGTTCTTGCAGGCAAGTTGGGGAGTTACATGTGTAAACAGGAGGTAAAGAGGAGCAAATAAACTCCATTCTTCTATAAATCTCCTCCCTCTAGAGAAATCTCATCCTTCCACTTCCCCACTTCTCTCCCTCTCCATTTCAAACAATACAATGAATATGCAATCTTCACCAACACACCCTCTCCCCACGACATCCACACCACATTCGCAGCCCCACCACACCCCACCCCATTTCAAACACTTTCAGCCTTCACTATACTCCATGCTGACAAAACAGCCTGTACATGAGTTGCATCTTTCAAAATCCACAAACTTATATACTAGCCAAGACATTTAAGTAAAACCAATATTTGCAGATCGAACTATTCAATTTGATTTGTTGTTTTTGTAAATGATTTCTTCAAAAATATTAAAAAAAAAATAATTGGACTTGTTCTAAAAGTCTACATAAAATAATATTCATGAACCACAGCTGTTAGTAAGCATACATAAACAGCTTGTCCAACTGATCAAATAAATAAATAACTCTGACTATGCAGATCCTGTAAATTAACGTAAAGTTTATGAAAAAACTCGCTACACTAATTCACTGTCCATCTGCAGTATACCGAGGGGTGTAAGTAACACTTACAAGAAATGCATGTAACCTGTAGCCAAAAACTGCCTCAATTACAGTAAGAGAATATCAAGTGGGCATTGAAGTACTTTATATACATTACTTTTTACAAAGTTGGAAGATGGAGACAACATTTTCTTCCTTTCTACTCAATTTGCAATCATAGCTTTCAGCAAGATAGCACTCAGTTCTGGGAAGTCTAGCGTAATTCCCCTGCATCATATGCAAATTTGAAGGGAAAAGTGCAAAGGGGCAGTACTGTATCAATAGCACTTTTGAACACTTAGTCTTGTAAACTGATGATGGTAAATGGGGGAAAACAGGATGAAAAAACTGCCAGAGGATGTGAAAAAATAACTCAAGTAGTAAGAATGTCTGCTATGTTTATTGCTTTTAACTTAACGTAAAGGAGTCTCTGAAGTAAATGTACTGACCTGTACTAAAATACCTGACCTCTTTGCCCAGCCACATTGTACTGTGTACATGTATTCAAACATGGTCTGACTTGCAGGAAAACACTGTGAGTACAAATGCATTTCTTACAGTGTACATGCACACTATACAGTAGTACGTTCATGAATTTCACGCACTGTCAAATTTCACACACGTACCCCTAAAATCGTACCGAATTACTGAAACAATTAATGAACTTAGTCAAAGCAGTTGCCTATAGGCAAGAGCAATACACAACTTATTTTTGACTACTAAGAATTAACACCTAAATCCTTGTAAGTTGCTTAAATTTTGCATAAATTGTTATACTTTACGCAATTTCCTTTTCCTTTCTGTGGCTTCCTACTAATTTTAAAATCGTCTGTTTTGCTGTCCAAATTTACCATTCAGGACCAGCTGGACTTGTATCATTCTGTATTGAATTGCATATGCACGTAAGTGTTGTATGAGGCAAGCAAAGGCTAAACAGTGTGCATATCATATGCTACAGTGTTTGAGGTGAATGAAATTTGGCAGTTTTACGATCATTACAGTGGCAGAGACCGAGTTCAGGGTAAAAACACAAAGTCAGGATAAAAATTTTATTTCATTCAATGTAATTCACATTTAATTAAAGTTAACACATCATCAAATCAGAATATCTATCGTTTGGGGATATTAGCTATTCATTTTCAGAAAATTTTCAGTGTTTAACATTGGGTGCATGAAATTCCACCTATCCATGCTGCAGGCAGGCAGGTTCATTCCATCTTCAAGGTGATTTCTTTTTTATCACATCAAACTTTCCCATTATAGATTTACCACATGCAGACCTGTGCAGTAACAATGACCTGTGCTTGTAATGTTTCATTCTGTTAATCTCTTCTCAAAAGATGTAACTAAACATACAGTACAAATTTTCGCCATCACCATGCTGTTGAAGGGGCATATTGCTATGGATAACTTAATAACGAAGGTGTTGAAGGGTACTACCACATGACAATGCTCATTATTAGAGTGATTAGTCAAGTTTCACATCCAATAGTTATGCAAAAAGTTAAAATATTGAATTTTTTGTATCCTGGCTTGTAACAGTTATGTGCATAATTTTAAAAAGTGTCTGGTCACGAATTTTTGAGAACCAAATTGAATCGTTAGTTACTCACTCATGAAACATCTATTTGTATGTAGGATATACGGATTGTCTAAGTTCGACCATCTGTCATAAGTACAGTATGCGAAGAAAACTTTACAGGTTTGGAAAAATTTGGTGAATTTCACGAACCAACTCAACATGCCGCTTTAAAGTATATACAGACCATTTAGTGAAATATGGGTGACTATATTTTTATATATTTTTTTTTATACTGTATATTTTTTTTGGTTCCAATGTCTTTTTGTTATGATGTCCCTATGTTCCTGTACCTTTATACTGTAGCGGATAGGGTAAGGACTCAAGGTTGGGGAGAAGGTACAAGGTCAAAAGGTTCTATGGTTCCCAGTTCCAAATCCTACTCACAAAACAGCCACTTGACATCCCCATCCAACACATGAGAGTACAGTATGCAGTCTTTAGACTCTTTCCCTAAGGCTACTGTAGGAGAGTTGAAACGACTCCATGCACAACTGAATTAACAGCTGAACTGCGCACGGACCTGAAGCGGACAACTCCCCGAATCAGACACAGAAATCCATTTTTACGGGAAAATATTACATTTACAATGTACCAACAAAGCCTTCACTGAAAGTAAAGCTATAACTGTAATACCATTAATTAAACCATTTGGTCTCACGGGAAAGCTCAAGCAAATGCGTTATCTCCCCAAAATATATTGCATATCAGGGAGATGCTAAATTTAAAGTCCTTTGCTACAAATATTTTACATGTACACTGTAGCTAAAAAAAAACACGTTTCCAAAGATCAGCGACACAAATGTAGCTTTTTCTTTTCTTTAGAGCGAACTGCAAATTTTGTGGCAGGTTTTGCAATTTTTTTCATTTCCTTGTAGGCCGATACAACAAAGTTATTGACGCTACAGTGTATAGCTAAAAATAACCCGACCGACTTTGTCAGCATGAGAATATTTTTGTACACGTATTCCAGCAGGTGATGCATGAATCACATGAAAGGACATCCTTTAAAAATCACACAAAAGCACATTCTTTAATGTGAATGCTATAACAATGCATGTTTTGCTTCATCCGTACTCTGTTTTGTTTCAGTCTTAAGGGACAAGGGGAGGGATAACAATAAGTTCCTTCCTGATCATGTTTTTGGTGTGCATATAGTAATAAAGCTCTCAATTAGTTTATTTCATTGTCAACTTATCTGCACACATGTACAATTGTTAAAATATTGAAGTTATATAGCAAAAAGTAAAAAAGACTGTAATTTTTTTTCTTTTTTTTTTTCCATTTTTTTTTAAATGACAAATTTATCAGTGAATTGCAGTGTACTTAACAAGTAGGAAAACTGAAATCAGAGTGAGATCCAATTACATCCCTTCCATTTTTTTGGGGGGGGGGGGAGGGAGAGGGTGGAAGGGGGGAACGAAAGGCTTTTCAAATTTTCTGAGGACTCTTGCAAGATGTTCAGTTCCTTATACATTCACTGTTAAACTTGATGCTAGTGACAAAGAAAGAATTCTTTTATGCAAGAACAAGATTCCAGAGGATGTAGTTTCTATGCATGGGACAAGGGGTTGGATAAGAACTAAGTTCCTTACTCTTTTGATGGTATACACTGTACACAGTCATACATGGCTCTTTCTTGCAACATTAAACTTTTTATGAAAGCTTTAAAGTAATGCAAAAGTCTACAAGCCTCACCCAGTAAACATTGGCAAAATTTTTTTTTTATCAATTTAAGCTCAGCCACAGAGAAATTGGCACACTGTTGGGAAAGATTGTCTTTTTCTGTGACACTAAATTCTTGAGGTCCTTATTTTGCTAACATGTTTTAAAATTTACAAATTCTTGTAATAAAAACATTGCACCACAGGAAGATAGAATTTCTACAAGTAATGCTTTATCCTTCTTTTCTCTTGTCTTTAACTATGACCCACAGATGATCCAACCAAGCTCCTGAACTTTCACTTCACTGAAACTGGGTGAATTTGACAGACAGCCAATCACTGCAGGGGTCTTTGCTGCATCTTTCTACTACAATGTAGAATTATGTGATACAATCATACAAAAACAGTGAAACTTGGCAAACAAACCAAGATCTGCTGCTTAATTTAATTGAAGCAGGCCCTCATAGGAATTGTCCCATGAGATCATCTCTGGCAAGAAATTTGGCTTTACTGTAGATGTACTGTGAATAACGAAAGGAACTACACAATGTCACAATGCATGCCACAGTTTCCAATTGAGCGTAGTATTAATGTGAAAACATTTACAAACAGAAACAGGAAAAACAAGCCAGAAATTTACATAAAGCATAAATACACCAGTTAATGATGACTTTAAGCAAGTGTAAAAATATAAATTGAATGGGTGCCATCTAGATAGGATTTGAACATTGCCAACAGATATTCCACAGGGTTGCTAAACTAAGTGATCAGTGAGGTAAGATAGATTCTATGAAGTAATGAATCTCTTCAGGTTATACCTACAGTCCAGACATACTTCTTCTGCTTTGGTTATAATTAAAGCAGTTCTGCTTTGTTAAGCATCTACTGTACAGTAGAGCAGCTACCCAACATTGTTCCTAATTTGGGGCTACCCAATTATCCTTTTATTTTTTTAAAACAGAAGACAGTAATAAATCCCTTTGTATACAATGATGTCACTATGAGATGAGATAGCGTATTCGTCTGCATCCTATAAAATAAAATATAAACAAAAAAATAAAAAAAATAAAAAAAATTGTATTCTCTTTCTGGGGCAAACTCTTTTAACTGCAAAGATTAAGAAACCATTTCATTACCATGGAAACCACTCACAACAAATCTCAACTGACAAAGAATGATTAAATTTCTAAGAAATCTGCCTGAAAGATTACAGTGCATACACGTAGTTCTCACTGTTGGGATCCAAAATGTTACAAGCAACACACAACTACACCGCACTACAGTTCTAAAATTGTGGTCACTTCCTATTTGACCTCAATTGGTTCAAAAAGGAAGTGATATGTTGGACTGAAAGTATCTTTTGTAAGTTTTAGCAAATTTGGCTTAGAGCTGGGTGAAAATTGTTTTTAAAACAATTTTTATCCAGCTCTGTGCCAAATTTTAAGCCTCTGAAAGTGAAAAATTTACATATTGTTCCTGTGAACTTATGGAAGAAATAGAAGTTCCTGTTCTACAGAGCTACAGTAGTCTCCAAAGTGGAAGTACCTATCAAACGTAGAACTAAAATAATTGCTTTCTTGCCTAGATGTTCAAGCACTCTTGGAAAAAAGAATCAAGTTTGCACTGGTCAGCATCATAAAGTCTGCATCACTCGGCGTAATTATCTTCAGCTTTAAGAAAACCTTTTACCACACATGACTCCAAGATTGCTGTAAATAACACATCCCAGGCCTTTTAAAATTTCTTTTAAAAAGGTTTTCTCCTTTTGTTTTTCTTCTCACTTGGCCTTACACTTTTTGGTAACCAGCCCCAAAAAGTTGCAAACTATCATTTACATTAGCACCACTTTTCCTGAACACATTCCCAACAAAATTACTTCCAAAAAGACCTATAAAAGGGGGCAGTTCTGTAACTAATTAACTCTCTACTAGGTAGTCCAGTTTTCACATTTGCTTCAGGTACGGTATACGTTTACATTCATTAGGAAGTTTCCTCATACAGTACTTTAAATTACCAGAATATTTGCAAACATTGCAACAGTTTCCTTAATAGCATCAAGTATCCTCTCAAATTTCAACATTTTATAGGCCTGGTTATATTTCATGGACTCAATGTCATACTGTACTTTACTTCTCACAGTACAGTAAACAAGAAGGCCTATACAGGCCTACATGTACAGTAATATAAAAGGAACAGAATGTTTGCTTGCAAAGGTTTTGAAAGTTATGGGTTCAGTAGATAAAAAGATGAGCTACAGTATCAAGGGCCACAAAAAGTATCATTTCCTTATTGGTGATTGTAACTACTGTAAACAGCAAGAGTACACAGCAGGACCTACAATTGGGGTAAAGGGCTTTTCAAAACATGACAAAGTTCTACACTGTGCACAAAAAAAAAAACAAAATGGGTAATAGGGTCTATAAAGAGTGATACTGAGAGCAGGGAGATCCTAGGATACTATGTACTGTTATGCAGCTGTATCAATGTCATCACCATGCTGAGGGCAGGTCTGCAGCTGGACTATAATTTCACACTGTGTGGCCTACCCTTCAGAAAAAAAGGAGGGGGGGGGGCTGCTAAATTAAAGACCTGGGCCCCGTTCCACAAAGATGAACTTAAGTTCAATCTTAAGTTTGATCTTAAGTTTGATATTTTTATGATCAAACTTATCCTACGAATGATCGTTAAGTTGCGTTCCACAAAATCAAACTTGAGCAACGATTGATTCACTGTAAAAAGTTCACCTTTAAGAGGCTATGATGACGTCATTACATGAAAAACTGGGCAACGTTATACTGTCGGCGACCAAGCAAACACTGATTTGTAAACACAAATCCGGTAAGTTTAAATGCGATTAGATTTGCTACCTATCGCCGAGTAGACAAAAATCATTTAAAATCCCATGTTTGCAGTACGTGAAGTAATAAAGCACCGTAGAAAATTGGCTCAGGCATACTAAACCCCGTATTTTAATGGTTATTTTGTCAATCTAATTCAGCACATAGCGGACGTCAGTGATAGGCCCATACTCAAGGTGTGCAGTCTAGGCTAGGCCTATCCAAGGCTTAAAGTCTTACGTTAAACACAGGCTGAGTTACGGCATTAGGCCTATAGGCCTATGCCTTGGGTTTGATTGCGGTTGCGTGGAGAGTTCCGTAGAGTCAAACAATGGCTTAAGGTTAAAGTGACGTTTTAGTTTCAGAATTAGTTTCAACCAATAAGAACTTGAATTTAAGTAGAAAAAGAGTAAGGCAGTTATCTTCAAGTTATCGCGCTCATCATGACTTACTTTACTTAGCCTAGGCTAGGTTATTGCCATTGGAAATGATGAGGCTATCAATTAGGCCTAACAGCACAACTTAAGTTAGGCCTATCTTTTAGGGCCTGCTTATCAGGGGAAATTGACCAAGTTTGATAATTATATTTTATAGGCCTAACGTTAGCCTAGCTAGTACCATAAAGCTTAACTACGGTCTAAGAAAGTGACAAATGTTGTGGTCTAATTACCTGGGCATGACGTGACCACTCAGAGTAAAAATGACACAACTATCAATGACACTGAGTCGAGTAAAGTTATAACCTAACGTTAGGCCTAGGCTATGCCTAAAGTCTTACGTAGGCTAAGACTTGCTAAGTTATACTAACCTATACTTTTCTTAATTTTCATCAATGATATTGATAGCTCTCTCACATCTAGTATTAGTAAGTTCGCTGATGATACTAAGCTCTATAGGAAGGTTAGTGATAAGGATGATGCCTCATTACTGCAAAAAGACTTGGATAGGTTATTTTCATGGTCTCAGACTTGGCAAATGTCTTTTAATGCAGATAAGTGCAAAGTCCTTCACTTTGGTCCTAAAAATTTCAGCTATGATTATAGCATGAATGGTAGTATTCTGAGTGATGTGACTTTTGAGAAGGATCTGGGTGTAGTTATTACAGGTGATTTAAAGCCATCTAGACAGTGTGCAGCTGCTGCTGCTAGGGCTAATAGGGTGCTTGGATTGATCAAGAGGAATTTCAGTAGTTTTAGTAAAGAAATTGTACTAAATCTGTATAAGCAGTTGGTAAGACCCCACCTCGACTATGCAGCCCAGGCTTGGAGTCCCTTCTATGAAAAGGACAAGCTTCTTTTAGAGCAAGTTCAGAGGAGAGCCACTCGCCTTATACCCGAGGTGAGACACCTACCTTATCATGTTAGACTTAAGCATGTTGGGCTTACCACCCTGGAGTTGAGAAGGATTAGGGGGGGACATGCTTCAGGTGTACAAATTTCTCTTTGAAAGGAATCCTTTGTCCTCTTGCAATTATTTAAAGGTTCAATGTAATACTCGGGTTCGAGGCCATTGTAAGAAGCTGGTTAAGAATTTTGCAAGGCTCGACATTAGGAAGTTCAGCTTTTCTCATAGAGTTGTTAACGAGTGGAATAGTCTGCCTGAGTGGGTAGTTAACTCCACATCTGTGCACTGCTTTAAGGTTAACATTGACAAGTTCTTCCATAAGTGCGGTAGAATCTAATTGTGCTGGGCTCGTTTGGTATTGGTTGGTTCTTTGTTTTCAGTTATGGTTGTTTGGACTTCAGGGCATCTAATGGGGCCTTAGCCCTCCTTTGCCCTTTAACCTGTTATGTTATGTTATGTTATGTTATGTTAACCTTGGCCAGGGGCCAAGGCTATCATCACAATTAAGGGCTTTCGCTGTCGCCCACTGTTAGCAACAAATATAAACAACATGGACTCGCCTATTATTTTGTATACCATATATACCTGGCTGATGCTAAGAGATAGCCAGCTTTGCCGCCAAAGCTTCCTCCAGCAAACCACAATAGCCTAGTTTAAAAAAATCTGAACCAGAATAACAGAAGAGAAGGAAGGGGGTAACCATTGGGTGGGTAACTTGAAGCCATGACTAGTTCACAGTCATAAGCTGAAGCCATGATGCAGCCTATAAGTTAGGGCTAAAATGTTACACACAATTGGCTGTGGTCTAGCCTATAGTAACTTGGGGGGAGGGGGGTACTTCAGAGCATGTGCAAATATACTGCAAACCTGGAATTTGTCCCATGTGTAGGCCTCATGAAAGCCTGCCTTACAATGTTTCCTAGTTTTATGCTAAGGTAAGCTAGACTGTAAGCTGTTATTAATATTTTTACAAAGAATGAACTTAACCAACTAATTCACTGCAACTTTTACACCTGAGTGCTAGCCTATGTGCCTTCAAGTACTCTAAAAGTTTGTCTGTATTTCGTGTGTTAACAATGGAATATTGCAATATCTCAAATAAATGCTTTTATGCCTGCTGATAACTATTTTGCCGGACTAGGCTCACTTTAGCCTAGCAGCTATTAGCATATCCTTTCACCCTGGCAATGCTAACTTGATATGCTAAGACAAGCCAAGGCAGAATAAGCAGTAAGCCAAGGCCATTTGCACCTTGGGTTTTAAACAATGTATTAACCATTGTGGAACAAACATAGGTGGTATCTACATTGTACACAATGTGTGAGTTATTGTTTTTTGTTTTAAATTTGAGGTAGTTGATGAAGGTCAGTCACTTGCAGTGCCCCCTCCCCCCATCCCTTTACACTGAAGCCTATACTTTTTGTTATTTAAATACTATGTAAATGTTTTAGCACAAATTTTATCTCCCAGGTAGCAAATGTAGCACCAAATTGCATGTAAGGACACCTTATTGTTCAAACTTTCAAAAGAAGAGGGGGATACCCTCATAGAGTTCTTCCCCTACCAGTGATCAAAGAACATTTATATTCCCCCAGGAGAGAGTCCTGTCCTCACCACTGGTCACTTTGTCTGTGAAAGGAATTCTTCTGAGTCCAGGAAAATGGCAGAATGGCATTACTCTGAACTTGGTTTAACATTTTGTGTTTGAAGCCAAGTGAACACCATACAAATGACTCACATTTAAAAATGATGTGTAGTATTTTAGCAATTTTCAGCAATTTCAATAATGAATTTTGATTTTATTTCAGGGTCTTAAAAGTTTGTCAACTTGATGTGGCTGTCAGCTTTTACAGTGTGAAAAACAACCTTATCATTTCCAGATAGAATGGGGGCTTGGTCACTCATTGGAGATCATTAGAACATTTGAAGCAAAGAGAGGGGGCAACATTTTGATGCCTTTCTTGAAGTCCACAAGTGAGGAGCAAACCCAGAAATAAATCTCTTAAACAGTGTAAGTTGAGAGTACAGACAAGTGAAAAAATATTTTTTTCCATACAGGCAGCTTGTGAGCCTGTGTAATTCCATGTTAAATTCTTATGTACCTGGTTCATTTTATAATTTCGTTGTGCAAGGTTCCTATTTTTTCTGCCTGGAACACTTAATGAGTTATATTAATGCCTGTGAAGTAAAATGTCATATTGTAATGATGAAAATAACAGGGTTTGTGGCAGGTCCCATAATATCTGCAGCCGCCTTATAGGACTGCATGAGACCAGGAATGTAGTGTGCTTGACCTTGGATTATATTTCAGGTCCTAAATATTGGTGCATTATATAGAGCTATGAAAGCAAAATACTGTATTTGTTATTTATTGGTGTTGTAATTAATAGGCCCTGTAAGATCCCCTTGCCCACTACATTGCTAATGTGAATCTGAAGTGTAATAATAATCATATTTGGAAGAGTTGTTAGAGTAATATTCTTTCAAACAAGTTCAACATCCATCCTCACATTACATTTCATTGTTGCTAAGTAGTCTCATATTAAGCCACCAAAGTCAGGACAAGTGATTCAGCTATAGTTTGTAATGATATTTTTGTAGTAAGTACATGGGCGTAGGAACCCAAGTTTATTGGGGTGGGGGGGGGGGGGCTGTAGCGACTTCCCTGAAAAATACAAGCCAAAATTACCGTGCGCTCCACGCGCATTCAGCATGTTAATGCACATATATCATAGAGGCATGCACCAGTTATCACACCGCATGCCAATG
The DNA here is from genome assembly GCA_029531755.1 of Holothuria leucospilota. NCBI lineage: Eukaryota > Metazoa > Echinodermata > Holothuroidea > Aspidochirotida > Holothuriidae > Holothuria > Holothuria leucospilota. The sequence goes on along the minus strand of CM055964.1, from coordinate 21,898,387 downwards.
ACATACAATCATTTGCCGTGTTATACCCTTCCATATTGGTTATAATATTTTTGGAAGTTGTTTACAACAATAATGGAAATAATCAGTGGCATAGCCAGGATTTTTCTCATGGGGTGGGGCATGCATTATGTTGTGTGACCGCCAGCCTGGGGGAGGTGTCTAAGGTGAGGGTGAAAATTTTTGAAAAATTAGGCGTCTTTACATGCAATCTAGTGCCACATATACTACCTTTGAAGTAAAATTTGTGTCAAAAAATATAGTTACGTATTTTAGGTACAAAAAAAAATCTGTATCAGTGAGGGGTCAGGCATGGTCCATGGGCCTCCTAAATACACCACTGATAATATATAAGTTTAACCATTAAAAAACACACTGGTGAATTAATACTGAACATGTGCTGATGCTATTCAAATCAGAACTTTATTTTAATTACTAAGGAATTTTTTTATAATTATTAATTACCTTTAGCTACATAATTGCATTATTTTTCTTTCAGTAGGTGCCCGAAAAATTTTCAGCATATTGCCCGAACTTTCACAGAAATATTTGGTTGGGGGGCTGAACCCCCCCCCCCCCACCTCCTATGCCTATGAGTACATAAATTTCAGGTTGTTTTCTCAGAAGTTGAACCACATACCACCTAAGAATATGATGCATTTTCTGCACAAAATTCTGTAAACATAGGGTGTATAAAGTCGCAATCACTCAGTACCAACCATTACACACTAATAACAGCTTAAATCAAACTTCAGAACATTTGGAAAATAATGAAACCAAGTGCCAGGTATTCTGAACACATCCACTTTTCATTTCATTTTTTTTTTCATTTTTCATAACATTACATTATATTTATGAACAGGAGGATCACATAATTAAAGTGGAGATGTAGTGGTATACAGCTAGGTAAATTGTGCCTAGATGTCCTTGTCAGGCTGCTCATCAGTTACAATTCACAGTGTGCGCTTGTTCATCCTTACCATGTAAACAGTCCGGGAGATTGTCCAGTTGGGGGTAATAAAAAAGTCCTTAATGGGGAAAAACTTATGCATTGGCAGCAGCGCATTGTATAGGCTTGCTATCCTAACAGAGACAAGGTTTAGCAGGAACGAAGACCACTCAAGAACTTTCGTTTTCTCAAAAACAGTGTGGTGAACCATATCAAGAATGACACAGGTTTTCGGTATCTAAGAATACACGTACAGAATAAAAAAATAATTCCATTACATTAGACAGACAATTTTGCAAGAGGGTTCCAAAACCGATGCACCACTGACGATGCACAAAAAAAAGGTTTGGCAATATGGTCGTGCCCATGAGCAATTTTTCTCCCGATTGGGGGAAAACTACTGTGGATTCTCCGGGACCAATGAAAGGTCGAGGTGCGCAGCAGGCCTCTCAGGATACCAACACCCTGCCTCTCCTCTGACTAGGGCTTCTGCAGCTTCCCAGGAAGGATGTGTAATCCTTCTGGTTAACATACAGTATTCCTACATGCTTGAAAACAGTAAGGAGACCCTTAGTTAACTAAGGCACTTTAAGGTAACACTGTGACAGTAAATTGTAAGTAGTGAACTTAAGGTTGATGGACCCCCTGATTAAGACTGCAGTTTAATTAATGTTTTTTTGTATTTTTGTGCACACTTTTTGTTTCAGCCATTTGAAGATTCTCACCAGCAAAATCAGACAAGGAAACTTGTTAAGAACAAGCCTGAGATCTGCAATTCAGAAAGTGATATAAAGTGGAAATTATGCAGAATACCAACACTTAGCTACCAGGGAAGAATCAAAGTTTTAGCAATAAATCTAAAATGAATACACAGTATATATAACCTTAACTGTTTGCTGATGCACATCAAATAAAATGGTTTTTGTTGAAGACGAGGTGTTAGATCTTTGCAAACATCAGCAGGACCTGTACTAGCATTGCTCATTCCACTGCCGCTCATGGTGAAATTTACAGTTCATGCAAGCAAATGTATTTCGGTGGAAGAAGACTGTGACTTTGAAGACATTTTTAGCATAAAATGTGGTATTGAGTAGAAGTAGATATGTAAGATTACAGACCATTCATCACTTGTATGTGGAGACTGAACTAAAGTGACTGTAGATAGTGTCAAGTTGGGTCTTTCTTTTTTGATGTAGGTAAAATTTAGGAGAAAATTTCAAATTAAGCACAGAGGGCTCAGGGCTCTACCATTTCCAACTCACTTTCCCTGGCATTTTTTTCACTTGCCCTCTTGGTTAGGCAGACAAAATGTTGATTTCTCACATGGTTGTGTGCAGTCACACAGGTGACGAAAATTCCTGAAATTACTCTTCCAAAATCATTGCACTGAATTGATGCTTCTTCCATCTTTGGAGATTTAAGTTATAACACATTTACAGTAATGAACAGAGTTTTTATTCATGAGTTCTTAACCTAGGACTCTGGGGACCCTCAGCCTTTTGTTATTTTTCTCAAGAGTGGTGTGATTTGTGAAATGAAATTTTTCAATTCAATTTTCCTCCATACTGTGGCAAAGTATTTATTCTTTCCACTTCATATTTTGAGATCGGAGTTATCACTTGACCATATGGCAGGTTAGAACAAGAGACACCTGTAGCTTGCCCTTGAAAAAAATTTACTTGCCCCAGGAAATCAGGCAAGTGTTATTGTAAAGCCCTGGTTCATGTTTTAATTTCTTGAGAAAGATAAGATTTGTAAAATCTTCTGATTATGTGATGTTAAATAGGTGGAAATTTGATGAAAGAAGCATAAAAAATCACCTCAAAATTTCACACATATATCATGAATAAACATGAGCTAAATGTGCAAATTTGTGACATCGAAAGATGGACGTACCAAATATGGATAATGTGACTTCGCCTTTGCTTTTACTTGAGAAGTCACAAACTTTGAGCAGGTATACAGTAACTTGGAAGGGTAAAAGATATTGAAATAATTCCAGTGGATCTATCATTGGGTTCCATCCATTACCTGCCTCGTGAAAACAGCTCCGTTCTGTGGAATGTCACCATAACTTTAGGTATATGCAAGACCTTCACAGTGATTTTAAATTACCCATTTGATTCACTATATTTTGTAAAAATTAATTTGTGTAGTTGTTAATCAGAATACAAATTTCAGAACACTAATCATACTTTTAAGCAAAGTGCTGTGGTTTACTAAAATAACACTGAAATGAAGTTCATTAAAGCTGGATCGACCATTTTGCTTTGAAATAAGTGAATATAATCACATAGTTATCTCAATTCAAAATTCAAGATTGGAAGTTCAAACAAGTTCTATTTTTTAATAATTGAAATGAAGATGTTTGCAATTATTATTTTGTCCTCATGAACAAAGACAAGTGCTGCTATGTTGTACTGTGAATTAAGGTTTAATTAGGAACTAATGCATGCAGACCAAATTTGTTTATGTTTATTTATGAACAATCAAACTGTTACATGTCGCTAAAAAATACAGAACTTTGATAATGGTGAAATCATTTAAGCATTCCTTCAGATGGAGGGTGAGATTATTGAACATTGCCATGATGTACAGTTCATGACAATCCAACTTTGTGAGAGTATTCATTGCCATCCTCAACAGTCGATAACAAACCAACTTTGTTGTAAAATGTTAAGTTAATGAAATGGGCTTAATGAGGTCCACGCTCATAACACTTTTACTCAGTAACGTGGGAGAAGGGTAGGTTGTTAGGAAAGTTTTGAGAGGATGATATGGAAAGAAAGTTTTAAATTTTTGCTCTTTTCCATGAGGAATATGGAATATATTACCTTCGAATATATTATCATCTGTCACACTGTTAGCGCGTTTGGAAACATGTATATGGTCGATGAAATACAAATACCTTGGGTTTTGAGTTGCATTTGCAATGAAATACAAATATTTGTTTATCTTCATGTTTATATGTTTTGGCACATTAATTGAGATACAATAAAAGGTAAAATGCAGTCACCCAAACTGACTTAAACTACGGTAACCTAATTTTGACTGATTTTCTTACATCATGCAGCAAAATTTTTATGACCGAACTGGTGCCTTGAAAGTCATGCAGAATAACCTTAGTTTACCTTCGATGTGGAATTTATGTTCTGAAACACTATCAAAGACACTTGTAAGAGAAAATCAAGGAGATAAGTAACATTGATTTGAAGTGTCAAGTAAGTTTGACACGACTGCTTTTTCCCTTTAAGATAAAGGTATAATGCACCCTCGGGTGCCATTGGCTCGCTAATTGTATTGCTACCGGTAAAGTCTGTAGGGTCCTAAAACTGAACACGTTTTATTTAAGTTTTCAGAGCATTTGGCACTTAAAACATTAATGAAATTTTACATAACTTTGCTGTGTTTTCAAAGAATAAAGCCATTGATGAGCATGTACGGGCAGTATGAGTATGGTTGACAGTGACCAAGAAGCTGAAGGTACTCCCAAGGAAGATTGAAAAATAAGAACTCATAGATGCAATACCCTAATAGCTACCAATCAGCTCTCGGTGTAAAGAACAACTGTCCGAAGTGTCACCATGGGTTAAAAGAATTGCCCCCCCCCCCCCCATAAGAAAGAAGTTACTAAAATTGGAGACAGGGGTTCGGAAAACTTTTCATTTCCTGTACTTGAGATTTACAATATGTTTTATGGTTTATTTAAGCGTATCTCAGCTGATAGTGTAGCCTTTCATCGCTAGAAAATATTATATTCCTGCTTTTATTAATTTCTCCTAGGGATCCCGACATGCAAACTATTTAAATTTTCTACCTGAGTTCAAGACAGCATTTAAGCTAGGCCTACCTTGTATTCAAACTGCGATTGAATAACAACCAAATGAAATCGATTTTAGACAAAACCGAAACCTACGTAACTACTCTCAGTTAGCAATGGGTCATGAGATTTTTTGGACAAAGATATGAAAGCCTCGTGATCTGCCCCCAAAAGCATATTTTTGCCAGCAAACGTCACATATTTTGCTCAAGTGATGGGAGTATGTTCCAACCCTGTCTTGTATACATGGTGTTACCCCCGAGTAAAGTTCTTGTAAAATAGTGACGGACGGTAAGGAAGTGAAGAAACTCGAAAATTAGACTTAAGTTAGATTTGGATCACTACTTAAAGTTACGCTTGATCCGTATCAAACTTACGCTTGATATCAACCGTAAGTTTCTTTGTGGAACGGGGATAAGTTTGATTTCAAACTTACGCTTGATAAGGTGACTTACGCTTGATAAATCAAACTTAAGATCGAGCGTAACTCTTTGTGGAACGGGCCCCTGCCATATAAGTGTACATCATATACCTACATTGTTAATACTTATTTTCAGAAAACATTTTTCACACATAAAGAACCACTTTTTATTATTAGACAGTCATTTTCAACATTTACTGTAAATACAGTATGACCAAATGTGCAATTTATTTGGGGATAAAGGGCAGCCCTGGCTAAAAGCCTGATATGATACATGCAGCTATGTACAGTACTGTTTCAATAGTAGAATGTCAGTTATACATGTAGCAGTAAATAATATTATCATATCTGTATTAATGACATACCAAGGCATTTAAGGCAACTGCTCGTGGCACTTCAGCACAGTAGGGTCTATACATGTGTTTTTTCCATATAAGATGCATGAATTACAGATGGATCATTGAGGAAAAAAGATTTTGTTATGAGGCCAATAAGTATACTGCATACAAGGGCGAAATAGAGATTTGGGCTAAATGCTTGGAGGGGCTGCTGGATCAGCCCAAATGTAGTTAGAAGCCCATAAATCTGTATATATTCACAATGATGACTGTACTGTGGTTGAAATTAACTCAAACAATGATTTCACTCTGTGATTACAGTACATACTTCATGCACAGATCAGTGGATTTGACAAGTACAGTACTAGTGTACAGTACGTATCACATGTTGCATGGCAGAAAGCTAGCCGTTAGCCCATGGGCCGTGGAGCAGACAAAGTTTTTGCGTACAGCTTATTGCTATGAAAAAACCATCTGTGGGGGTGGTAGCCACAGAGTGGCCTAGCCAGAGAGAGCTGCTACCCAGGCTCTAGCTAGCCCCAAACAGTAAATTGTGCTCAATAGAATCTAACTTCAAGCAATATCGACTCAATGCATGCTTAGTTCATGGGGCAGATGCAGTAGAAAAATAAACACACCTTTTTCTGTTTTATTTTCTTCAATTTTTTCTTTATCTACACTGGATGAAGAGACTAGAGGAAAACTTGGTACAGCAGTTGGGGACTAAAATTGTACACATGTCTGGAATATGAGATAATTACTTTAGCCAAACATACTGCAATATATTAAAACACTATCTAGCGGGAAAGGACTCTTCCCACATCCTTCTGCCATGTACACATACACTTAATTTGTACACAGCTGTACCCACATGATCTCCAGGAAATTGATTATTGATGAAAAAGGCTGAACTGCTTCCACTGTAACTTGACAATACAGGACTATACCCAGTACTGTTTCGTAAACCTTGGGCTGCGTGTGAAAAGGGGATGGGTGGGAGTGGAGTTGTTGATACAAGTATAGAACTTCACATGTAGGCCTAGTCGGTAACCGTGCAGTAGACTGTCTTTTGTGACACTGTACACAAGGAAGTAGCAGCAATTTATTGATTTGTGATTTCAAGGTTTAAAAAGTACGTTAAAAGCAAATATCAAGAAACATCTGACATCTCTGTTTTAATGCATGTACAGTGTACATTACCATTATTTATACAGAAGCTGTAAACAAGAAATACAGACTTAAACTAGACTTAAACTTTGACCTTTGATTCTTAATAGACAGATTAAAGAGTATATATACAGAACTAAGTACTATGAGTTTGGATACTTCCTTTGAAAGACTTCCTCTAAAAGCATTCCCCTATTGAGGTACTTATGATGTCATAATGCCCATGTATACATATTGCACCTTGAAGGATATTCCCGTTGAGGTTATAGTTGTGCCATACCCATGACATATACAGGTACTTAGGAGCCACATCAGAAAACTATACCATTCACTGAAATATACATGTGTATCCACAACTATCATGGAATAAGTCTTAGTCTAAATACCATTCAGACATTACCTTGTACACAAGGCATAATGTGACCTTCATCACCTATAGTAATTAAGAGGTAGAAATCAAGTTTAGGTTTAATAATTTCCCTTCAAACGTGACTCATAATGGCCTGCTAATATCAGGAAATAACAGTCAATTATGCCTTCTGAAATGCTTGTTTAGTAAAGTATGGTGTACCATACATTTCTCTTCCATGGCCTGATAGCTTATCAATCAAGTTTCACAATGACCCCTTCCGTCAAGATTCATTTATAGCAGCAGATGGATTGTAAAGAGACTCCATTAAACTATATGCTACACATACTGTACAGCACTGCAGCTGTACTTTTGTATTATTATATACAGTAGTGCAACAGTTCAAATACTGTAGACCAGTTTAACATTGCAAAGTTCTGAATTTCAAGTTAGAACCAGAATTTAGTTAAATAATTAATGCAGTTCTGCTATATTATCCTTTTTGAAAGAATTTTTTGGGGAAAATGGAAGTTACACAGAGCCTACAGGTACTGTAATGCATTCTGTGTGGCACATGAAACAGAATTGTATCCTGACCATCTTGCATGAACCAAAAAAATGACCTACTCAGTATTATACCTGTACTGTTCTGGTATCAGGAGTGTGTTACAAATGCCAAGAGATTATGAGTCGTTGATCAAGGAAACAATTTGCCGAGATATACTGTATAATTGTACGTGTGCAATTAATGTTATAGAATGTTAGACCGAAAGCTGGAAACTTAACTTTCCAATCAAAAACAGATGAAACTTGAAAATCTTTGGTTGCATATGGAAGCTTTACTGTTAAAACAAAATATCAACACTCCAAACAGCTACTGTAAATAAAGGGATAACCCACTTTGCCAATCATATTCACAAGCATTCAAAAATTTCATTGCAGGGTTGGATATAAACCAATTAAAGCCATGGAGCACATGGCCTTTGTATTTTACTATTTTGGGCAAATGGCTTTGGTGCCCTTCAGAATATATAGCATACTTTTGAAGGCCACCATGGCCCTTGTCCCCTTCCTAACAATATTCTGTACAACCAAACATACTACATAACACAAAATCTTCTGTTTGGCCTTCTGCTCTTTGAGCGAGATGCATAAAATGTGACCTAAAAGCTATACAGTGTAGATGTGAAATGGTCTTGCCTTCATGATGTCATATTTGCAGCCCAGATATTGTCAGGGAGGGGTCAAGACTTGAGTGTTCACTTTTCTAATGTGTCATAAATGACTATGATTTTTTTTTTTGCAAAAATCATCAAAGGATGGGAGGGGGATATTCTCTGAGAGGGGGATGGGATCCAAAGAAATGGGTATGGTTTGTTCTCTTGTGAAAAATAAAGGAATGGTTTATAGGCCTATTTTCTTGGCCTTGTGCATCATGGGACAGAGTGTTTACTAATTTAATTGTTTGCTCATGATGGAGAGAGCACATTAACCAGAGTTCCCTGTGGCACTTACAGTACATCAATGAGCCTAACATCTTGCATTTCCAAACCATTCCAACCTTACCCCCTTAGGAAACCAAAAACAGCTCTGCTGTTTCTAATGATAACCTGTCTGTACTTTCAGAAATGATCCATCACAGCAACTATACTCCCATAATATCCAATCTGACCCATAACAGCTAAATGAAATTTGACGAGACTTTCCTCCTCATGGCAAAGTGGGTCCTGTTGTCACACTGGGCACTCCACGGTTGTCAGTGACAACTTCTATTTTTTCTGCGGAAGAGGAAGACACACACTGGTCACTTTCTGAACTATGACAGCCGAACTGGATTTTCTCTTCCTTACCAGGGTTGCAAATTTAAGAAACAAATTGAATTTGATCTTGTTAATGCTCTTGGCCATGGCAGTAGTTCACTCTCTCTAATCTAGGCTAAAATTTGAAAAGTGAGGCAAGCAGATGCGGTGTCAGAACTGAGAAGCCCACTGAGATGGAAGACTTACTTCATAATTGAATTATAGGTTCATATCAAAGTTGATGATGTTACACTTAATTGCATGCAACTGGCTTGCCTTTAAGGCTCTGGAATATAAAATTAAAATTACACACTTGCTAAATAATGCAACTGCTGGAACCTACTGTAAATTGAATTTATCTTTATGCTTGAAAACATGTACTGTACTTTGTATAAAAGTATCATGAAAAACTTTGCAGTGCAGGCCAACAGGACCTACATCCACTCTTAAAAAAATTTAATGCTCTCCAAACTTGAAATTTTAAAAAGGAAAAATTGTTCATATGAAATTCTTGGAAATTTAAAAAGGACAAATTTTTTATATGAAATTCTGATACCCACTAGGTGTGTATTTTATCAGTATATGGGAGGTGACTGTAAAAATAATGAATTTCATGAACAGATACAAAATAATGCAGTTAAACTGTAACAAGTCAAAATACTCACTGTATAAATTATGTATCACAAGAGCTTTAAGTACTGTACTGTCTTTTATTACAAAGGCAGGGGTGGGGAAAGTTATGAAGCAATTGGAAAAATGAATGCTACTATATGAGAATGGTCTATAAACATGAATGTACCATAAAGAACAACACTACATGTACAAAGCTTAAATGATCCATGTAAATTAGTGTATCAAGAGATCTACAATTATTTTTGCCAAGACCCTGGGCAGACAATTTTAGTCCCACTAACCCCACTTTGAATTAATTAGGTTATCCCACGATCAGAGCTTTTTCTCTTTTTTTTTTGATAATGTGAAATGGTTTTGTTACTTAAATTACCAAATTCATGCAGAATAACTCCATTTTATACAAAGAATTGCAAATGAGGCCGATCGCTGGAACAAGGCGGTGGGCATAGGGGTGCAGTGCTAAAACTACTTCAGGTAGTGTGTGAAGCGCAAGTTAATGCAAATTAGATCTAGCAAGGGCTGGTGTAAGTTTATGTCTGGGAAGTGAATTTATCAATTAATATTTAGTATTTACTGGATGTTCTGAAACATAACCCTCATAAAATATTATTAAAGAAGAACTGCAAAGTGAATCATTTTTTTGAATGTGGACAAAGAGATTGCTATGCTTTTCCCCAAACTATTTCTGTATTTTTCATCAATTGAAGAGGGATATTCCCTTGTTCATTCCTTAGAACTGAACTTCTTAATCTTCTTTAATAATTAAAATACATCCTTAAGACACAAACAGTATTTTAATTGGGTACCTGGCTGCTAATTAACTTTCATATTGCTCAGCAGGAGTATACATACACCAACCAATAAGGTACAGCCTACATGTTTTGACGGTGCAGTATTACATCTTCTTGAAAGATCACATCTCACAAACTACACGTACCCCACGCACATTTCTGGATATACAGTAACATATGACCAAACCACACATTATTAACCATTAATGGCCTGTTCCTTTGTACTTTATCTATTTTGTTTCTTGAAATTCTCCGGACACATGACAATGTGAGGAAGACCTTCATTATAAAGTAATTGTTGATGAGCAATTAACCAACTGAAGTTTGCATGCTACTGGATTGAAAGGGACGCCTATGGATGTTCACAGAGCAACGTACACAACAACCCCCAGGGACTCACAAGGAGTAACGGGGAAGAGGCAATTAAAAAATATGTTATAAAAAAGAGAAGAAGACACTTAGCATATACCAGACAAATTTGGAGAAAACGATGGCGCTTCAAAAAACCCCAAACCTCCGAGACACAATAGGAATTGTGCAGAAGGCAAATCAGGATGATTGTTAGAACAAGATGGCGGACATGGGGGCTCGGTGCTATGAATACTCTGGGCAGCGTGTGAAGCATGAATTGAATGCAAATTAGATGTACAGTAGCAAGGGGTAAACTATATGCTGCAGTGTACTATCTATGGAATATCTTCCACTAACACCACCATTAGCAGTATGGCATCACACAAATACCATTAGCAGCATGGCATCAGACAGCATTATACGATATGCATTGTGCATATATATACCAGAGCGCGTACATGTGCTGTACAGTAAATCCAGCTTGGCCCAACTGTCCAGCTTTTGGGCAGCCTGGGTGTTACTTGATGCCTTACATTGATTTGTCTTCCTTTTTTAAGGTCCGTATTTGAGGCCACAATGAAATACAGTATGTTAAAATTTCCCCAAAACACCCGGATTGGGAATCTACGAGCCCCAATACTTACCTCCTATTTACACATGTAATCCCCACTTACCTGCAACTAGACCCTGGTCAAACTAATAGCACAGTGGAGATGGGGGGAGTTCTCCTACGGAGGATGGCCTCCCAAGTCGTCTTCTGCTTAACACCAGGTGGGGATTACATGTGTATATAGGAGGTAAGAGAGGGGCAATGTAGATTTATATGGAAATCTTACAAATAATGAATTGAAAAAGTCAATTGTAAATTCATACGGGTCACACGCTTTATTACCAAGTGGAGGAAAGTCTGCCAGAACATCTCCAAATACAAGCAATATATATGCCTACTGTACTCATCATTCACACTTGCAAATGGACGACCATACAGCATCTTGCACGGCCATGCAGCCAATTTGGTTTAACTAAGGCATTCCATCATGTAAATATTGTGGGTACAGTATAATATGTATCGTCATCATCTGTGTACACTATACTGGTGTGTAGCAGTAACCTGACATCACTCTCACAACCTTGTGCAATGTTCTGTACGACATACAGCCTGAGAGCGTGAAGGCCCATTGTAGTGTTGGGAGATATACCGAAAATTATTGTTATCACGATAATTTCTTTTTATCCCAATACGATAACAAGAATTCAAAAATGACAATAAATTCTTAAAAAAAATAATGAAGAAAATTTGCCTTGCAATGATATTTCTTCTCATTGCTGTCTCCAAAATGTTGAAAATTTTAAAGACATTCTTTTTTTACATTGAACTGATGAAAACTCGATGAAAGTTCATTATTGAATATTCTAACATGCATGAAAACGTGAGCAAACTCCACGGGGAATTGTCTTTATGAAAATAATCGTGGATATCGAATTATTGCAATAAATTTTCTTCTGTTATCATGACGGCAAAAAAGTCAATATCACCCAACACTAGCCCATTGGATGGTACTGATCTCACTGTGATCTGCAGTACCCATACCGTACATAAAGATTCTCAAAGAATGAGATTTTGAATTTCTGTAAACTAGTGCTATTCGACTTCCCATGTGTACTGCTGGTTTTTTCCCATCCTTAGAACCTGACAGGTATTTTGAAAAATAGCGGATAAGTGACATGAAAAATGGCAACCCTGCGATAGAGCAAACATGCTGGTAATCGTGAATGGCGCCCTTGCTTTTTAAAGTAGTACTGTATTTTGCAATTTTACATTCCATACTGACATTCCTTTACCAGTCACAACAACTCGAAACATACATATCAGGGTCATTCATAGACCCAGACGAAAAACAAAACCCTTCCAAGAATGGACTAGTACAGTTTGTAATTTAAGTTCATTTCTGACCGCAGAAAAGCCTATTTCATGTTTCTTGAAAGATGTGTCTTTATGACATAGAAACAGGATGTATAGTAAAGAGTGCCGTGGAAAGCCATGCTTCGAAAGAAAAATATTATAACTAGGTAACATTCACGACATGAGTTCATCACCAGTTGAAAATTTTAAAAGTGAACATTTTATCATTAAAAAATAAACTTAATATTAATTTTAAACTCTCCTACGTTCCTCTGCTGAAAACAAACCTGATCAATAAGCCTACATGTAACAATAGACCTCCCAGGATGACCAATTTAATGAATAAGGAACTAACACAAGCAGGAAACCCAAGTTTATCTTTTTCGAACTACAAAGCATGCATGTTCTGTATCTCACTGTGCTGAGTGTGGTGCGGGAATCTTTTTCCTATCAAGGGCCATTGTAATGTTGACCAAATCATTCTCGGGCCTTGATACATGGAAGTACTCTACGGTAGTACTCCCATGCTTCATACAAAGTTTGATCTGCACAGGACTCTTGGACAACATTGCATACACATACTGTATATATTCTACGTACATACATAATCATACTGTATATACAGCAGGTTACTATTACACTAGATGACCACTTCAAGACTGTACTCATAACATTGTGATCATTTTCACTGGACAATCTAAAGACCTAAGTATAACTTGGATCAACAACAGAAGGACACTGCAGTATCTAAAGGTCAACCTTGCACGATAAGAATTTATTCTGGGAAGTCATATCTGAAGTACTGATTCAATTTAAAACTATTCATAACACTTAAATATACCTGATGCATTTCAAATTATTACAAACCCTTCACAGTTGTCTGCATGGACAATCCAACACTTTCATTTTCACAGACAATGTGTTCACTATACTGCTGTTATTGTGTGAACGTACCAGACTGAATCTGAAGATGTGGTGTAACTGGTACTAGTTCCAAGAAATACTTCCCTCTTTTTTGTGGAAACCATGAAGGAACATTTTCAAAAGGTTTGTATTTAAACAATCCAATCATGTGATTCTTTTGGTCAACCACAATAAGAAATTGAGGGAGTTCTATTGAGGTGACTCAGTAAATAGTCACTATACATATAAAACACATTTTATCCCACAGCAGTGTACTTTCCAGCCACTCAGTGACCTTGACAGAGTCAGTAAGTTTCCTGTGAATGGTCAGTGTGTACAAAAAGGTTTGAATATATATATGGAAGTACTCCATGATATAAGGTTTCAGAAACTTGTGTACAGTAACAATATCTGCTTTCTTATTAAAACCACTGTACATACCAGAGAATTCATGGTGATACTGTATTTAGTTTGACAGTCTTACAAATTTCATATATATTTTAAAATGACTCACTTTGGAAGGCATGAGGCTAAAGGTACAATGATGTAGCATTGATCACATGCACACTATACTGTAGCCATACTGTACTGTACTTCCTTCAAAGAACTATTAGCACATGACATCCAGAAAAAGTTCAACTTTGCAATCTCCCAATTTATCTCTTAAGATTAGTTAGACGGGATTTAACAACACACCAACACAAATGTGTTATATAGTGTCAGCTAGAAAAAACGGTTAAGTTCAAATACGGTTTCAAATATGGTTCAAATACATTTCAAGTCCTCCCCTTATAAAGTTGCCTCATACGACAGGCAGGGAATACCGTGGGCATATTCTACAACGCCCACCCCACAGGAAAATTTATCTCTTAGAAAAGAAATCCATAAAGAGCAGGACTTAAAAAACTTTGGCAAGTTTAAATGATGCTGGGGTGACACTAGTCATGGCCAGATCAGTCTAGTAATGAGAGGTACCTGTACCTAACTGGCAAAAATTGTGCTTTCAAAATAAAAGTACAATGACCGGTGCTTACAGTATATAACTGCAATCATCAAGCACTTCATAGAAAACTTTGTGGAAAAAGCTTGCAAAATGATTCGGGGCAAAATCTTGAATGTGAACAGAAAAGATATGTTTGAAGTTTCTCTTTCCCTGGAAACTTTTATGAAATATGTTAACGAATATGAATATCAATAGCAACTAAACTCCATTTTATAGGTTCATTTTATAGGTGCTATACTTACTGAATTATTGTTGCATGATACCAACACTTACTGAACCTACAGTATAGGCTCCATTTAACCCTTTCGGGACCACCGTCACCATTAGGTGACACCAGCCAAATACCATGGTCACAATTTGGTGACGGCCACACCAGATATTTTTCTCTAGAGAAAATGAATTTATGCATAGCGCCATCACTTTGGAGTCTACATTCATTGTATAGAGCACAAATTTAGCTATTGTATGATGTATGATACGGTGCATTTTGCTATTGACATGTTCCAAGATAATGTGCACTGAAACTAGGCTAAGGCCTAACCAATAGGCCAACTGTACGGCGTATGCACAATATAGCCTGTAGCTATGAGGGGTTTCGGCCACGGCTTGTTTCTGGCCCTGGAGTTTATGAAAAGTAATCACTATATACAAAATGTTTGGTATCAAATTATCAAATAAAAGATAACCTAATTCTAAACAAAACTTGCGTTCAACACTTTTTTGCAGGATGATGATTTCTTATATAGAAAATGAAGACTAATTGATCCATTCCATATCATTACTACAAGTGTTGTACAAACTGGTTGGTCCTAGGTGAGGGTAGGGTACAGGCCTGTGGTCCTGAAAGGGTTAACCATGGGTGTCTGAAGGGGGGGGCAAGGGGGGCGCTTGCCCCCCCTGGAAAATCAAAAACTTGAAGAAATGAAGAAAAAATAAAGAAAAAAACGAAGAAAGCATAACATCAACATTTCTTAACAGTTCAATCAGTGTGAATTTCTACTCTCAAAACAGGAATTGAATAAAAATATCAACACTCAGGCCCCAGCAGCCCCCTCCCCCCCTCGCATATTTTTGGTATTTTTTAAAGTTTGTTTACAATATTGCTTATGTTTCTGCGGTAAATAGGCCTTGGAAGTGCCATTTCCAGCGATCTGGGAAGCATTTTGGGCCAAAATTTTCTTGCGCTCTGCGCCAACCTATAGTGGCGCAGACCGCTGAGAGTCTGTCTATGGGCTTCGCCCCCCCCCCCCCCCTTGACAAATTCCTGGCAATGCCTTGGTCAACACTGTGTGAAAAGTAGCATCTAAAATCTTTTCTGGGAGTAAAATATTTCCCATGAAAAAAGTTGGGCCGCCTAAAAATTTTTGCCCCCCCCCTCCTTGGATTTTTTTCTGCGGACGCCCATGGGGTTAACTAATATTTTAAACAAAGCTCTTAAAAAGATATGATCTATGCATACTGTACTGTACATGATACTTTACTACAGGTATATAAATCTCTATAGGCCGGCCTACAGTATGTACAGCAAAACATGACTACTGTGTATATGTCTCATTGCATACAGACAGACTTGCTCACAAATTAGACTGATTTTAAAACATTCAGACTTTATAAAATTTCCACTGTAGTTCAGCATTTTCTATGAAAATGAAACCGAATGTTTTTGTAGACTGTTTCATAAGTTCATAACTTGTTTCCAAAGTATACTGGAATAAATTAAATCATGTTGTCCATAACCTGATCGAGAGGCAGTACCATTTGGCTAATAGCTTTTTAATGGGTGATAGTGACAGCTAGAACCTTTCTGGATTTAAGTGGAAGGACATGAGAAGTTCTGAGCATTACAATTATGAATTAGAAGGAAGTAATCCTACTGCTTGAGTATAATGTACTCAGTGAAGTGTACTGTACAAAACATGGTCTGCTTCTGCATGTACACACTGCTGTACTGTACTGTTGGTGTACATGCTCAACAATGTTGTCGATCTCCATAGTGTACTGTGCCATACAGCCCTGAGGGCTGGAAAAAAATGTTCACTCCCCAAGAGGCAAGTTAAAGTACTGTACACTGTATCCACACAATTTACAGTACATTTTCATGCACAAAGAAAATATGTCAAATTGCCATAACTTCCCTCAAAATTACAAAAAATTTCTGTGACTGTAACTTCCCAGTTTTCTGATTTTTCTGCCCATGGACATACAGGATGTACCTTTTTGAGAATAATGAGTAAATTGAATATGTATGTACTTGGTTTGAAAGGGATGGGATATCCAAGGAATACAGACTCAGAGGTATGGATTCTATCAGTACCAAAGGCTTTTCAATAATAAATTAAACAAAACTATAATTTACTGCGCACAAGATCTGCAATCAAACTTTACCATGATGAAGGCCAAAAGTTGACCTGAAAAATATGTTTCACCCCAAAACCATCATATGGTATAAATACTGTCCAGTTTGAAAGTTTGTGGTTGACTTTAATAATAGACTACACAGCAGTTCTAATGGATTTGGTAAAATCATTTGTCACAAGATGTAAAATCTCTTAACAGTCTTGTGAAATGAAACTACTTTGGATATTTGATGTAAAAAGCATTAAAAATCCAGAAAAAAGCTGTAATTCCCATTAAAAAACATAAAAAACTGATCATTCTACATTTTTTTTTTCACACTTGCATCATGAATAAACATGAGCTAAATATGCAAATCTGTGACACTGAAAGATGAACATACCATACAATATATGGCTAATGTTAGCCTTTGTTATTTCAACCCTCATTTCAAGAATATTCTATGACTGATTTATTATTGAAGTTAAATTGTTTCTTTGAAATATATTGATATCACTCACCAGTACTTACAAGATAATTTATATACTTCAGAGTTAACAAAGAAATCGTAACATCCCATGCAGCACTCCACCTCATTATTTTTGCACAGGAAATGAGTTACTTTAGAAACCATCAAACTTTGAACAGGGGGTAAAAGATAATACTGAAATAATTCCAACTGATCTTTCACTGGGAAAATTTATTCTTTAGCTGCCAAGTGAAAACAGCTCTTTTTGGAGGCATGTCACCATACCTTTAAATGATTAATATTCATCAGGGTAAAAGTATTCTGGTCTATTCTTCTGTATACAGCAAATAGAAGCTAAATGTTAGAATACAATATACTGTATCTATGGCTAAAGTTTACACAGCACCACAGTATGGGGTATACCTAAGCTCAACCTTGTAAATTAAATTTCTTGTATGGCAGAAAGGTCAAGTTGATGTCACAGTATAAGTACTGTACAGTATGTAAAAAGAATTATGCTACTATAGCAGGCACAAAGACAGTTACAGTATATATAACCATGCATTGAGGATGGGAATTAACCCTTCCCTACAGTAAATCCATCCTTTATAATCAGGTGGCCCTAACTGGGATGTATGTTGTTCATTTTCTGAGTGGCCTTACACCATGTGTCTCAATAGACCTGTACTCAGTAAACCTGAAATGCACTGAAGAGAGGGTTTAACTTTAACCTACAGTGCAGTACCAACAAATGGAAGGAACAAAAAAATGAAAGAAATACGAATCAAAAGCACAAACATGAAGGTAGCAGTTCAAATAAATATGCCGATACATTGTTTTGCTTTCATCTGAGAACACAAAGAGAAATGTAGAGAATAGAACTTGATGAATAAAAACAAAACAAAAAGAACCACAGGAACTTTTGAAAGGATGCAGTAAGATAAAAAACAAAATTTGGCCATTGAGAACACAGAAAACATACCAGCCTAATAATTTTTAATCCATACATTATAAAAAAGTATACATGCAACCATTAACAAATGTTTATCAAAGATCCATGTTTCAGAAAGTTTGAGGATTTCTTTGAAGACTTACCTTTGGAGGTGTGTAAAACTCCAACATATAGCCTCCTTCTTTTCGCAGCAGCATTAGCCTGCTTCTGTCCCACAACCTATCATCCCCAGACATGACACTGACATGGCCTTCCCTCACAATATCGTTCGGATTTGGAAGGTTTGCCGTCCTTGAACGGCCCTGCCGCCTGAATTTTTCAATAATATTGCTAGTTTTGTCCCAAAACCTGACAGATAGTTTGCGAGCCAAATCTGGTGACTGATTGTTCCTTACCCTGGCTACATTTCTGTTTTGGGGTACAGGTACCTCCTCGTTTCTTCCTAAGCTACTCTCCCGACTCCTTTCAGGGGAGGAGTGACCAGTAGGAGGAGCAGTACCATTGGTTATATTTGTATGATTGTTTTCATTGATTACAGGTTCAACAAGGGATAGTCTAGCGTTGCCATTGACAACAATTGTCGCTCTTCTTAGCTCCAACTCAAAATGTTCCATAAAATGATCCACAAACAGTTGTCCTACCCTGCTAGGCTCGGGAGTGTTTTGTGACGTACCATCGCTGGTCTCTTGAGACACCAAATAGTTGTGGTAGCTTTGAGCGAAGACTTTGGCAGCCTTAATGGCCTCCATCTCACACAACTCTGTCCAATTACCTTCCATGTTAGCTGGGCACATCCTTACAGAGCATTTCTATCAATGTCTGCAAAAAGTAAAAACAAGGCTTTATTAAAAATAATGTACAAACCCCAAAGAACACTCTTGAATTTAATGTTTAACCAATTTTGAGATAAATTTTAGATTCGATTTCTCTTTTACAGCTCAAGTACAGCTGTACTCAAGAACTGGATCTGGAGGACTGTTCTGCACTTTTTACATACATGTAGAATCTACAGGTATTTTACCCCAAAACTCTTCCACTTATTAGCTTCAATGAACTAAGGCCAGTCTACACAATTACACACTGATTCAAAACATCAAATACATAATTGTATGGGGATGTTCAAACAAATGTATGTATGTTTCAAACATTCCCAACAAATGTTCAAAACATTCTATCTATTCTCATATGTACTTTTTTATGATTAACTGTGAAAGTTATCTCCTAAACTTGTGCAACTGTACACAGGGTGCAGCACTTAAGTTATTTGGAAACAATACACACATTATAATGGTTTTGGTTGTTTTATGAAGTTCCTAAGGACTTAAGTTGATTCACGAACATTATGGGTAAATAGACTATTGTACTACTGTACACAGTACTAAAGATTTTTCATGAGAATCTGTGAAATGTCACACACTTGTCTGATGATATCAAAGAACAAACTATGATCATGTGAATAGCTTTAGACTTCCCCATCCATACCCAAAGGCAGGTCAGGATGCTAGTGCAGTAGCGTAGCAGACAAGTACTGCATAAAGAAGTAATGTACTAAGTTTAATTTCAAGGGCTTCCACCTCAAATAGTTGAGGACATGGCATATCTTCTAAACACACAGTTTTTCAAGAGAATGGTAATAACATTTATAAAACAGAGCATCTCCCCTCTTATTACTAATACTAGAATTTCTAACTGTACATGTTTTCTCAAGTACACTCCAGGCTCCCATCATTTTGCCAGTACAGTAGCCTTCTGGTGTAACAGCTACAATCCTGGACAAAAATACATGGGACAGCACCCCTGCTCCCCCGTTCAATGTTGAATTTCTTTAAATTCGGAATATCTTTGGGTTGGGACAACATTGATCGGGGGGGGGGGGGGATTTTTGAAGACCGCGAACCTGTCGAAGTATTTTGCTACATTTGTGCCAAAGTGTCCCATCATTTTTGTCCAGGATTGTCTGAGCTACCATACACGTCAATAGGAGTATTGGTCAGTTATATTTAGGGTACATGAACACAGGTGAGATTCGATTTTTTCGTAGCGGTGTGCACATTCCCGAATTTAAGATGATAGTTGGAAACGGAATGTGACTTCTTTAATTGAGAATAACATAATATCATACCGAGCAGGATTTAAGTATGGGCCAGCGGGGCATGTGTCCAGGGGCTCCACGAAAAGGGGTCTCCACAAAATTATGTTATTGTATTTTTGGGGTAGGACCACAACCTTTGCCTTCCTTTCATGACTTGCGCCAGGGCTTTAGCCAGCATGGTGAGATCAGGGAGTCCAAACAGTAAATTCTAGTGAAGTTTGTGTATTAAAATGTATTATACATATGGGGCAATGCAAAATTTTGGGAGTCCAAATGACTCCTGGACTGCTCTCTGGCTTAAGCCTTGACTTGCGCCCTTGTAGTCTTGTGGAGAATTATAGTCGAAGGAGCCCCCACGAAATTTTGTGCCCTGGGCCCCCACAAAGTTAAACCCGGCCCTGATATCATATTACAAACACTGAAAAAGAATATACTACGTACACAAAGCCCGTTTTCATTTTCAAAGGACTGTCACTTGTACACCCCTTGCCGCGGCTAATAATTTGATATAGCGACATCATTTCGGACGGTCTACCATTGACCTGACGACGGTCTACCGTTGACCTACACACTGTTTTAATGGGACTGACGGTCGACCGCACTCTTTTGGGAAGGGGCTTAATGCAAAAGAAATATTTACAGCAATTTTACGGTTGACCGTGGCAAATAACGAGTAAACTACATTTTAAGAATTACTTTATACCCATAAAAAAAGTACAGTGATATCATCTATACATACTCCATCTTTGCATGTTTATGACGTCATCCTAAGAGAAAAAATATGCTCTAAGATAAGGTAGATCATGTGGTTTACCATAGTTCTGAAATAGCCATTGCACGAGGGCGCCCTCTTCCTTAGTCTCAAATTCATGGAATATTACTTTGTCCCCCTCCTTTTGACGGAATGATAGAATCCAATCGCTCTGGCATTTATGCAATAATGTTATCAATGATTTAACAGGGTATTATCGTAATAGTTCTAATAACTCGACGAAAAGCTAAGAACTTCTGCACTTTGATATTATTTTCGAAAGCGTCCCTTTGAAATTTCATGTGAGCTTTCGGTTCCGGTGAGAAAAAGTTGTACTTGTCCATGACTATGAAATATTGTATACTGTGTAAAATCTTCAACTCAAGGCAGACATTTGGATATTAGGCTGTATTGAGTAAGCAAGTGTACAAAACAACTGAATTGTCGGCCCCTACAACACTTCCCTCCCCCCCCCCCCCCGAACGAGCATGAAAACAATTTGATGGATATACCTTTTTTACATGGTCCTCCTTAATAAACGTCCTAACGCAACTTCTTAAATAGGCAAATTTATACCTCCATTACTGTCAAATTCCACCTTCCCAACTTAAATCCAAGTTTCCTCGATTTTCAGATTAACAATTAACTGCAATCTTTAATTACTCATTATCTTCATTTTCGATCATAGCTCTCTAATTTGTCCTACAATTTATGAACATTTCTCTGCTGCAACGTATATTCGTATGCTCCCATACATTTGTGCAGTAGTTCAGACAATCCTGGACAAAAATACATGGGACAGCACCCCTGCTCCCCCCGTTCAATGTTGAATTTCTTTAAATTCGGAATATCTTTGGGTTGGGACAACATTGATCGGGGGGGGGGGGGGGATTTTTGAAGACCGCGGACCTGTCGAAGTATTTTGCTACATTTGTGCCAAAGTGTCCCATCATTTTTGTCCAGGATTGTAGGTAGGTCTTATCAGGGCTGAAAATAGGACATCATGAATGCAAGGCCATTTTCATAACAACTGTAGCTTTTAGGGTACACTTATGCATCTCAACAGGCACCAAGGCCAAACAGAAGATTTTGTGTTATCTGTACAGTGCTTTAGCCTGCCTTGAACAGTTGAAGAGATGGTCAGACAGAAGGAGGCTGTTTGAAGAATTGAAATTTCGTAATTGTTGCATTTGCCAAAAATTAGCATAATTTTGGTACTTTTGAATGGGAATGGGATATATTGCATGTACTGCAACTAATGTGAAATTCAGAATTTGTGGTGATTGCATGATCGCTGGAAAAATTGCACAAAGTGGTTATTTTGAAATACAAACATGTGCAGAAATTGCTTATCAGAACTTTTTTTGTCTGACGCCGTTTTATTAGTATGACAAAAGTCGCACATATATGGGCTGGCTTAATGATTGCTGGTATACGTCTGGTACTATTTTGTGGGAAAAGCCATGGAAAATTTTCACTAAATGGTTACTCTGAAATGCAAACCTGTGCAGAAATTGCTTATCAGAACTCTTTTGTCTAACATCATTTTGTTCTAAGTGCGACAAAAGTCCCACATACATGGACTGGCATA
Organism: Holothuria leucospilota; assembly: GCA_029531755.1. Lineage (NCBI taxonomy): Eukaryota > Metazoa > Echinodermata > Holothuroidea > Aspidochirotida > Holothuriidae > Holothuria > Holothuria leucospilota. The sequence goes on along the minus strand of CM055964.1, from coordinate 21,875,774 downwards.
ATCACTGCTTGTATACGTCTGGTTGTAGTTTATGAGAAAGGGCACGAAGGCCAAAGTGGCCTTAAAAGTACTGTCATGCCATTTTGTAGGACACCAAGGCCATTTTGAAAACTATTAAATTATTTCCAGCCCTAACATTCAATATTATAAAGATACTAAGTAGTTAATTGCCATGTTGGTATTATTTTGAACAAGTCAGGTAAATTAATCCTTTTTCACTGGACTGCAGTCCTGACTATTTATTTGATAAACAATACCCAGTGAATTACTGTATTAATACACCACAAAAACCAAGGTTACTAAGGAGTGGCCTATGGGCCATTTGCAGCCCAGGATGTGCACTTCTAAAAATGGCCACGAAAAACTGGAGGCAAATTAGCAAAATTTAGATAAAAAATACAGCACTCAACTGAATTCTGACTTAGATTGTTAAAAAAAACTCAAGTGACCCTTTGCCTAATACACTTACAGTAAAAACTCCTGCAACAATACAAGTGAAAACTCCTGCCACAGACAATTTACATACCTGTATCATGAATGCCGCATAGTTTACAGTAAAAAAAAATGTTAAATAAATACAACAATGAAACCAAAAACTGATATTTCTCAACTTACTAGGCCATATAAAGGCAGACTGTTGAGCCATCCAAACAAGTGTGCACTACACATGACTACAGTATATGCTTAAAGTGCAAGTCGTGGTTGCTTCTTGAAAAACAAAACATTTAGGCACTTCAGCACAGTACTCCACACCTCCATCCACAAACTTTTTCACCGTAACTATGACAAGTTCACGGGCAAAGAATTGAAAAGCAAAGAAACCAGGATCCCATGTTTGTAATTTATCCATCAGCAAAAGCTACTTTCAATTCCTGTTTGAATTCAAGCTGCTGTCATATAGATTCAAGACAAAACTTAAAAAAAAAACCACTCAATTAAAACTGCATATAGCAAAAAAAAAAGTAAATCTTGTAATGAAACTAAAACTTTATTGTTCAGTGTGGCACATAATTTAAACAATTCATTTTGAATGACCTTCAACCAACACAGGCAGTTCCCTATAATGAATGCACACAATGCACAAGTGGATAACACTAACTGCAGTTAAAACCAATTGTTTCAACTGCATCTTTACTTCAAAGTGAATGTTAAGAAGTAACAGTGCACTTGAACTAAAAATTAACAATACATGGCGTGCATGTGCAGTACTGTACGCACATGTTATGCCATACTGTACAAGGCACGATCACATCAGTTTCAATGGCAGCTCAGTATTAACAATACTTCTTCTACCATTCTGAAGAGTCTAGAAATGCATTTTTTAAAATGAAATAGTGTCTTCTAGCCACAAATGACCTTTAACCTACAGTATGCAATAAACATAGAAATAAAAGTAAGGGAGAACGCTAACACAATGCATCCATGCATGTTTAACCGGTGAAGCCACGAAAATTGTGAGGGCGCTTTCGTTGTACGGCAAAAGACCAGTTGATTGATGCCTCTCCGTACGTACAGTGTGCATTTTGCTGCAGAAGTTATAGCTTATTTTATGCATTTTTCGAAAGATAAGGAGTAATTTTCACAACAGAAATAAGTCATGGTGCCTTAAGTATTTTGTTTTATACTCCTAACTTGAAAACTTGTAGTTTCTTTGCCAATACTTGGGGCAAAAGCAATGACGTGATATTTGTATTATGCGCAGGTGCTCTGTTGCCGTACAGACTGGCCAAATCAATGGCTTCAGTCCAGATCGGCTGACGTCATTCTCCCTTACTTTTATTTCTATGGCAATAAATCAAAAGGCATCCATTACTACATACAAGTCCCAGTACTGTACAATAGCTTTCAAAGCCACAATATAAAGGCAAGCACAGTGTGTCAGTGCCTCATGCACAACAATAACATCATACTTGTAACTGAAGCTACAGTTTCCTCTCTGTTCACCTCAGATGACCTTTGATCCCTCCACAATTGCACAGTATGTAATGTCAAATACCAAGTATTTGGAACTCTTTGAAGTCATGGACCCTCGATACTTCAAAAAGTCCGCCATTAAGGCAATCAACCCATGAAGCAATCTTATTTGCTACAGTAGTAATGCCACCTCCACTTAAAGACGGATTTGCATCACCCCAAGTATGACTTTTAGTTGGGGGTGAGCAAAAGTCTCAATTGGTGACTACGCTTTGATTGACATCCGAGATACAAAATTCAAAAGATGCAGAGCAGCTCATATTACACAGCATGCACAGAGAATGTTTTGATTACACATGGGGTCTCTTATACTCACCAGGATGTGGCCTTGAGCAGCGAACTGTTTGTGTCTGCACAAGGAGCAGTAAAGACAATTATGGGCGGGGCTTACCACCAAGAAAAGTCATACTTGGGGTGATGCAAATCCCTCTTTAAAGTATCCTTCCTTCCCGAAGTCATGTGCCAAATATCCATATGGGTCATTCTCTGTCAACTCAACAAATGGGTTGGCTGGGTACCATCTCAGATCTGGCTGAAATTCATTACACATATAGCTATACTAGTCTATGGAACACACAGAAAAAATTAGGTCAAAATTCCATTCGGTCTTTGAGTTACAGCTCTTTGAATGTTGCTCCCGACCCCTAAATAAGCACTCGTGAGATGCGAAAGTGTGATTTTGGCCATTTTGGGGGCCTAATATCTTCAAAATGGAGAAAGATGCAAGGCTTAAAATACATATGTGGGGTAATTTATAGCCATATTTTATGAATTTGGCGTTAAAAACAGTGTATCTCTCTTCATTTGGGAGATAATGGTCCCTGAACATTGCTTTTCGTTCTGTGCGTCTGTGAATTTTTCAATTTTCAATCCCCTGTCACTCCATGAGTTTGCACATAAAAGATGCCATATTTCAGTCAAACATTATATGGGTAGATGTGAAAGCTTACACGGAGTAACAGACCACTGGTATATTCAATGGTGAAATTATGGGGGGTCAAACATGGGCCCACAGAAAAAATGCGAAAAAATTGCCATTTTTCGAGTTGACCTTTGACCCTGTCTCTGACCTTCTATATTAATGAAATTTTTACCAGTTACTACTCTTTATCTATTCTACTGTTGGTATGAGTTTGGCTTTGGTGTCTTGTTTACTTTAAGAGTTATGGATCAATATATGATGCACTTCTTTTCCAACGTTTGCACTTTTTTCAATCTTTGAACCCTTATAATTTCCAAAGTTCATCTCAGAAAAGTGTCATACCAGAGTTACCTATTCTATGACTAAGCCTTTAAAACTTGCAAAAGTTACAGGCTTCTAGTGTTTCAAATGGTGAAATTACGGGGGATCAAAAAGTGGTCTGGTCAAAGCAAAAAGTCCAAAATCTTTACCATTTCCAACTTGACCTTTGACCTCGCTATTGACCTCCAATGGATGCAACCAGACAAAAATTATCTTAAGAACTGTGCAGTGTCTATTTCACTTCTTAAAAGAGTACTTATTTGACTCCTTCTATATAGAAATTACACTGCATAACATATAAACAATCAACAATCAATAGCCATACCAATACCTTTCTATGTATAAACCATATGTATTCGTTATGTTTGTTTAATAGGTCTGTTTTCATTGTAACTACAGTTACAATGAAAACAGATTGTTGATTGTTTATATGTTATGCAGTGTAATTTCTATATAGAAGGAGTCAAATCAGTACTCTGTTTAGAAAAGAAATAGATACTGCACAGTTCTGCACAGATAATTTTTGTATGGTTGCATGCATGCATTGGAGGTCAATAGCGAGGTCAAAGGTCAAGTTGGAAATGGTAAAGATTTTGGACTTTTTGCTTTGACCAGACCACTTTTTGATCCCCTGTAATTTCACCATTTGAAACACTAGAAGCCTGTAACTTTTGCAAGTTTTAAAGGCTTAGTCATAGAACAGGTAACTCTGGTATGACACTTTATGAGATGAACTTTGGAAATTATAAGGGTTCTCAAAGATTGGGAAAAAAGTGCCAGCGTTGGAAAAGAAGTGCATCAGATATTTGATCCATAACTCTTAAAGTAAAACAAGACACCAAAGCCCAAAACATCATACCAAAACAGTAGAATAGATAAAGAGGAGTAACTGGTAAAAATTTCATTATTATAGAAGGTCAGAGACAGGGTCAAAAGGTACAAACTCGAAAAATGGCAATTTTTTCGCATTTTTTCGGTGGGCCCCATGTTTGACCCCCCATAATATTCACCATTGAATATTACAGTGGCCTCTGGTACTCTGTTGTAAGCTTTCACATCTACCACATATAATGTTTGACTGAAATATGGCCATCTTTTATGTGACAAAATCATGGAGTTGAACAGGGGATTGGAAAATTGAAAAAAATTCACAAGGACGCACAGAATGAAAAGCAATGTTCAGGGACCATTATCTCCCAAATGAAGAGAGATTACACTGTTTTAAAGCCAAAATGCATAAAATATGGCTATAAATTACCCCACATATGGTATTTTAAGCCTTGTATCTTTCTCCATTTTGAAGATATTAGGCCCCTAAAAAATGGCAACAAAAAAAATCACACTTTTGCATCTCATTGAGTGCTCGTTTTAAGGGATCGCGGGAGCAGGCGAGCAACATTCAAAAGAGCTGTAACTCAAAGGACTGAATGGAATTTTGACCTAATTTTTTCTGTGTGTGCCATCGACCGAGTATAGCTATATGTGTAATGAATTTCAGCCAAATCTTGAGGTGGTTACCCAGCCATGATTTTTGGGAAATTTGGTTGAGTGACAGAGTAATGACCCATATGTTACCATTACAAACAATGGACCCTCTAGTTTTAAGGCCCTCTTCCACCATAACAACCCACCCCTCCCCCTTTCCCCCCCCCCCCATCTACACCCACCTCATCTTCTACCTAGTCACCATGCCAACAAAGCAAAAACCCCAGAGCTCCTTACTTCCATGGTTCCACATAGACCTGCATACTGTATCCTTTTAGCAACAAACACTGCCTATAACTAAACTGAGATTTATACTGACCTATGATTTTACTAAAACATTTCGTACCCACAGAAAAAACATCAGCTCATCTGTTGCCAATAATACCATCCTACAGTCTCTAGTAGTCCTGTGCCCCCACCTCAATTCCTTTTTAAAAAACATTGTAGTATTAGACAACTTTCATTTTCAGCATGAAATGAAAGAATTAATGGCAATTGGTCTAATATGAGTGTAATCTAATACCTGTACAGTGCTAAAACTCTCACTTGCCTGGTCACCCTTTCACTATGTTTTCAATACTGTACTACTTAAGGTTTCTATTTCTTTTTTTTTTTTATTTTTGTCAATTTTCATATCAAGGCTGTCTTAGTTCAAAAACAGGACAAAGATTCATAACATCATACAGCCACAGTATACAGTATTAGGTCTATATGCTAGTTGCAAGCAGGCTAAACCAGCCCAGGGTTCACAGAAAAGCAAGAACTACTGCATCAACCCAAATGTTCCCAACCATTATGAAAAACCTGGGTATCTACAGTAAAATTTACAACTGGTAAACTGCACTTTCATTGAGATGAAATTACAAACTTTTAACTTCACAGATACAGGTACAGCTGATTTCAGTACAGACACCTGTATATCTCGAGCTGTCAAAACTGAATATTTTCCCTCTTCAACCCCACCATTGGTGGTGGGACTGAGGTTGGCTGTGTCCATGGTGCACCTGTTTTTTTCCTTCATACTGTACTGTACTCAAGGAATTTCAACATAAATCAGCTTGTAAGCTCTGTATTCAATTACTGTTAAAAAACATAAAACTTGTAACGCAGGCCCATAGAGCAGGATCTTAGGAACTTTGCTCTATGAGCAGGACCAAAATTTTCAGCCAAAAAAAGGTAGGCCTATATGTTGTTACAATATTCCGGGAATTGGCCTGCAATATTTTGTACCTCAACTCAAAATAGAAAGTTGCCCTGTGCCAATTTTACAGTACTTACAGCGTCTGCAAGTGTTTATTATATAAACTTCTTTTTCATTAGCCACAGTTCCTGTTTCTTACCCAGGACAAGAGGATCTAAGCAAAAATGTGCAACTTAGTCCAAGGAGGCAAATGCAGTTTTGATAATTTCAACAAGAAAATGAAAAAAAAAAAAAAAAATGATTGTTGATCAATTAGGAATTTAGAGGGAGTCTATTGCAAGCTTACCAGATTTTGTTGGAACCTTCCTGTTAGTCAAGGATGGGAGATTTCAATGCTATAGCCTTGTGCTGGCTATAGCTTCACATCTACACACCACCCATACTGTACATACTACATGGCACATACTGTACCCTGCAATACAATACAAGTACAGAATCAATTAGATCATAGAATTGGGCAATGAAATTCGCAACAAAAAACACCTAATTTTGTTGTATAAAATCAGTGCAAACAGCCTATCACTTAGTAATCATCAGCCATAATTAAGGCAAGTTCTCAAAGATCCCACATGACATGTTACATTACATTACAGTACAATTGAAAAATGTATAACTATACAAATACGTACTTTCAACCTTCCACATCATGCTACAATTAGATTAAAAGGTCACATAGGCCCCTACAGAGGTCGGAGATGTGCTTCTGTTTTCGGGAAAAGTGTTGTGGTCAGAATAGTTGCATGTATTATAACGTTAGTAATGGTCATGAGATGGAGTGAAAGCCGTGACGAATGCGCGCGAAGCCCGCCGACATTTTTCATTAAATAAGATAACCATGACAAAACCTGCATTCATGTTCTGCATCGAGGCGCTTTCAATTCCCAACAAACCTATTGCCAATCACAAAGCCAGTCTTTTACCTGAGAATTCGTAAACAGCTTTCAACTTTTGTTGCTGTGCTTCTGCGGGAGTTGCTACGTTACCGGAAATTATTGATAAGAAGGACACTATTGAGGTAATTAGGTTTGAAGCGCGCGGATAGTTTGATAGTTTGCGAGGGATTTGCAATAATTTTGATAGTTTGAGAACCATTTGTGATAGAAAATGGATACAATAGTTCTATCATTCCGTCGAAAACACACCTCAACCTACCCCTACAGAACCTATAGATTAAGCGCCTTTTGGGATCATTTAAAAATTTTCAAAAGAATTCCTTTGAAGTCGATTGGGGAGGGGTGGGCACGCGCCCCCATGCCCCCCCCCCCCGTGCATGCCGGCGCCACTGCCCTGTTTTATGCCATGCCATGTCCATTTTCACAATCGCCTTGAATAACAGAATGCCTATTCAGTACCTACAAAAGCGCTTCAGAATTCAAGGCCTGTTACCATTATAGAACAAGTTTATAACAGGTGTACTAAAATGAAAACTACCAACCTTTCGAATGTCGTATTCTGCGGTCGAGATAACGTGGCCACACGGTCATATAAATCACTCGAAAGTTTCTTTTCGCGCTTCTTTGAATAGAGGGAAGATATCTTGAACTACATGAAGGCTTTGGCCCTACGTGTGGTTTCAATCTCAAGTTTTGCTTGTCGCGACAAAGTTGCAGGTCTACAGATATGAGAAATCTCGGGCACTTTTCATTGAACCTTAATTCTCATATACGATGCATGATATGAATGCAGAATGCTGAGACACGTGGGCCCTTGTCAAATAGAGCCATGGCACTACTCTTTTACGGTGGGGGACATTTGATATTGTGTCCCCACCCATCGAAATGTGGGGGGATGTGTCCCCCCGTTCCCCAGGATTCACCCCCATGATTGTAAGGCCCCAGAATCTGCTCTGTCAGTGGCATATAGCCACGTGGAAAGTGTTATGGGTATCGGATACCCCTAAGTTGGTAACAAAACTAAAAGAAAAGAGAGGAGAGGAGACAGGAGAAAAGAAGATAACAATTGCATTGCTAAATAAAGAAAATTGTGATTGAAATGGAAATAAAATGCTCTTCTCGACGCTTTGCGCGTACCCAACGCATATGGTAAATGATAGTACACATTTTACTGCACTTCGTATAACGCACGCTATGTGTAATTTTATGTCACAGCTCGAGTGGACTTACTGTTCTCAAGCCCGTTCTAGTACTAACGTCGTCCAAACCCCTCACAAAGGCTAAGAACCCTTTCACCATGAAAGCGACCAGCCGTTAGCAAAATAAAAACAAATGGTAAACGTGTGGATTTGTGAAATGTTAAGCCCACACTCAGTGCTATTTGAAGATTATTACATTGATAATCATTCTAATTTAGTCTTTTTAAAAGTTTTAATACCTGAGCTTGTGGTGGGTTTTCCCTTTGTTGCTCCTACTCCCCCAAATGGCCTTAACTCAGGTCTCTAGGCCCCATGCTCTTTAGAGAAGCGCTTCAAGTTCTCACTGCCTTTTGCCTTTTCGGTGCCTTCTCCTCCGACCCCCTTCATGACAAATCCTAACTAAAAGCGCTGGCGAATTACCCCTTATTTATTCTAAACATGAATCCACCCCTTACCTGACCCCTTCCAATCAGTGGCCCTGAACTCCAGAATTTTCTCAAATGCGGTTCTAGACTTCCAAAAGGCTCTGCTTTTGGCCCTTACCCTGAAAAAAATGAGAATCACTGTTATAAAGTAACGAAAAGTGTTTCCAATACGAAGTGACCTCTCTGAATAAACTTTCAGTTTCTATTTCCCTCTTTTTTCGTGGGGGGGGGGGGGGTTTCTATACATGAAATGTTCAAATGACAGTATGCAGCAGGCGCGTGTCCAAGGAAGGGGGTCCGGGGGTACCCTGGACCCCCTGCTCGTGCCGACCTTAACATTTTTAAGAGTTTTCGACCCAAAATACCCGCCTCATTTGAAACATCATATCTCAGATCCCCTTCTGCTGAAATCCTGGACACGCTCCTGTGTAAATGCCGAAGCTTACATGGGCTGGGAATTGCCCTTTCGTGCAATCGAGGGGTATTTCCGGCAAACATTTTCCTGATGCTCTACTCGCCAACCGATCACGGCAATCCGATTAGATGCAATCATGATGGTCCCTTTTGGGAAATGATCCCACCATAGAAAGGCACTGAGGTTCTTGTATATAGTGTGCCTCTTTTGAATAGTAAATAGCCAAGTAAAGATCAATACAATTGCTTCATTGAACGACACGGACAACTTACAAAAGTAACTTCGACGAACTTAGAACTGCTTTAATAGTGAAGCTAATTTGGTGACGGGAATAACTGAAAGAGATATTGGGTACACATTCTAGCAGCAGAAATTTTTTAATTACCGTTCAACGGGGCCGGGCACCTCATCGCAAATTGGTGCATACTTATAGAGGAACAATGTAGTGACAATTTCAGAGGATCTCATTTGAAAGAGAACAATTTTTATCACATGCCCTTCAAACCCCACACCCAAAGCTTGTTCATAACTCAAGATATTCCTGTTTAAAGATATTGTACGTCATTGTTGTCAAAAAGAAACTTCCAGTTGCTCAACGGTTACAAAATGTTACGTAATACTGGCAGATAACTTCCAAAATCTTTTATTGTCTTAAACCAGGGAGTTGTTAGGACCTTACTTCTCCCTGCTTAAACCTGAAAGGAAGGTCAAAAGCAGTCGTCCCAAACTTATTTTGAAACAATAGCTATGTCATAAATTTCTTCTTATTTCTCTTCCAAGTATCTTTCATAATATTTTAGAACATAAATATTGCATATTCAAGGTAAACCAAGCAGTTACTCCTTGTAAATTTTACAATTGAGTGAGAAAAATACTGTCACATGATTGTCAAGAGCCATTCAGGAAATAGGATAGTCTACTACACAATTCTTTATTGGGGTGACTGCATTCTCCTTTGAAGTGCTTAATTTAGTGATCCCGAAACTTGACACCCGTGAAACCTTGAATAACGTGCACTTCAGATTGAGCTTTAAATGTGACAAGATTATAAAGAAATACAAAAGATTTTCAACTAGACTGCCTGTATAACATCACAGATTTCCCATAATGCAATGTACTGCTGTGAATTGAATATTTTCTTCAAAAAGTCAGTCATAACTTCTAAATACATCATGCTATTATATTGGGATGTGGTTTACGGATAACGGCGGTGGCATTTGAAGCGATGAAGTTTGGCAACCGGGAGGTTTGGGTTCGATCCAAGAATATCCCATATGAACTGGCTTTTCAAAAAAGAAACCAAATTAATTGTTGAGTTGGTTAGTCACCCGACGTGAAGTTGTAGTTATGTGACTTCTCCCACATTTTGGTCTCGTAGCGTAGTAAAATAACTGCTTTTCAACTTGAAGACCTGTGAATTATTATAAAGGTAATGTAGTCTAGAGCCGCCCCTTGCCTTGAATTCGCCACTGCAGAACGGGGGTCACTGGAATTGGAGTTAGACTTGGGTTAGGTGGACTCGACCATAACTCCTTTCTAGACTTTGCAGGTGTACCTAAAGGTTAGAATTTCAGGAATATGTATTTGAGAAGTTGGAAATGAACCTCATCCATCAAACTCCCAATGGGCCTATTCCGTTGATAAGATATAAGATGCTGAAATTTATTCACTTAATATGATTTAGTCGATTGTGCAATGGCTTGTGTTGTTCTCCTCATTGTGCTACTCACATAACCTACTTTCAAGTTTGTTTACTTTTCAAATTAAAGTGCATATATGACTGCCAGGCCTTGAAGAAAATACCGTTTTCATTTCATTTCATTATTTGTTTTTCCACTTCAAGTACAGTAACAATTTCAACTTAACATAATTAAAAAATAATGAGAAGTGAAAGGAAGTGCAACTAAAAGCCAGAGGGCTTGTCGAAAGTGCACTCCCTAAAATAAACATATGCAATATCATAACGCAAGAAAAAAAGGAAAAGGAGAAACTAAGAAAATCACCTCCCCTACCCCAAAAAAGCTAACAGATTAATTGCAGTAGCAGCCCCAGAAACCAAGCACCACAAGAACGAGGACAGCACCGCACTGACCCTCAAGAAACGACGACCCTTTCCTTGCATCATAATGCTGTAAGGAGATGGATTGTATCAGTCAGTGTGTTGCCAGTAATTAACTCCCTGGTCATGCAGACCAAGGAACGTTTTCTTCTATATATGTATACGGCTAGGGTTTTCTCAGGTCAAATAGCAACTCCCTGGTTTTTCTTCAGAGCCATGTATTTCTTTCAAAGATATTATGAGCACATCTTTGGTTTCTTTATGACATATCGCCCTCTACAGGTTACAAAGTATGTATATTTAGTTTGTAGAAAGAGTACGTACGTAGACCAACCTTCCTTCATGTTGTCGCACTGAACACAGTTACGTTTGTACATGTACGCACGTACAGTACATAGCTAGCTAGCTAGCTGTAGCTTTGGTAATCATGACGAACTTTACAGGCAGATCCATAATATAAACAATGGTGCTTACAGTCCAATCCAACACAGATTGATTTTAAAAAGTTGCAGACGTCCTCGGTTTGCAGAAGTACGTCTTCAGTCGCACTTCAGCAAGTATCCATGTCACTCTGCCATGCTGAATTCAAACTTCATAGTTTGAGGGAATGATCCTCATCACTCATGTCAGTTCAGAGCTACGATATTTGAATGTATGACTATCAAGTATCAGATTGTGTAGTACTAGTAGCACGGTGGAGATCAAGAAGCGCAGAACACTTCCGCATTGGAACGGTGCACAGGATCTAGCCTAACCACTGACCTGCTCATCATATCACAACCTAAGGCCAAGGAACTTGCAGTCGCAGGCACTGAAGTAGGCCTAGTCTCATTTAACGACGAAAAACTCGGAAGTAAGTGATCAAATCTTGTCTCTTTGTGTAGAAGGGCTATGAATTGTGTTTACTTCATCATTCATTTTGTGTAGAGACCGAGTGTGTAGGCCTTCTAAATGCAATGCAAAGTCGGCTAGTTAACTGGTCCACCCGAAGGCGCTTCAGTCCGGCGCGCAACCGACTTCGTCGGCTGGGCAACCGATTTTAAAGGCAAGCCTAATAAGCCTTCTAAAGGCTATCATGTTGCTTTTATATGTTGTGTCATGTGAATTAAAGTTACACTTGCATTACAAACCAAGGCCCTATCGGTAGGTTACAAAGTTATTGTACAAGCTAGTTAAGCTTTACTGAGGGTTGCAGGCCTTGGCTAGATCTTCAGTACAGTCTGTAACTGGTATGCCAGACTGTAAAATAGTATAAAGGCAGTTACTCACTTGTCAAGTCAAGATCAGGGCTTCTTTAGTTGAAAAGACTGTCAAAATACTTAATGTAGCCTAGGCCTACAGCCATTTAAGTTCAGCATTTTGTTGTTGAATCCATTACTTAGCTTTTTAAAATCATCCAAAGTATTTGGCAGTTTTTAGGCATTATACCCAATGTCTCATGTAGTAATGCCAGATAATGACAGATGTGGAGTTTGATTTTAACAGTAGGCCTACTGTAACAGTCTTAAGATAAGAGTCATGAGTGGAATAGTCTGCCGGAGTGGGAACTCATCTTCTGTGCACTGCTTTAAGGTCAACATTGACAATTTCTTCCACAACTGTGGTAGAAACTAATGTACTGGGCCTCTCTTGGTGTTGGTCTGGTTGTTTGTTTAGTAAAGGGGTTGGACTTCAGGGTATCCTGTGGGGCCTTTGATAATAATAATAATAATGATGATAATAACAATGATAATAATAATCCAGGCCTTGAAGGGCAGTTGTTTTACAAGGCTCAGCGACCACAAATGTGGGAGAAGCCTCTGTGGCTTACGAATTACAACTTCATGCCGCGTGGCTAACCATCTCAACAATTTAGATCAAATGTGGTTTCTTTTTGAAAATCCAGTTCAGATGGGAAAACCTTAGATTGCTCTTGGATGAAAAACCCACTTTACTTTGACCTGGCCGGGAATCGATCCCCTAACCTCTTGGTTACCAGTCTTCATCACTTAAATGCCACCACCTTTATCCACTTAGCCACAGCACCGGTAGTGCAAGTAACATGTTGGTAAATATCTGATGTTAATTGTATCTGCTGCTAAAGACTTCTTATTTGGCCAACAGTAAAATTTACAAGCAAGCTTCACAACAGTATCAGCACTGGGCTGACACCAGCCTGAGAAGGTTACACCTTCCATCTTCTGTCCCAACTTCTCTAGTCCATGTTCTGACACATGTAACCCTCATGGGCAGCGATCCGGGGGATGTCCCCCCCTCCAATGTTTGAGGAATCGCCCATTGACTTTGATTTATCACACAGTAAATGATTTGAAAATGGGGTGATGTCACCTCCAGTATTGAGAACAAATCACTGCTAGTGATAACCCAATGCTCTCATCCTACAGTAACTTACTGTACCCCATATATCCTAACAATGACCTTGTAGGCTTGTCAGTATAGTGGAACAGAAAGAGGTTGGAACAGAGAGCAGTCACCACAGAGAATGGAAGAATTAAACTTAATCTCCCTGCACCTAAGAATCATGTTTGTAAATAGTACATTAAACTACTTATTTTGTCATGGGTTATCAGCAAGTTAATCATTAGTCTGTAGCCATGCAAGTCTGTCAGACTGCCAAGTTTGGCCTATGATGGGAGTGTGTTCCCCTTGCAAACAGAAATGGCTAATTTTCCATCCACACAATTTCTTTGGCTGTCTTCAACTCCTTGATAAAGAGCAACATTCACAACACACTGCCCTGCAAAGTAGAAGTTTCCTTAATCTGGAACATCAATAAACCTGCCAATTGGAAGTATGACAAATTCAGAGCATGTTCATGGTCAAACAGTTTGCGTTCCCCTGAATTAATGTAGATAGGCTTTTTTTTTTTTTTTTTGGAAGGATCATATTTTCATTTGCTAATGTAAGAAAAACATATATTGTATTAAAATGTTGCCAGTCTCTCAGTATGGTGTTTACTGTATGTATTATTTGCACAGTAGTGGAAGAGGTAAGAGTATTGGCCTCAATGAGTTAAATGCATGGGGGTGGGGGTGGGAGACTGGCAATTAGCATGTACAGCAGTGATTTCACTGACTCGGGCACCCAGGTCAATGACGCACAACTTTTCATTTTGACGCACAGACACAAAACTTCTGGGGTCAAACTGACACACAGCTTTTTCGCCTCAACAATAAGTAATGATAACGCTAAATATTGCCGATACATTCATTGTGCAAATTAATTCACAGATTGAATATCATGTCTTTTAAGAAAAAGATAGTGGAAAAGTATCACAAATAAAATAAACAAAAAACAGGAATAAAATTTGTTGTATTAAACTCAAATTTATTTTGACCCCTTCTCTTTTAAATTTGACTCTTGTAAATTTATTTTGAAGGGTCTGTGACTCCTGAAAAAATGATGAGTGAAAACCCTGTACAGGACTGGATATCTGCCAGGGAGAGGCTTAACCCACCTGGTACTGAAAATCCATCTTTTTCATGGTCTGAATGAACAATGTATCCAGAGTTACAAGTCTTTTTAAGTAAGCAACTAGAAGGAAACAATTACTACAATTTTCCAAAAATGTGAAAATTTGAAGTAAGATACTTGGTTACAATTTAGAGAGGAAAAATTTTTTATAATCGAAATGTTTTGGTATGGTAAGTAAAATCAGTACAGTAGGTGTATAAGGGGGGGGGGGGTGCTAGAGGGGGTAAGCAGTAGTTGCCTTGTCTGGAATTGAGGCAGAATCAATTTCTTGGGCTTATTGAGCTGGAAAGGGTTTGGTAATGCTGTGTTTTTTGGGCAAGAATGGCTCAGTCCCCCCATCCCCAAAAATAGCAGTACTGTAATGCTCATCAAAGTGAAATCCTACTGTTATCAGTTTACCAGATGGTATACAGTATGTACTGTAGTAAAGTGTAGTGTTCGACCGATCATCTGTTAGATAATCGGCATCGGGCCGATTATCGCACAATCGGTAAATAATTGGCATCGGTAAAATTTTGTCATTCAACCGATTACCACCACCGATTATTTGAAAACTGGAAACAGGGCTAAAATACACTTCAAAGTTTCTGCAAAAATCATTATAATTCGCCAAAACACGCATTTCTTTAAGTTCCCGCCCAAAATATCAGCACTGATACTCACACAACTTGCAACATTTTAAGCTCTCCAATAAATGATAGCGATCATCGTAATTGGTGCCGTAACTCTAGTGCAGCACAGTTCAGGTGCGTGAAAGGGCACACAGTATTACCTACAAGGTGTGCATGCCACGGACCATGCCACAATCTGCATACAAATTGTACTACAGGAAGAAATGACTTCGTGCTACGTTTTTTCAAGTTTCAGTGCTAACCACATCATCTGTACACATTTGGTGCACATACGTACTGTACAGTGCTTCCACTTTCAAGGAAATTACCCGAATTCCAGGAAATGGGGGGAAAATTTGTATGATTCCAGGAAGAGATTTTGTGATTCCAGGAAAAATTCGAGAATACAGTTTGGCATTTTCTGTTCAATTCCGATAGGGCGATTCCATTTTCGGAAAATGAGGACTCTTTTTCGGGAAATATTGACCTTTCGATTATATTTTTCGGGAAATTGATTTTCACGTTGTGGAAGCACTGGTACTGTAGCAACTTCGGAAACTCGAGGCTTATTATCCTGCATAAATTATGCCACTTCCCACATTCCGTTCGTTAAGTTTTTAATTACCTATGACCCGCACATGCGCACACGTAATTGCCGTACAGTTCTTGCGAAGTTGAAGTTCACCTACGAAGCACACCAGTACAGTGTGTAATACATAATGCAAGCTAAGTGCATTGCCCGCGCTTTTTTACGTAGCACGTTGGTCATGAACTACTCCATGCTCCTAACTGATGAACGAAGGGAAACGGGCCCGTGTTAAATTCACGCTGGAACGGCAACAGTTTTTCGATCACGGGAATTTATCGGGAATTAGTTTTACATTTCATTTGGAGAATCTTTTACATAAGACGTAAGTGTTGGGCAAGACGCTTTAAAAAGGGTTTAAAAATATATATATCCATATCGTTATGGAACCAAGAGATGAGTAAATCAAGTAAATTGAGTGGAATGTTTAGTGGCCCTTAAGTGCCAAGGTAGATAGTTTTGCGTAAAACTGGGGTGGATAGGCTACTATATAGCACTACTACAGTCCAGTACAGACCTTTACACGGAATCTTTCAACATGATCGGTGTATTGAACCACTTTAGGCAGAGCCGTATGTAAGCCGACAGACTCATTGGTTAATATTAAGCCTGTGACATCGTACGAAAGCATGTATTTATGATGGTTGATTTTTATCTCAGTATTTCGAGAGGAAATCCTTCAAAAAACAATATTCCATTCGTGGAACGTGGGGTACTGTTCTTAATCGTTCATTTCCAGTGTGAAGGTTATGTTATGGTGTGTGAACAAAGTTAGAAATATGCGACTGACGGCGAGAAAACATGACCTTCCTATACATGTAAATAATCTGTGATCGGTAATCGGCATCGGCCCGATTGTGTAATTGAATAATCGGTAATCGGTGATTACCGATTATGGCATAATCGGTCGAACACTAGTAAAGTGCACAGAAATTGATTTGAGAAGGATTTGCAGCAGAGCAGAAATGCATGCAAAATCACTCAATGTGAACTTCATGTTCTGAAGGTAAAAATAAGAAGCTTAATGAACTTGGATTTAAAACTGTAGTTTGATTAATTTCCTGAAATTTTAAAATGACCAGCCTGATGAGATTGCAAAGCTGGATTTCTGCTCTGGATGTTAACCTGCACATCTTTGCTGGCCGGTAAATCAGCAACCTGTTCAAGATTTAGTGAATACAGTATGTCTTGTAATTTATATGGCACTCTCTTTGGATAAGCCTTCATGAACCATACATGTGTGAATTTTACTGCTTGATAGAATGAGCATGAGCTTCCATTGCTACATATGTACATTATTAAAGGGAAAATGCAGTCACCTCAATCAGAGTTAGTATGCCCTGTCACTCTAGTTCATGAATGGCCTATTTTGATCATGTGACAGTGTTTTTGTTAGTGAATTGTAAAATTGTTTTTGTTAGTGAATTGTGAAATTCAAGGAGAATTTCTCCTTTCTTACCTATTGTTTGTAATAGTTATGTTCAAAACGTCTTCAGAGGTTCTTTTAATGCAATAAGAGGAAATCTGCAAGAGTTTGCAGATTTTTCAAAGCAAATTTTGGGGCAACTGCCTATTGCCTTTAAAGGTTACAAAGCTACCACAGGGGTTTCTTTAGGGTGAAAGTGGGTGCAGCAGGGGTCGAATTATAATTTTTTTGCTGCTGTTCCACGGAACAGCTCTTTTTCCAAAATTACTGTTCCGGATCAGATTTTACTGTTCTGGAGCACAGTACCTCGGCATACGTACAGTTCGTGCACACGTGCAAACTGCAAAGATGCAAATTTCATTGCTGTCTACTGTATTGGAGTGGTATGACTGCACGACTTGACCGTAACTTGGGGAGGGTGAATTTTCGCCTGCAGCAGGGATTAGCCAGTGGGATATCCTGATTTTCTTTTGGTTCTTATTTTTTAAACACAAAGTTATCGCCAATAATCTTGCATTGTCCTGAGACCTAACATTGCAGTGTCCCAAAACCTTCTGTAGGATAAAATACACTCAAAGTTGATGCAGAAGGCACAGCAAGCAAGGCAAGTCGTATTTGAGTGAGAGCAAAATAGTTCCACGGTAAAGGAATATTTTTGCTTGATTCATCCTTTGCAATTGCGGTTTACTGCTATAGCAAAGCAATGAGTGTGTTCTCCAACATAAGGGGGCACATACTGTTGTTATTTTCTGGCAGCAAATTTATGTGAAATCGTTCTAGTCGTATCCTTCGCCATAACCTTGATTCAAGCATCATTCCACACAGTAACTCAAAAGGAAGATCTTGCGAGGAAAAGCAAACACTTAGGACCCACTGACTTTGGTTGCGAGATATCAGCAGTCAGAACTGCTTTTAGTCATTTCGGGTTTCGGTGCTTCGTTGCTAGCTTGGAGGGAATATTAATACAAAACCCCCTAAAAACACAATAAAGTGGAGGGAATATCAATGAATAGTTAAGAGGTCATTTGGAACATACCACGCAAGACAAGGGGTGACGCAAGATGGCCCTTCGCTTGTAGGGCAATAAATGACATACTGTACTAAAAGTTTTTATGCGTTTGGTAGTTAAACTTCAGTATGTGCGTTTACACAGCACTGTACCATGGAGCATAGGGAATAACACCTGCAAGTAACCGACTTTAATTGATAACGGTGGAACGAGACTGCATTTCATACTTAAGCCAAAATTTATGGGGACTTTTTATATTCACGGCGTCATTACTTTATCAGAGATTAGCATGTGGGTATATTTATATGCACTTTGCTTCTTGTGGAAAAACACTGTTCCACGGAACAGTGGCTTTTGAAAAGTTACTGTTCCAGCACTAAAAGCACTGTTCTCGGAACAGTGGAACAGTGGGAATTTCGACCCCTGGTGCAGTGGTTTTAGGTTATTTTGGGTTGGGGTAAACCATCCTAGAAAGGGGTGTCGGGAGGTGGACACTAGGCTTGTGTGACTCCAATATTTTAGGAGTCAGGTACCAACCACCCTATAACTTTAGTCATGACTCCCTTCAGAGGACTTCACAACTCACATTTGACATCATAACTGACATCAGTGTTCGCGCTAAGGCGCGGGATTGCGTGAATCCCGCTTTTGTCTTTCGAATCTTGCACAAAAATAAATCTTATGCGGGAAAATCCCGCACACTTTTCTGCAGCTGAGATCCTAACTACAATTATAATACACACATTAAATTGCAATAGTATCTTTACCAAGTGATAACCCCCTCCTTGATTTTGAAAATCCCTCCCCCAAAAAATTACAGAGAGGGAATTCCCTCCCAGGTTCAATTTCTTAGCGCGAACACTGACTGACATAGGAACATACTGTACTGTATGTACCTCAGCAATAGCTGAGGTGCCAAACTGCCAATTGTAGAGGCCAGCTGAAGAAAAAACTTGTTACTGAATAAAGAAAAAGACCAAAAGAGCCAGTGTGTCAAAATAATTCTTGAAAACCTGGCAAAATAATGCAACTTAGGCAGTCTCCAAAATATGTTTTTTTTTTTTTTTGCAAATTTTTGCTAGAACTTTAAAATTGTCCAGGAGTAGTGATTCTAAGGAAATTGGGGTCGTTACTCAACCCCAGCCAAAAGTTGTAACTCTGAAGAAGAGTCAGCTCACTCACCAAAGCCTAGTGGACACCTTCCTTTTGAAAACATTTAGTGTATGTTCACAGTAAGTTGGCCTACATGAAAAATACAGAGCTCTTTCTTTGACAAAGCTTTGAACTCTAAATTTAAAATTAGACAATTCAAAACCAACTACATAAAACTGTATAAAACTTAAAGAAGCTTTCTTTACTGTGTAGCCTGTGATCACCTTCTACTGTAGCCTCACAGATGTGGGCTTCAGTGACAAATTTTTCATGTCTTGTCAATCAGGCAAGCTGTTCTCTTGATCCACTTGCCCAAAGGAATATATGTAATCGTCCAGTTTGAAGCTTTGTGGAAAAGAGTTTACAGTGTACTTTCCCTGTGGGCTATGATACTGAGCAGTGCTCTTGATGGGGTGAAATTTTTCTTGCCCGGGACTGTGGGGCTGGGGATTTGTCAAGTCATGGGATATGCCTCTTTAATTTAAGATGGCACAACCACCCATGGTACTGTGCCTCCCAGTGAAGAAGGGCTTAAACTATACCATAGGTTGTCAACAGGTGCATGGGTTGTGTAAACCACTCACTAATTTAGTACACATTTCCCACACTGAACCTGTGCCCAACAATACATACTGTCAGAAGGGTAGATTTAATGTTTGCAGGGTAGCTAGAGGGATTGAACTGTCTACTGTAAGGAGAACTTAGTGCAGCATATTGACACAGTTTTATCTTTTGCTGGTGCCTGGGTGTGTCTGGGTGATTTTGTGGGCTACAGATACGTACTGTATGTCAGATGTGGAATTCAAAGGCCAGATGAATTTGGGGGTTTCAATTATGTATGCATGGGGATCAGCTCTATTATGCAGAGCAATTGTAATACTAACCACTCAATTTTTGCACATTTTACAAACCTTTGGTCAATATTGGTGGAACTGAGTAGAAACTCCACTATAACAATGCAGGTAAGGGGAACCAAGGAGTCAAGGCCTGATACTGTAATACTTACAGTAATATAGATACATTATAGTGTACTATGTGAAACTCAGTTTGCCTGTGTATTGTCTGGTTGTCTATACACTTGTATAGTCCTGAAGTGGTGGATTTTCCTAGAAGTTGAATTATGTACACCTGTGCAGAAAGAACTTATTTTTATTGAAATGATTGTGTTCTACTCTGCATACTGTTGATTGGATTATTGAAGAAGATTAGATTTGTGTCGTAAAGTTGTGGTTTTGAACTTTTAAAAGCTAACTTTTGTTTAATATGCATTCATCCACTACCTTCATTAATTTGCTAAAGGGAAAGTGGTCACACTACAGTAAACTTCTTTATTATACAAACATGATTTGAAGCTAGTTTTGATTCCTGTGTTGATCATTAAAGCTGTCTCAACTCCCATATAATTAATGAGCCATCATTTTGCGAGTATTTGATAGATTTGACTGCGGTACCGTATCTTGTTATGATCTTCATTGCCATATATCAGGGTTGTAATGTAATGTACATGTCATGTGGTATCTTGAGAACTTGCCTTAATTATGGCTGATGATTATAATGATAGGCTGTTGCACTGATTTATACAACAAAATTAGGGTTTGTTGCAAATTTCATTGCACAATTCTATGATCTATTGATCTGTACTGTATTGTATTGCAGGGTACAGTATGTGCCATGTAGTATGTACAGTATGGGTGGTGTGTAGATGTGAAGCTATAGCCAGTACAAGGCTATAGCATTGAAATCCCATCCTTGACTAACAGGAAGGTTCCAACAAAATCTGGTAAGCTTGCAATAGACTCCTCTAAATTCCTAATTGGTCAACATCTTTTTTTTTTTTTTTTCATTTTCTTGTTGAAATTATCAAAACTGCATTTCCTTGGACTAAGTTGCAATTTTGCTTAGATCTCTTGTCTGGGTAAGAAACAGGAACTGTGGCTAATGAAAAAGAAGTTTATATAAGTAACACTTGCAGACCTGTAAGTACTGTAAAATTGGCACAGGGCACTTCTATTTATTGAGGTACAGTATTGCAGGGCCAATTCCGGAATATTGTACAACATATAGGCCTACCTGTTTGGCTGAAAAATTTGTCCTGCTCATAGAGCAAGTTCCTATATCCTGCTCTATGGGCCTGCGTTACAAGTTTTATGTTTTTACAGTAATTGAATACAGAGCTTACAAGCTGATATGTTGAAATTCCTTGAGTACAGTACATATGAGCAGGTGCACCATGGACACAGCCAACCTCAGTCCCACCACCATGGTGGGGTTGAAGAGGGAAAATATTCAGTTTTGACAGCCTAGATATACAGGTATCTGGTACTGAAATCGCTTTTACCTGTATGTGGAAGTTAAAAGTTTTATTTCATCTCAATGAAAGTGCAGTTTACCAGTTGTAAATTTACTGTGGATACCCAGGGTTCATAATGTTGGGAACTTTGGGTTGATGCAGTAAGTTCTTGCTTTTCTGTGAACCCTGGGCTGGTTCAGCCTGCTTGCAATAGCATAGACCTATATACTGTATACTGTGCTGTATGATATTATGAATCGTGTCTGTTTTGAAACTAAGACAGCCTTGATTGAAAATTGACAAAAATAAAAAAAAAAAAAGAAATAGAAACCTTAAGTAAGTACAGTATTGAAAACATAGTGAAAGGGTGACCAGCAAGTGAGAGTTTTAGCAATGTACAGTATTAGATTACACTCATATTAGACCATTGCCATTAATTCTTTCATTTCATGCTGAAAATGAAAGTTGTCTAGTCTACATGTTTTTAAAAAGGAAAGTGAGGTGGGGGCACAGGACTACTAGAACTGTAGATGGTATTATTGCAACAGATGAGCTGAGCTGTGTACGAAATGTTTTAGTAATCATGGTCAGTATACGCAGTTTAGTATAGTAGTGTTGTTGCTAAAAGGATACAGTATGCAGGTCTATGTGGAACATGGAAGTAAGGAGAGCTGTTTTTTTGCTTTGTTGGCATGGTGATTAGATCTAGAAGATGAGGTGGGTGTAGGAGGGGGAGGGGGTGGGGGGTTAGGTGGAAGAGGCCTTAAAACTAATGTCCAGTGTTTGTATGGTACATATGGATATTTGGCACATGACTTCGGGAAGGAAGGATACTTTAAAGAGGGATAATTTGCATCACCCCAAGTATGACTTTTTCTTGGTGGTAAGCCCCGCCCATAATTGTCTTTACTGCTCCTTGCGCAGACACAAACAGTTCACTGCTCAAGGCCACATCCTGGTGAGTATAAGAGACCCCATGTGTAATCAAAACATTCTCTGTGCTTGCTGTGTAATATGAGCTGCTCTGCATCTTTTGAATTTTGTATCTCGGATGTCAATCAAAGCGTAGTCACCAATTGAGACTTTTGCTCACCCCCAACTAAAAGTCATACTTGGGGTGATGCAAATCCGTCTTTAAGTGGAGGTGGCATTACTACTGTAGCAAGTAAGATTGCTTCATGGGTTGATTGCCTTAATGGCGGACTTTTTGAAGTATCGAGGGTCCATGACTTCAAAGAATTCCAAATACTTGGTATTTGACATTACATGCTGTGCAATTGTGGAGGGATCAAAGGTCATCTGAGGTGAACTGAGAGCAAACTATAGCTAAGATCAATTACAAGTATGATGTTATTGTTGTGCATGAGGCACTGACACAGTGTGCTTGCCTTTATATTGTGGCTTTGAAAGCTGTTGTACAGTACTGGGACTTGTATACAGTAATGGATGCCCTTTGATTTATTGCATACTGTAGGTTAAAGGTCATTTGTGGCTAGTAGACACTATTTCATTTTAAAAAATGCATTTCTAGACTCTTCAAAATGGTAGAAGAAGTATTGTAAATACTGAGCTGCCATTGAAACTGATGTGATCGTGCCTTGTATGGCATAACATGCACGTACAGTACTGCACATGCACGCCATGTATTGTTAATTTTTAGTTCAAGTGCACTGTTACTGTTACTTCTTAACATTCACTTTGAAGTAAAGATGCAGTTGAAACAATTGGTTTTAACTGCAGTTATAGTGTTCTCCACTTGTGCATTGTGTGTATTCATTATAGGGAACTGCCTGTGTTGGTTGAAGGTCATTCAAAATGAATTGTTTAAATTATGTGCCACACTGAACAATAAAGTTTTAGTTTCATTACAAGATTTACTTTTTTTTTTTTTTTTTGCTACATGCAGTTTTAATTGAGTGGTTGTGGTTTTTTTTTTAAGTTTTGTTTTGAATCTGTATGACAGCAGCTTGAATTCAAACAGGAATTGAAAGTAGCTTTTGCTGATGGATAAATTACAAATATGGGATCCTGGGTTTCTTTGCTTTTCAATTCTTTGCCAGTGAACTTGTCGTAGTTACGGTGAAAAAGTTTGTGGATGGAGGTGTGGAGTACTGTGCTGAAGTGCCTAAATGTTTTGTTTTTCAAGAAGCAACCACGACTTGCACTTTAAGCATACTGTAGTCATGTGTAGTGCACACTTGTTTGGATGGCCCAACAGTCTGCCTGTATATGGCCTAGTAAGTTGAGAAATATCAATTTTTGGTTTCATTGTTGTATTTATTTAACATTTTTTTTTGACTGTAAACTAAGCGGCATTCATGATCTGTAAATTGTCTGTGGCAGGAGTTTTCAAGTGTATTGTTGCAGGAATTTTTAAGTGTATTAGGCAGAGGGCCACTTGAGTTTTTTTTAACAATCTAAGTCAGAATTCAGTTGAGTGCTTTACTTTTTCATCTAAATTTTGCTTATTTGCCTCCCAATTTTTTGTGGCCATTTTTAGAAGTGCACATCCTGGGCTGCAAATGGCCCATAGGCCACTCCTTAGTAACCTTGGTTTTTGTGGTGTATTAATACAGTAATTCACTGGGTAATGTTTATCAAATAAATAGTCTGGACTGCAGTCCAGTGAAAAAGGATTAATTTATCTGACTTGTTCAAAATAATATCAACATGGCAATTAACTACTAAGTATCTTTATAATATTAAATGTTAGGGCTGGAAATAATTTAATCATTTTCTAAATGGCCTTGGTGTCCTGCAAAATGGCATGACAGTACTTTTAAGGCCACTTTGGCCTTTGTGTCCTTTCTCATAAACTACAACCAGACGTATACAAGCAGTGATTATGCCAGTCCATATATGTGCGACTTTTGTCGCACTGACAAAATGGCGTCAGACAAAAGAGTTCTGATAAGCAATTTCAGCACAGGTTTGCATTTCAGAGTAACCATTTAGTGAAAATTTTCCATGGCTTTTCCCACAAAATAGTACCAGACGTATACCAGCAATCATTAAGCCAGCCCATATATGTGCGACTTTTGTCATACTAATAAAACGGCGTCAGACAAAAAAAGTTCTGATAAGCAATTTCTGCAGGTTTGCATTTCAAAGTAACCACTTCGTGCAGTTTTTCCAGGGATCATGCAATCATCACACATTCTGAATTTCACCTTAGTTGAAGTACATGCAATATATCCCATTCCCATTCAAAAGTACCAAAATTATGCTAATTTTTGGCAAATGCAACAATTACGAAATTTCAATTTTTCAAACAGCCTCCTTCTGTCTGACCACCCCTTCAACTGGTCAAGGCAGGCTAAAACACTGTACAGATACGTAACACAAAATCTTGTGTTTGGCCTTGGTGCCCTTTGAGATGCATAAGTGTGCCCTAAAAGCTACAGTAGTATGAAAATGGCCTTGCATTCATGATGTCCTATTTCTAGCCCTGATAAGACCTAGCTGTTACACCAGAAGGCTACTTGACTGGCAAAATGATGGGAGTCCGGAGTGTACTCGAGAAAACATGTAAAGTTAGAAATTCTAGTAAATGTAATAAGAGGGGAGATGCTCTGTTTTATAAATATTATTCCCATTCTCTTGAAAAACTGTGTGTTTAGAAGATATGCCATGTCCTCAACTATTTGAGGTGGAAGCCCTTGAAATTAAACTTGTATGTACAGTACATTACTTCTTTATGCAGTACTTGTCTGCTACGCTACTGCACTAGCACCCTGACCTGCCTTTGGGTATGGATGGGGAAGTCTAAAGCTATTCACATGATCATAGTTTGTTCTTTGATATCATCATACAAGTGTGTGACATTTCACAGATTCCCATGTAAAATCTTTAGTACTGTGTAGTACAATAGTCTATTTATTTACCCATAATGTTCGTGAATCAACTGAAGTCCTTAGGAACTTCATAAAACAACCAAAACCATTATATGTGTGTATTGTTTCCAAATAACTTAAGTGCTGCACCCAGTGTACAGTATGGTACTGCATAAGTTTAGGAGATTACTTTCACAGTTAATCATAAAAAGTACATGATGAGAATAGATCAGAATGTTTTGAATATTTGTTGGGAATGTTTGAAACATACATACATTTGTTTGAACATCCCCATACAATTACAGTATGTATGTGATGTTTTGAATCAATGTGTAATTGTGTAGACTCACTGCAGGCTTCGACAAATTCTTTTTTCATTACTGTACTTGTCCATCAGGCAAGCCGTTCTCTTAGTCCACTTGTCTGCATGAATATCTACTTGCCCACTTTTAATAGGCCATTAAACTCCTTTGTGGACGAGACTTCACAAGGGTACTTGCCCAGCGGGCTATGATATTGAACAATGCACTTGCCCGAGTAACTTTTTACTTGTCCCGAACTGTCGGGCGGGGGTTTTTTCGAAGCCTGGTAGACTGGCCTTAGTTCATTGAAGCTAATAAGTGGAAGACTTTTGGGGTAAAATACCTCTAGAGTCTAAATGTGTGTAAAGAGTGCAGAACAGTCCTCCAAATCCAGTCTTGAGTACAGCTGTACTTGAGCTGTAAAAGAGAATCGAATCTAAAATTTATCTCAAAATTGGTTAAACATTAAATTCAAGAGTGTTCCTTGGGGTTTGTACATTATTTTTAATAAAGCCTTGTTTTTACTTTTTGCAGACATTGATAGAAATGCTCTGTAAGGATGTGCCCAGCTAACATGGAAGGTAATTGGACAGAGTTGTGTGAGATGGAGGCCATTAAGGCCGCCAAAGTCTTCGCTCAAAGCTACCACAACTATTTGGTGTCTCAAGAGACCAGCGATGGTACGTCACAAAACACTCCCGAGCCTAGCAGGGTAGGACAACTGTTTGTGGATCACTTTATGGAACATTTTGAGCTGGAGCTAAGAAGAGCGACAATTGTTGTCAATGGCAACGCTAGACTATCCCTTGTTGAACCTGTAATCAATGAAAACAATCATACAAATATAACCAATGGTAGCCCTCCTCGTACTGGTCACTCCTCCCCTGAAAGGAGTCGGGAGAGTAGCTTAGGAAGAAACGAAGAGGTACCTGTACCCCAAAACAGAAATGTAGCCAGGGTAAGGAACAATCAGTCCCCAGATTTGGCTCGCAAACTCTCTGTCAGGTTTTGGGACAAAACTAGCAATATTATTGAAAAATTCAGGCGGCAGGGCCGTTCAAGGACGGCAAACCTTCCAAATCCGAACGATATTGTGAGGGAAGGCCATGTCAGTGTCATGTCTGGGGATGATAGATTGTGGGACAGAAGCAGGCTAATGCTGCTGCGAAAAGAAGGAGGCTATATGTTGGAGTTTTACACACCTCCAAAGGTAAGTCTTCAAAGAAATCCTCAAACTTTCTGAGACATGGATCTTTGATAAACATTTGATAATGGTTGCATGTATACTTGTTTATAATGTATGGATTAAAAATTGTTAGGCTGGTATGTTTTGTGTGTTCTCAATGGCTAAATTTTGTTTGTTATCTTACTGTATCCTTTCAAAAGTTCCTGTGGTTCTTTTTGTTTTGTTTTTCCTCATCAAGTTCTGTTCTCTACATTTCTCTTTGTGTTCTCAGATGAAAGCAAAACAATGTTTGGACATATTTATTTGAACTGCTACCTTCATGTTTGTGCTTTTGATTCGTATTCTTTCATTTTTTGGTTCCTTCCATTTGTTGGTACTGCACTGTAGGTTAAAGTTAAACCCTCTCTTCAGTGCATTTCAGGTTTACTGAGTACATGTCTACTGAGACACATGGTGTAAGGCCACTCAGAAAATGAACAACATACATCCCAGTTAGGGCCACCTGATTATAAAGGATGGATTTACTGTAGGGAAGGGTTAATTCCCATCCTCAATGCATGGTTATAACTGTCTTTGTATATGCTATAGTAGGGTAGTTCTTTTTACATACTGTACAGTACTTATACTGTGACATCAACTCGACCTTTCTGCCATACAAGAAATTTAATTTACAAGGTTGAGCTTAGGTATACCCCATACTGTGGTGCTGTGTAAACTTTAGCCATAGATACAGTATATTGTATTCTAACATTTAGCTTCTATAATTTGCTGTATACAGAAGAATAGACCAGAATACTTTTACCCTGATGAATATTAATCCTTTAAAGTTACAGTATGGTGACATGCCTCCAAAAAGAGCTGTTTTCACTTGGCAGCTAAAGAATAAATTTTCCCAGTGAAAGATCAGTTGGAATTATTTCAGTATTATCTTTTACCCCCAGTTCAAAGTTTGATGGTTTCTAAAGTAACTCATTTCCTGTGCAAAAATAATGAGGTGGAGTGTTGCATGGGATGTTAAGATTTCTTTTGTTAACTCTGAAGTATATAGGGCCACCGATTTTCCGTGAAAAAAAGAGTCAATTTCCGTTACAGCAATTCCAAATTCCGTGAAAATCCGTGCAAGCAATTTGCCAAATCCGTGACTTTCTGTTTTGAATTGATTAGTGTGTTAGGCCAGTGCAGCCTAACCAGACTAAAATCCAATCACCAGCCTAACGTCTAGGCCTACACATATAGGCCTATGTAATGGACAAAAAACAACCTAGGCTAAAACAACTTGACTTACGATTGTTTGAGTGTGGGTCTCTTGTTCTTCTTACATAGTAAAAGATACATATAAAATTATATCCAAATGATATGCAGGTACTAAATCCGATAATTATTCCACAATTGAAAGTGTAACTTGTCAGTCAGAACGTTATGATCGTTCGATCATGAACGTAACAACAGAGCAAAGCATGAAACTTGAGTAACGTGCGCAACAGTTTGTTATGACGCACTCATGCAAAGTATACCATATATACAGTACATGATACAGTATAAACAAGAATCAGCTACAGGCAAGGGGATCGCGGGAAAACTTTGCAAGACTGAGCAACATTTGACCTACCGAAGGCTAGTAAATGCGCAACTCGCACCTGGTCCCACATACAGTAAGCATCGGAGGGTGTGCATTTCAAGTTTTCTATCAGATTGTAGCCCGCTAGAGCCATCCAGTGTTGTTACGTACAGACTTTTAAACTTTCTTTTTTCATTTTGCCCTCTTGATTGCAGACTTCTTTAGCATTCTGAGAGATTTTTGAAATTCCGTGATTTTCCGTGAAAAAATTAAAATTCCGCGATCCCGTGACAATTTCCGTGATCGCGGAAAATCGGTGGCCCTAAGTATATATAAATTATCTCGTAAGTACTGGTGAGTGATATCAATATATTTCAAAGAAAGAATTTAACTTCAATAATAAATCAGTCATAGAATATTCTTGAAATGAGGGTTGAAATAACAACGGCTAAAATTAGCCATATATTGTATAGTATGTTCATCTTTCAGTGTCACAGATTTAGCTCATGTTTATTCATGATGCAAGTGTGAAAAAAAAATGTAGAATGATCAGTTTTTTATGTTTTTTAATGGGAATTACAGCTTTTTTCTGGATTTTTAATGCTTTTTACATCACATATCCAAAGTAGTTTCATTTCACAAGACTGTTAAGAGATTTTACATCTTGTGACAAATGATTTTACCAAATCCATTAGAACTGCTGTGTAGTCTATTATTAAAGTCAACCACAAACTTTCAAACTGGAGAGTATTTATACCATATGATGGTTTTGGGGGGAAACATATTTTTCAGGTCAACTTTTGGCCTTCATCATGGTAAATTTTGATTGCAGATCTTGTGTGCAGTAAATTATAGTTTTGTTTAATTTATTATTGAAAAGCCTTTGGTACTGATAGAATCCATACCTCTGAGTCTGTATGCCTTGGATCCCATCCCTTTCAAACCAAGTACATACATATTCAACTTACTCATTATTCTCAAGAAGGTACGTCCTGTATGTCCATGGGCAGAAAAATCAGAGAACTGGGAATTAGTTACAGTCACAGAAATTTTTTGTAATTTAGAGGGAAGTTATGGCAATTTGACATATTTTCTTTGTGCATGAAAATGTACTGTAAATTGTGTGGATACAGTGTACAGTACTTTAACTTGCCTCTTGGGGAGTGAACATTTTTTTCCAGCCCTCAGGGCTGTATGGCACAGTACACTATGGAGATCGACAACATTGTTGAGCATGTACGCCAACAGTACAGTACAGCAGTGTGTACATGCAGAAGCAGACCACGTTTTGTACAGTACACTTCACTGAGTACATTATACTCAAGCAGTAGGATTACTTCCTTCTAATTCATAATTGTAGTGCTCAGAACTTCTCATGTCCTTCCACTTATATCCAGAAAGGTTTTAGCTGTCACTATCACCCATTAAAAAGCTATTAGCCAAATGGTACTGCCTCTCGATCAGGTTATGGACAACATGATTTAATTTATTCCAGTATACTTTGGAAACAAGTTATGAACTTATGAAACAGTCTACAAAAACATTCGGTTTCATTTTCATAGAAAACGCTGAACTACAGTGGAAATTTTATAAAGTCTGAATGTTTTAAAATCAGTCTAATTTGTGAGCAAGTCTGTGTGTATGCAATGAGACATATATACAGTAGTCATGTTTTGCTGTACATACTGTAGGCCGGCCTATAGAGATTTATATACCTGTAGTAAAGTATCATGTACAGTACAGTATGCATAGATCATATCTTTTTAAGAGCTTTGTTTAAAATATTAGTTAACCTCATGGGCGTCCGCAGAAAAAAATCCAAGGGGGGGGGGCAAAATTTTTTAGGCGGCCCAACTTTTTTCATGGGAAATATTTTACTCCCAGAAAAGATTTTAGATGCTACTTTTCACACAGTGTTGACCAAGGCATTGCCAGGAATTTGTCAAGGGGGGGGGGGGCGAAGCCCATAGACAGACTCTCAGCGGTCCGCGCCACCATGGGTTGGCGCAGAGCGCAAGAAAATTTTGGCCCAAAATGCTTCCCAGATCGCTGGAGATGGCACTTCCAAGGCCTATTTACCACAGAAACAAGCAATATTGTAAACAAACTTTAAAAAATACCAAAAATATGCGAGGGGGGGAGGGGGCTGATGGGGCCTGAGTGTTGATATTTTTATTCAATTCCTGTTTTGAGAGTAGAAATTCACACTGGTTGAACTGTTAAGAAATGTTGATGTTATGTTTTCTTCGTTTTTTTCTTTATTTTTTCTTCGTTTCTTCAAGTTTTTGATTTTCCAGGGTGCCCCCCCCCTTGCCCCCCCCTTCAGACACCCATGGTTAACCCTTTCAGGACCACAGGCCTGTACCCTACCCTCACCTAGGACCAACCAGTTTGTACAACACTTGTAGTAATGAATATGGGAATGGATCAATTAGTCTTCATTTTCTATATAAGAAATCATCATCCTGCAAAAAAGTGTTGAACGCAAGTTTTGTTTAGAATTAGGTTATCTTTTATTTGATAATTTGATACCAAACATTTTGTATATAGTGATTACTTTTCACAAACTCTGGGCCAGAGACAAACCATGGCCAAAACCCCTCGTAGCTACAGTCTATGTATATTGTGCATACGCTGTACAGTTGGCCTATTGGTTAGGTCTTAGCCTAGTTTCAGTGCACATTATCTTGGAACATGTCAATAGCAACATGCACCATATCATGCATCATACAACAGCTAAATGTGTGCCCTATACAGTGAATGTAGACTCCAAAGTGATGGCGCCATATTCATTTTCTCTAGAGAAAAATGTCTGGTGTGGCCATCGCCAGAATGTGACCATGGTATTTTGCTGGTGTCACCTAATGGTGACTGTGGTCCCGAAAGGATTAAATGGAGCCTATACTGTAGGTTCAGTAAGTGTTGGTATCATGCAACAATAATTCAGTAAGTATAGCACCTATAAAATGAACCTATAAAATGGAGTTTAGTTGCTATTGATATTCATATTCGTTAACATATTTCATAAAAGTTTCGGAAAGAGAAACTTCAAACATATCTTTTCTGTTCACACTCAAGACTTTGTCCTGAATCATTTTGCAAGCTTTTTCCACAAAGTTTTCTATGAAGTGCTAGATGATTGCAGTTACAGTATATACTGTAAGCACCGGTCATTGTACTTTTATTTTGAAAGCACAATTTTTGCCAGTTAGGTACAGTTACTTCTCTTTACTAGGTACTGATCTGGCTATGACTAGTGTCACCCCAGCATCATTTAAACTTGCCAAAGTCCTTTTAAGTCGACCTGCTCTTTATGGATTTCTTTTCTAAGAGAAAAATCCCCCTGTGGGCTGGGCGTTGTAGAATATGCCCTCGGTATTCCCGGCCTGTCGTATGCGGCAACTTAAGGGGAGGACTTGAAACGTAGTTGAACCATATTTGAAACAGAACTTGAATCATATTTGAAACCGTATTTGAACTTAACCATATTTTCTAGCTGACACTACATAACACATTCGTGTTGGTGTGTCGTTAAATCCCAACTAACTAATCCCAAGAGATAAATTGGGGGATTGCAAAGTTGAACTATTTCTAGATGTCATGTGCTGATAGTGTTTTGAAGGAAGTACAGTACAGTATGGCTACAGTATAGTGTGCATGTGATCAATGCTACATTATTGTACCTTTAGCCTCATGCCTTCCAAAGTGAGTCATTTTAAAATTTGTAAGACTGTCAAACTAAATACAGTATCTCCATGAGTTCTCTGGTATGTACAGTGGTTTTAATAAGAAAGCAGATATTGTTACTGTACACAAGTTTCTGAAACCTTATATCATGGAAGTACTTCCATATATATATTCAAATCTTTCTGTACATATATACACTGACCATTCACAGGAAACATACTGACTCTGTCAAGGTCACTGAGTGGCTAGAAAGTACACTGCTGTGGGATAAAATGTGTTTTATATGTATATTGACTATTTACTGAGTCACCTCAATGGAACTCCCTCAATTTCTTATTGTGGTTGACCAAAAGAATCACATCATTGGACTGTTTAAATACAAACCTTTTGAAAATGTTCCTTCATGGTTTCCACAAAAAAGAGGGAAGTATTTCTTGGAACTAGTACCAGTTACACCACATCCTCAGATTCAGTCTGGTACGTTCACACAATAACAGCAGTATAGTGAACACATTGTCTGTGAAAATGAAAGTGTTGGATTGTCCATGACTGTAAAGGGTTTGTAATAATTTGAAATGCATCAGGTATAGTGTTATGAATAGTTTTAAATTGAATCAGTACTTAAGATATGACTTTCCAGAATAAATTCTTATAGTGCAAGGTTGACCTTTAGATACCGCAGTGTCCTTCTGTTGTTGATCCAGGTTGTATTTAGGTCTTTAGATTGTCCAGTGAAAATGATCACAATGTTATGAGTACAGTCTTGAAGTGGTCATCTAGTGTAATAGTAACCTGCTGTATATGATTGTGTATGTACATAGAATATACAGTATGTGCATGCAATGTTGTCCAAGAGTCCTGTGCAGCTCAAACTTTGTATGAAGCATGGGAGTACTACCCTAGAGTACTTCCATGTATCAAGGCCCGAGAATGATTTGGTCAACATTACAATGGCCCATGATGGGAAAAAGATTCCCGCACCACACTCAGCAAAGTGAGATACAGAACATGCATGCATAGTTCGAAAAAAATAAACTTGGGTTTCCTGCTTGTGTTAGTTCCTTATTCAGTAAATTGGTCATCCTGGGAGGTCTATTGTTACGTGTAGGCTTATATCAGGTTTGTTTTCAGAAGAGGAACGTAGGAGAGTTTAAAATTAATACTAAGTTTATTTTTTAATGATAAAATGTTCACTTTTAAAATTTTCAACTGGTGATGAACTCATACCCTGAATGTTACCTTTATTATATTTTTCTTTCAAAGCATGGCTTTCCACAGCACTCTTTACTATGTATCCAGTTTCTGCTTTATGACATAAAGACACATCTTTCAAGAAACATGAAATTGTCTTTTCTGCAGTCAGAAATGAACGTAAATTACAAACTGTACTAGCCCATTCTTGGTTGGATTTTGTCTTCGTCTCGGCCTATGATTGACCCTGATATGTATGTTTCGAGTTGTTGTGACTGGTAAAAGACTATTTCAGTATGGAATGTAAAATTGCAAAATACTACTTTAAAAAGCAAGGGCGCCATTCACGTTTACCAGCATGTTTGCTCTATGGCAGGGTTGCCATTTTTCATGTCACTTATCCGCTGTTTTTCAGAATACCTGTCAGGTTCTAAGGATGGGAAAAAACCAGCAGTGCACATGGGAAGTCGAATAGCACTAGTTTACAGAAATTCAATATTTCATTCTTTGAGAATCTTCATGTACAGTATGGGTACTGCAGATCACACTGAGATCAGTACCATCCCTTGGGCTAGTGTTGGGCGATATTGACTTTTTTACCGTCACGATAACAGAAGAAAATTTATCGCGGTAATTCGATATCCACAATAATTTTCATAAAGACAATTTCCCGTGGAGTTTGCTTCCGTTTTCATGCATAATAGAATATTCAATGATAACTTTCATCGATTTTTCATCAGTTCAATGTATTAAAAAAAGAATGTCTTTAATTCAACATTTTGGAGACAGCAATAAGAAGAAATAAAGCATTGCAAGGCAAATTTTTTTCATTATTTTGACTTGAACCAATTGGTTGGAAACTGGGACATTAAACCTCATCTAACCTAACCTAACCTTCATTATTTTTTTAAGAATTTATCATCATTT
This sequence comes from Holothuria leucospilota, assembly GCA_029531755.1. Taxonomy (NCBI): domain Eukaryota; kingdom Metazoa; phylum Echinodermata; class Holothuroidea; order Aspidochirotida; family Holothuriidae; genus Holothuria; species Holothuria leucospilota. The sequence goes on along the minus strand of CM055964.1, from coordinate 21,841,648 downwards.
TTGAATTCTTGTTATCGTATCACGACAAAAAGAAATTATCGTGATAACAATAATTTTCGATATATCGTCCAACACTACAATGGGCCTTCACGCTCTCAGGCTATATGACGTACAGAACAGTGCACAAGGTTGTGAGAGTGATAGCCATGTCAGGTTACTGCTACACACCAGTATAGTGTACACAGATGATAACGATACATATACCCACAACATTTACATGATGGAATGCGTTAGCTAAACCAAATTGGCTGCATGGCCATGCAAGATGCTGTATGGTCGTCCATTTGCAAGTGTGAATGATGAGTGGGCATATATATTGCTTATATTTGGAGATGTTCTGGCAGACTTTCCTCCACTTGGTAATTCGAGTGTGACCCGAATGAATTTACAATTGACTTTTTCAATTTGTTATTTGTAAGATTTCTATAAATCTACATCGCCCCTCTCTTACCTCCTATGTACACATGTAATCCCCACCTGGTGTTAAGCAGAAGACGACTTGGGAGGCCATCCTCCGTAGGAGAACTCCCCCCATCTCCACTGTGCTATTAGTTTGACCAGGGTCTAGTTGCAGGTAAGTGGGGATTACATGTGTAAATAGGAGGTAAGTATTGGGGCTCGTCGATTCCCAATCCAGGGTGTTTTGGGGAAATTTTAACATACTATATTTCATTGTGGCCTCAAATGCAGACCTTAAAAAAGGAAGACAAATCAATGTAAGGCATCAAGTAACATCCAGGCTGCCCAAAAGCTGGACAGTTGGGCCAAGCTGGATTTACAGCACATGTACGCGCACTGGTATGCACAATGCATATCGTATAATGCTGTCTGATGCCATGCTGCTAATGGTATTTGTGTGATGCCATACTGCTAATGGTGACGTTAGTGGAAGATATTCCATAGATAGTACACTGCAGCATATAGTTTACCCCTTGCTACATCTAATTTGCATTCAATTCATGCTTCACACGCTGCCCGGAGTATTCATAGCACCGAGCCCCCATGTCTGCCATCTTGTTCTAACAATCATCCTGATTTGCCTTCTACACAATTCCTATTGTGTCTCGGAGGTTTGGGGTTTTTTGAAGCGCCATCGTTTTCTCCAAATTTGTCTGGTATATGCAAAGTGTCTTCTCTTTTTTATAACATATTTTTTAATTGCCTCTTCCCCGTCACTCCTTGTGAGTCCCTGGGGGTTGTTGTGTACGTTGCTGTGTGAACATGCATCTGGCGTCCCTTTAATCCAGTAGCATGCAAACTTCAGTTGGTTAATTGCTCATCAACAATTACTTTATAATGAAGGTCTTCCTCACATTGTCATGTGTCCGGAGAATTTCAAGAAACCAAATAGATAAAGTACAAAGGAACAGGCCATTAATGGTTAATAATGTGTGGTTTGGTCATATGTTACTGTATATCCAGAAATGTGCGTGGGGTACGTGTAGTTTGTGAGATGTGATCTTTCAAGAAGATGTAATACTGCACCGTCAAAACATGTAGGCTGTACCTTATTGGTTGGTGTACGTATACTCCTGCTGAGCAATATGAAAGTTAATTAGCAGCCAGGTACCCAATTAAAATACTGTTTGTGTCTTAAGGATGCATTTTAATTATTAAAGAAGATTAAGAAGTTCATTTCTAAGGAATGAACAAGGGAATATCCCTCTTCAATTGTTGAAAAATACAGAAATAGTTTGGGGAAAAGCATAGCAATCTCTTTGTCCACATTCAAAAAAATGATTCACTTTGCACTTCTTCTTTAATAATATTTTATGAGGGTTATGTTTCAGAACATCCAGTAAACACTAAATATTAATTGATAAATTCACTTCCCAGACATAAACTTACAGCAGCCCTTGCTAGATCTAATTTGCATTAATTTGCGCCTCACACACTACCTGGAGTAGTTTTAGCATGGCACCCCTATGCCCACCATCTCGTTCCAGCGATCGGCCTCGTTTGCAATTCTTTGTGTAATTAAGGAGTTATTCCGCATGAATTTGGTAATTTAAGTAACAAAAACATCTCACAGTATCAAAAAAAAAAGAAAAGAAAAAGTTCTGATCGTGGGATAAGCAAATTAGTTCAAAGTGGGGTTATTGGGACTAAAATTATATGGCCAGGGTCTTGGCAAAAATGATTGTAGATCTCTGATGCACTAATTTACATGGATCATTTAAGCTTTGTACATGTAGTATTCTTCTTTATGGTACATTCATGTTTATAGACCATTCTCATTGAGTAGCATTTATTATTCCAATTGCTTCATAACTTTCCCCACCCCTGCCTTTGTAATAATAGACAGTACAGTGCTTAAAGCCCTTGTGATACATACTTTATAAAGTGAGTATTTTGACTTGTTACAGTTTAACTGCAGTCATTTTATCGCTGTTCATGAAATTCATCATTTTACAGTCACCTCTCATATACTGATAAAATACACACCTAGTGGGTATCAGAATTTCATATGAAAAATTTGTTCTGTTTAAATTTTCAAGTTTGGAGAGCATTAAATTTTTTTTAAGAGTGGATGTAGGTCCTGTTGGCCTGCATTGCAAAGTTTTTCATAATACTTTACAAAGTACAGTATGTTTTCAAGCATAAAGATAAATTCAATTTAGGTTCCAGCAGTTGCATTATTTAGCAAGTGTGTAATTTTAATTTTATATTCCAGAGCCTTAAAGGCAAGCCAGTTGCATGCAATTAAGTGTAATATCATCATCAACTTTGATATGAACCTATAATTCAATTATGAAGTAAGTCTTCCATCTCAGTGGGCTTCTCCTCAGTTCTGACACAGCATCTGCTTGCCTCACTTTTCAAATGTTAGCCTAGATTAGCAAGAGTGAACTACTGCCATGGCCAAGAGCATTAACAAGATCAAATTCAATTTGTTTCTTAAATTTGCAACCCAGGTAAGGAAGAGAAAATCCAGTTCGGCTGTCATAGTTCAGAAAGTGACCAGTGTGTGTCTTCCTCTTCCGCAGAAAAAATAGAAGTTGTCACTGACAACCGTGGAGTGCCCAGTATGAAAACAGGACCCACTTTGCCATGAGGAGGAAAGTCTCGTCAAATTTCATTTAGCTGTTATGGGTCAGATTAGATATTATGGGAGTATAGTTGCTGTGATGGGTTATTTCTGAAAGTACAGACAGGTTATCATTAGAAACAGCAGAGCTGTTTTGGGTTTCCTAAGGGGGTAAGGTTGGAATGGCTTGGGAATGCAAGATGTAAGGCTCATTGGAGTACTGTTTATGCTACAGGGAACTCTGGTTTGTGCTCTCTCCATCATGAGCAAACAATTAAATTAGTAAACACTCTGTCCCATGATGCACAAGGCCAAGAAAATAGGCCTATAAGCCATTCCTTTATTTTTCACAAGAGAACAAACCATACGTCATTTCTTTGGATCCCATCCCCCTCTCAGAGAATATCCCCCTCCCATCCTTTGATGATTTTTGCAAAAAAAAAATCATAGTCATTTATGACACATTAGAAAAGTGAACACTCGAGTCTTGACCCCTCCCTGACAATATCAGGGCTGCAAATATGACATCATGAAGGCAAGACCATTTCACATCTATAGCTTTAAGGTCACATTTTATGTATCTCGCTCAAAGAGCAGAAGGCCAAACAGAAGATTTTGTGTTATGTCGTGTATGTTTGGTTGTACAGAATATTGTTAGGAAGGGGACAAGGGCCATGGTGGCCTTCAAAAGTATGCTATATATTCTGAAGGGCACCAAAGCCATTTGCCCAAAATAGTAAAATACAAAGGCCATGTGCTCCATGGCTTTAATTGGTTTATATCCAACCCTGCAATGAAATTTTTGAATGCTTGTGAATATGATTGGCAAAATGGGTTATCCCTTTATTTACAGTAGCTGTTTGGACTGTTGACATTTTAACAGCAAAGCTTCCATATGCAGCCAAAGATTTTCAAGTTTCATCTTTTTTTAATTGGAAAGTTAAATTTGCAGCTTTGGGTCTAACATTCTATAACATTAATTGCACACATACAATTATACAGTATATCTCGGCAAATTGTTTCCTTGATCAAGGACTCATAATCTCTTGGCATTTGTAACACACTCCTGATACCAGAACAGTACAGGTATAATACTGAGTAGGTCATTTTTTTGGTTCATGCAAGATGGTCAGGATACAATTCTGTTTCATGTGCCACACAGAATGCATTTGGCTGTATGTAACTTCCATTTTCCCCAAACAAAATTCTTTCAAAAAGGATAATATAGCAGAACTGCATTAATTATTTAACTAAATTCTGGTTCTAACTTGAAATTCAGAACTTTGCAATGTTAAACTGGTCTACAGTATTTGAACTGTTGCACTACTGTATATAATAATACAAAAGTACAGTTGCAGTGCTGTACAGTATGTGTACTGTAGCATATGGAGTCTCTTTACAATCCATCTGCTGCTATAAATGAATCTTGACGGAAGGGGTCATTGTGAAACTTGATTGATAAGCTATCAGACCATGGAAGAGAAATGTATGGTACACCATACTTTACTAAACAAGCATTTCAGAAGGCATAATTGACTGTTATTTCCTGATATTAGCAGGCCATTATGAGTCACGTTTGAAGGGAAATTATTAAACCTAAACTTGATTTCTACCTCTTAATTACTATAGGTGATGAAGGTCACATTATACCTTGTATGCAAGGTAATGTCTGAATGGTATTTAGACTAGGACTTACTCCATGACAGTTGTGGACACACATGTATATTTCAGTGAATGGTAGTTTTCTGATTTGGTTCCTGTCTAAGTATACTGTACATTATGTCATGGGTATGACACAACAATAACCTCGACGGGAATATCGTTCAAGGTTCAGTACTGTATGTATACATGGGTATTATGACATCATAAGTACAGTACCTCAATAGGGGAATGCTTTTAGAGGAAGTCTTTCAAAGGAAGTATCCAAACTCATAGTACAGTACATTTAGTTCTGTATGTGTAACCTTTAATCTCTCTATTAAGGATCAAAGGTCAAAGTTTAAGTCTAGTTTAAGTCTGTATTTCTTGTTTACAGCTTCTGTATAAATAATGGTAATGTACACTGTACATGCATTAAAACAGAGATGTCAGATGTTTCTTGATATTTGCTTTTAACGTACTTTTTAAACCTTGAAATCACAAATCAATAAATTTAAGGAATGTTGCTGCTACTTCCTTGTGTACAGTGTCACAAAAGACAGTCTACTGCACGGTTACCGATTAGGCCTACATGTGAAGTTCCATACTTGTATCAACAACTCTACTCCCACCCATCCCCTTTTCACACGCAGCCCAAGGTTTACGAAACAGTACTGGGTATAGTCCTGTATTGTCAAGTTACAGTGGAAGCAGTTCAGCCTTTTTCATCAATAATCAATTTCCTGGAGATCATGTGGGTACAGCTGTGTACAAACTGTATGTGTACAATTGGCAGAAGGATGTGGGAAGAGCCCTTTCCCTCTAGATAGTGTTTTAATGTATTGCAGTCTGTTTGGCTAAAGTAATTATCTCATATTCCAGACATGTGTACAATTTTAGTCCCCATCTGCTGTACCACGTTTTCCTCTAGTCTCTTCATCCAGTGTAGAAAAAGCAAAAATTGAAGAAAATAAAACAGAAAAAGATGGGTTTATTTTTCTACTGCATCTGCCCCATGGGCATTGAGTTGATATTGCTTGAGGTTAGATTCTATTGAGCACAATTTACTGTTTGTGGCCAGCTAGACCCTGCATAGCAGCTCTGGTTAGGCCGCTCTGTGGCTGCCACCATGAGGGCTACCACCCCAAGGGCTACCACCCCAACAGATGGTTTTTTCATAGCAGTAAGTTGTACAAAAAAAACTTCGTCTGCTCCACGGCCCACGGGCTAGGGGCTAGCTGTCTGCCATGCAATGTGATACGTACACTACTTGTCAAATTTCACTGATCTGTGTTTGAAGTACAGTATAATGATTGACCACAGAGTGAAATCATTGTTTGAGTTAATGTCAACCACAGTACAGTCATCATTGTGAATATATACAGATGCGTGTGGGCTTCTAACTACATTTGGACTGATCTGTCAGCCCCTCCAAGCATTTAGCCCAAATCTCTATTTCGCCCTTATATGTGGTACTTATTGGCCTCATAACAAAATCTTTTTTCCCCAATGATCCATCTGTAAATGCATGCATATTTATATGGGAAAACATATGCATAGACCTACTGTACTGAAGTGCCACGAGCAGTTGCCTTATGCCTTGGTATGTCATTATACAGATATGATAATATTATTTACTGCTACATGTATAACTGACACTCTATTATTGAAACAGCACTGTACATAGCTGCATGTATCATATCAGGCTTTTAGCCAGGGCTGCCCTTTATCCCCAAATAAATTGCACATTTGGTCATACTGTATTTACAGTAAATGTTGAAAATGACTGTCTAATAATAAAAAGTGGTTCTTTATGTGTGAAAAATGTTTTCTGAAAATAAGTATTAACAATGTAGGTATATGATGTACACTTATATGGCAGGTCTTTAATTTAGCAGCCCCCCCCCCTCCTTTTTTTCTGAAGGGTAGGCCACACAGTGTGAAATTATAGTCCAGCTGCAGACCTGCCCTCAGCATGGTGATGACATTGATACAGCTGCATAACAGTACATAGTATCCTAGGATCTCCCTGCTCTCAGTATCACTCTTTATAGACCCTATTACCCATTTTGTTTTTGTTTTTTTTTGTGCACAGTGTAGAACTTTGTCATGTTTTGAAAAGCCCTTTACCCCAATTGTAGGTCCTGCTGTGTACTCTTGCTGTTTACAGTAGTTACAATCACCAATAAGGAAATGATACTTTTTGTGGCCCTTGATACTGTAGCTCATCTTTTTATCTACTGAACCCATAACTTTCAAAACCTTTGCAAGCAAACATTCTGTTCCTTTTATATTACTGTACATGTAGGCCTGTATAGGCCTTCTTGTTTACTGTACTGTGAGAAGTAAAGTACAGTATGACACTGAATCCATGAAATATAACCAGACCTATAAAATGTTGAAATTTGAGAGGATACTTGATGCTATTAAGGAAACTGTTGCAATGTTTGCAAATATTCTGGTAATTTAAAGTACTGTATGAGGAAACTTCCTAATGAATGTAAACGTATACCGTACCTGAAGCAAATGTGAAAACTGGACTACCTAGTAGAGAGTTAATTAGTTACAGAACTGCCCCCTTTTATAGTTCTTTTTGGAAGTAATTTTGTTGGGAATGTGTTCAGGAAAAGTGGTGCTAATGTAAATGATAGTTTGCAACTTTTTAGGGTTACCAAAAAATGTAAGGCCAAGTGAGAAGAAAAACAAAAGGAGAAAACCTTTTTAAAAGAAATTTTAAAAAGGCCTGGGATGTGTTATTTACAGCAATCTTGGAGTCATGTGTGATAAAAGATTTTCTTAAAGCTGAAGATAATTATGCCGAGTGATGCAGACTTTATGATGCTGACCAGTGCCAACTTGATTCTTTTTTCCAAGAGTGCTTGAACATCTAGGCAAGAAAGCAATTATTTTAGTTCTACGTTTGATAGGTACTTCCACTTTGGAGACTACTGTAGCTCTGTAGAACAGGAACTTCTATTTCTTCCATAAGTTCACAGGAATAATATGTAAATTTTTCACTTTCAGAGGCTTAAAATTTGGCACAGAGCTGGATAAAAATTGTTTTAAAAACAATTTTCACCCAGCTCTAAGCCAAATTTACTAAAACTTACAAAAGATACTTTCAGTCCAACATATCACTTCCTTTTTGAACCAATTGAGGTCAAATAGGAAGTGACCACAATTTTAGAACTGTAGTGCTGTGTAGTTGTGTGTTGCTTGTAACATTTTGGATCCCAACAGTGAGAACTACGTGTATGCACTGTAATCTTTCAGGCAGATTTCTTAGAAATTTAATCATTCTTTGTCAGTTGAGATTTGTTGTGAGTGGTTTCCATGGTAATGAAATGGTTTCTTAATCTTTGCAGTTAAAAGAGTTTGCCCCAGAAAGAGAATACAATTTTTTGTATTTTTTTTTATTTTTTTGTTTATATTTTATTTTATAGAATGCAGACGAATACGCTATCTCATCTCATAGTGACATCATTGTACACAAAGGGATTTATTACTGTCTTCTGTTTTAAAAAAATAAAAGGATAATTGGGTAGCCCCAAATTAGGAACAATGTTGGGTGGCTGCTCTACTGTACAGCAGATGCTTAACAAAGCAGAACTGCTTTAATTATAACCAAAGTAGAAGAAGTATGTCTGGACTGTAGGTATAACTTGAAGAGATTCATTACTTCATAGAATCTATCTTACTGTACCTCACTGATCACTTAGTTTAGCAACCCTGTGGAATATCTGTTGGCAGTGTTCAAATCCTATCTAGATGGCACCCATTCAATTTATATTTTTACACTTGCTTAAAGTCATCATTAACTGGTGTGTTTATGCTTTATGTAAATTTCTGGCTTGTTTTTCCTGTTTCTGTTTGTAAATGTTTTCACATTAATACTACGCTCAATTGGAAACCGTGGCATGCATTGTGACATTGTGTAGTTCCTTTCGTTATTCACAGTACATCTACAGTAAAGCCAAATTTCTTGCCAGAGATGATCTCATGGGACAATTCCTATGAGGGCCTGCTTCAATTAAATTAAGCAGCAGATCTTGGTTTGTTTGCCAAGTTTCACTGTTTTTGTATGATTATATCATATAATTCTACATTGTAGTAGAAACATGCAGCAAAGACCCCTGCAGTGATTGGCTGTCTGTCAAATTCACCCAGTTTCAGTGAAGAGTGAAAGTTCAGGAGCTTGGTTGGATCATCTGTGGGTCATAGTTAAAGACAAGAGAAAAGAAGGATAAAGCATTACTTGTAGAAATTCTATCTTCCTGTGGTGCAATGTTTTTATTACAAGAATTTGTAAATTTTAAAACATGTTAGCAAAATAAGGACCTCAAGAATTTAGTGTCACAGAAAAAGACAATCTTTCCCAACAGTGTGCCAATTTCTCTGTGGCTGAGCTTAAATTGATAAAAAAAAAATTTCGCCAATGTTTACTGGGTGAGGCTTGTAGACTTTTGCATTACTTTAAAGCTTTCATAAAAAGTTTAATGTTGCAAGAAAGAGCCATGTATGACTGTGTACAGTGTATACCATCAAAATAGAGTAAGGAACTTAGTTCTTATCCAACCCCTTGTCCCATGCATAGAAACTACATCCTCTGGAATCTTGTTCTTGCATAAAAGAATTCTTTCTTTGTCACTAGCATCAAGTTTAACAGTGAATGTATAAGGAACTGAACATCTTGCAAGAGTCCTCAGAAAATTTGAAAACCCATTTGTTCCCCCCCTCCCCCCCCTCCCTTCCCCCCCCCCCCCCCCCCCCCCCAAAAAATGGAAGGGATGTAATTGGATCTCACTCTGATTTCAGTTTTCCTACTTGTTAAGTACACTGCAATTCACTGATAAATTTGTCATTTAAAAAAAAATGGAAAAAAAAAAGAAAAAAAATTACAGTCTTTTTTACTTTTTGCTATATAACTTCAATATTTTTACAATTGTACATGTGTGCAGATAAGTTGACAATGAAATAAACTAATTGAGAGCTTTATTACTATATGCACACCAAAAACATGATCAGGAAGGAACTTATTGTTATCCCTTCCCCTGTCCCTTAAGATTGAAACAAAACAGAGTACGGATGAAGCAAAACATGCATTGTTATAGCATTCACATTAAAGAATGTGCTTTTGTGTGATTTTTAAAGGATGTCCTTTCATGTGATTCATGCATCACCTGCTGGAATACGTGTACAAAAATATTCTCATGCTGACAAAGTCGGTCGGGTTATTTTTAGCTATACACTGTAGTGTCAATAACTTTGTTGTATCAGCCTACAAGGAAATGAAAAAAATTGCAAAACCTGCCACAAAATTTGCAGTTCGCTCTAAAGAAATGAAAAAGCTACATTTGTGTCGCTGATCTTTGGAAACATGTTTTTTTTTAGCTACAGTGTACATGTAAAATATTTGTAGCAAAGGACTTTAAATTTAGCATCTCCCTGATATGCAATATATTTTGGGGAGATAACGCATTTGCTTGAGCTTTCCCGTGAGACCAAATAGTTTAATTAATGGTATTACAGTTATAGCTTTACTTTCAGTGAAGGCTTTGTTGGTACATTGTAAATGTAATATTTTCCTGTAAAAATGGATTTCTATGTCTGATTCGGGGAGTTGTCCGCTTCAGGTCCTTGCACAGTTCAGCTGTTATTCAGTTGTGCATGGAGTCGTTTCAACTCTCCTACAGTAGCCTTAGGGAAAGAGTCTAAAGACTGCATACTGTACTCTCATCTGTTGGATGGGGATGTCCAGTGGCTGTTTTGTGAGTAGGATTTGGAGCTGGGAACCATAGAACCTTTTGACCTTGTACCTTCTCCCCAACCTTGAGTCCTTACCCTTACCACTACAGTATAAAGGTATAGGAACATAGGGACATCATAACAAAAAGACATTGGAACAAAAAAAAAAATATATGAAAAAAAAATATATAAAAGTATAGTCACCCATATTCACTAAATGGTCTGTATATACTTTAAAGCGGCATGTTGAGTTGGTTCGTGAAATTCACCAAATTTTTCCAAACCTGTAAAGTTTTCTTCGCATACTTATGACAGATGGTCGAACTTAGACAATCCCTATGTATACAAATAGATGTTTCATGAGTGAGTAACTAACGATTCAATTTGGTTCTCAAAAATTCGTGACCAGACACTTTTTAAAATTATGCACATGACTGTTACAAGCCAGGATACAAAAAATTCAATATTTGCAACTTTTTGCATAACTATTGGATGTGAAACTTGACTGATTACTCTAATAATGAGCATTGTCATGTGGTAGTACCCTTCAACACCTTCGTTATTAAGTTATCCATAGCAATTCAATATGCCCCTTTAACAGCACGGTGATGGCGAAAATTTATACTGTATGTTTAGTTACATCTTTTGAGAAGAGATTAACAGAATGAAACATTACAAGCACAGGTCATTGGTACTGCACAGGTCTGCATGTGGTAAATCTATAATGGGAAAGTTTGATGCGATAAAAAAAAAAACACCTTGAAGATGGAATGAACCTGCCTGCCTGCAGCATGGATAGGTGGAATTTCATGCACCCAATGTAAAACACTGAAAATTTTCTGAAAATGAATAGCTAATATCCCCAAACGATAGATATTCTGATTTGATGATGTGTTAACTTTAATTAAATGTGAATTACATTGAATGAAATAAAATTTTTATCCTGACTTTGTGTTTTTACCCTGAACTCCGTCTCTGCCACTGAAATGATCGTAAAACTGCCAAATTTCATTCACCTCAAACACTGTAGCATATGATATGCACACTGTTTAGCCTTTGCTTGCCTCATACAACACTTACGTGCATATGCAATTCAATACAGAATGATACAAGTCCAGCTGGTCCTGAATGGTAAATTTGGACAGCAAAACAGACGATTTTAAAATAAGTAGGAAGCCACAGAAAGCAAAATAACCCTGACCAGGGAAATTGCGTAAAGTATAACAATTTATGCAAAATTTAAGCAACTTCCAAGGATTTAGGTGTTAATTCTTAGTACAGTAAAACCCCGTTTATCCGAACACATCGGGACCGAAGGTAGTTCGGATAACGAAAAAATTCGGATAAACGGGGTTCTATGTTTTTGCCTCAAGTACGGTACAATGGGTCCATAATAAAGTGTCAACACATTCCCAAAATAATTCCGAAAGGCTAGTAAAATTGCAGACAAAATCCCCCACAATATTTGGTTACTATTTTTTGTGACCGATGATATGACAAATAAATTTTAAGACTTCTAAAACGGAGAGATTTTATTCCTAAAATTCGAGCCTACGGTCGTCTGATTCATAATCAAAGTTTCCTACACACTAAGTGAGTGTAGGGGCTGGAGAGAAGCTGCTACGATCTGGAGAGGTACCAAGAGTTAGAAATTGGCATAAATTTCCAAAAATGTTAAAGACACATGTGTAGGAGACTCTCAGACAACCATTCACAATGTTTTTGTAAGGTTTACTTTCGTTATTTTTAGGTATGAGGCTCACTACGATACTAACTTCTCAGATTTAGTGAAACTAGGACTTACGCTAGCCTAACGTATTTTAGTGTAGGAGTATATTGAGCCTATACCGACTCATGGCTCCTAACAAGAATTTCAAAACAAATACGTACGAATTTTCTTCCAAATTTGACAAAGAGTTAACAGATTGTTTTCTGTGCCCACATGTTGGTAATTTTAGCCCTTGTAACATCTTTCCATGACTGTCCAGAGAAAAACTACTGCATTTCTGCCAAATTTACGTTGAATTTTGCCTTGTAAAGTTAGTGGATACTACTGTAATTGTGTTAAATATTATTCTTGTTCAGTCTGACAGCTAGTTCGGATAAACGGGGTTTCGGATAAACGGGGTTCGGATAAACGGGGTTTTACTGTAGTCAAAAATAAGTTGTGTATTGCCCTTGCCTATAGGCAACTGCTTTGACTAAGTTCATTAATTGTTTCAGTAATTCGGAACGATTTTAGGGGTACGTGTGTGAAATTTGACAGTGCGTGAAATTCATGAACGTACTACTGTATAGTGTGCACGTACACTGTAAGAAATGCATTTGTACTCACAGTGTTTTCCTGCAAGTCAGACCATGTTTGAATACATGTGCACAGTACAATGTGGCTGGGCAAAGAGGTCAGGTATTTTAGTACAGGTCAGTACATTTACTTAGGATACTCCTTTACGTTAAAAGCAATAAACGTCGCAGACATTCTTACTACTTGAGTTATTTTTTCACATCCTCTGGCAGTTTTTTCATCCTGTTTTCCCCCATTTACCATCATCAGTTTACAAGACTAAGTGTTCAAAAGTGCTATTGATACAGTACTGTCCCTTTGCAATTTTCCCTTCAAATTTGCATATGATGCAGGGGAATTACGCTAGACTTCCCAGAACTGAGTGCTATCTTGCTGAAAGCTATGATTGCAAATTGAGTAGAAAGGAAGAAAATGTTGTCTCCATCTTCCAACTTTGTAAAAAGTAATGTATATAAAGTACTTCAATGCCCACTTGATATTCTCTTACTGTAATTGAGGCAGTTTTTGGCTACAGGTTACATGCATTTGTTGTAAGTGTTACTTACACCCCTCGGTATACTGCAGATGGACACTGAATTAGTGTGGCGAGTTTTTTCATAAACTTTACGTTAATTTACAGGATCTGCATAGTCAGAGTTATTTATTTATTTGATCAGTTGGACAAGCTGTTTATGTACAGTATGCTTACTAACAGCTGTGGTTCATGAATATTATTTTATGTAGACTTTGAGAACAAGTCCAATTATTTTTGTTTTTTAATTTTTTTGAAGAAATCATTTACAAAAACAACAAATCAAATTGAATAGTTCGATCTACAAATATTGGTTTTACTTAAATGTCTTGGCTAGTATATAAGTTTGTGGAGTTTGAAAGATGCAACTCATGTACAGGCTGTTTTGTCAGCATGGAGTATAGTGAAGGCTGAAAGTGTTTGAAATGGGGTGGGGTGTGGTGGGGCTGCGAATGTGGTGTGGATTCGTGGGGAGAGGGTGTGTTAGTGAAGATTGCATATTCATTGTATTGTTTGAAATGGAGAGGGAGAGAAGTGGGGAAGTGGAAGGATGAGATTTCTCTAGAGGGAGGAGATTTATAGAAGAATGGAGTTTATTTGCTCCTCTTTACCTCCTGTTTACACATGTAACTCCCCAACTTGCCTGCAAGTACCGACTGGCATAATTTGTTATCACTAGGATGGTGCCCTCTCACTACTAGAGGGCGACATACATGTAGTCTGTTGGGGATAGCAGTGGCACTGGTAGTTTGTCTAAGATGACAGAAGTACATATTGCATGTTTTGTACTCCTTCAGAATAATTTCTGTACCTACCCCCTCCTCCTCCACCATGGTTTTGAAGATCTTTTTGTGGCCTCTTGGTGTGTGAAATAATTTCATGAACCACTGAATGCTTGATGTTTGTGCTTCAGAAGTTCATTTGGACTTGTATTAAGGCATATATTGAATGAGCACAGCACTGTGGTACAAACAAATTGCTGCCAATTAGACATTCAATTGCAACTTCTTTCACATTTGGCTTTTTTTGGTGTCCAAAGGGGAAAGCAATGTAGTCACATCCATTGACCAGGCAAACACTCATGGCTATATGGCTATATGGTGTGCAAGCACTTTCAGAATTAAAGGAATTGTAGTACTTGCATGGGATTTCAACATTATAGCATGTGAAGTAATCTATGGAAACATAACACATGAATCACAAGCTTCGCTTTTTCATGATCTTTGTTTCTGTTCTAAAGAATGAAGCGAGCCTCCCCAAATGCAACACTTTAATACAGTATACCATCTATTCATTTTTTGAATATCCATAGCACCTTAGAGTTAGTTCCATATGAATTTGCCCGGGAAGGTTGGGGGCCGGGGGGGGGGGGGGGGGGGGGGAGCGCTGTACACCATTTCCTCACACTATCTTACACTCTTTAACAACCCCAGGGATACAGTATGACTGGTCAAAATTTTACTGTACTGGTAGCTTCTACTGCTATACAGCCATATGGAGCTGTTCTGGAACCTTTAAGGCTCATAAACAACAGTTAGGGATATTACAGATCAAGATTGTTCTGTAGGCTGTATGTAGCCATGGGGCTATTCAGCAGGGGTGGAGTTAGAGTTAGATGAGGTTTTATGGCTCAGTTTCTAACCAACTGGTTTAAGTGGGGCCGGCCATGGTCTTTTTTCCAATTGTGGCTGACTGGCTTGTTTTCCCTACTCCATTGCTTATGCTGAGCACCAAGCACATGGCAGTAGGTTTCATTTTAAAAGTCTTTGGTATGACCTGGCCAGGAGTCGAACCCCAGACCATCCGGCTGCAAGTTGGATGCTCTAACCACTTGACCATGCAGTCAGTTCCACAGGGGTAGATAAACTGTTTATTTCCCAGCAAGTAATTAAATTTCCCCACAATTTTTACGTTTTCTTTTACAAAACTAGCCATATTCCTTCCAACTGCCCATATTTTCCTCGAAATACCAAAATTTCCTTGCAAGGAGCTTTCCACATTCCTGATTTCGTTTTTTCCACCCATGCAGTATATTTCAGTAAGCAACCTTTTGAGAAATGCTACACTTTTAGTACCTTACTTTACGTCAGAAGTAAGGTGAATTATGAACTAAATTAAAATATTGCTAACTTGAATGCAAGGGCAGTTATTGGATCTGAAATTTAAGTATACACAGAATGTGATTTTAAGTGAAAAATTTTCTTCATCTCTCAAAGTTAAAAACGCTTAGTGAAGACCTGGGCTTATTTACTGGTTATAATAAGTACTGCCACACTGCAACCATCAACCACAGAGTTGGTATTAAACTCCATGCTGCAGCATGCAGTCTGTATCCTGCATATTATCCAGGGTATGTTTAAATCGATTGCAAGCACCACCCGTAAATCCTAAAAATCTTCTCTAGAAGTTGTGTGTGGAACAGACAGTGATTCCGTCTTAGCTCGTCATTCGTACTGTATGTTATACAGAAGCCTCATCTTCAGACAGAAATGTTTACAAACTGGGTTTTATTAATCATTCCAGAGAAATTCTTGATTGCTTCTCCTCCCCCGCACTTGGTTTCAGCAATAAATTTTATAGAATTCCTTTCAAGAATGGGCTGTTTTCACATTTGAACCAAAGAAATGTTTGCCTTTTACAGAAGCTGCAGATCTACGGGTTTTTTTTAGGAAAATAGGGTCTGTAAATAGGGTTGTGGGTGGAAGAGATTGTGATGGGGTCACACCCCTGTTCTTGTTCAGACCTGTGAAACTTATTTCTTTCTGTTAATTTGGCCTTGGGAGAATGTTGTGTGTGGTTGGTACAGTATGACTACACAATTGAACTTGTGTATAATTTATGACATTGTAAAAACATCATTAACATACTGTACCTTTTCGTGTAGTGATTGAAAAAGGGGTAGGACCCAGGGGGTGGGGAGAGAAGGGGAAACCTTTCTCTTTTGATGGTAACCTGAAATTTCCTTAAACAGTCAAATTTGTGATTTTGGTGGATCTGAAATTTCCACTTTTTTGCAAGTATTCAGGGGATGGTACTGTACATTTGGGGATTGGGGAAAGGTAGCAAAGAAACATGCAGCTGAAAGGTGGAATACAGAAAAAGTTCGTTTTCCCCGTCCATTACTTCCCATGCCTTTTTTCAGAGTCTATGGGGATGCCAATGTTGTAAACTTTCAAAAGGCCCATGATTTAGGAGGTTCATACAGCAACATGTTGTCAGGTGAATATTGGGGGTGGGGGAAGGGGAGCATCGGGGTGCACCCCCTGGGAGCATTGGGGTTCACCTCCTGGGAGCATTGGGGTGCACCCCCTAGGAGCATTGGGTGCACCCCCTGGATTGAAGAAAACAGAAATTCGCTAAGCTTGCTCATATTGGTTGCTTCCCTCAGTGTTTGTCAAAAATTGAAGTCACACCCCTAAGTTATACGTGATTGGTATACTATACTGACATCACTTTCATCTACAGTAAAGAAAAATGTGCTATGCAGATATTTTAAAGTGGAAAATATTTTAATCTTGAAAATATTCAAAAAGTCCAGAACAAAATGTCATTTTCAGTTTACTACTGCCTCATACAGAGCTTACCACAGGACGTTTTTCAGAATTGTTGACCATGGCTGCATAAAAGACAAAAATTGCCCAAAGGATTTTGATTGAAAAACAAGATAAAAATAACTTTCGTGATGGCTCAGAAGGAAAAATAAATTTGAGAAAATGTTGATAGTCATTGTTGTTGCTAACGGGTGTTTAGTTTAATGAAAGCTACAGTAGTTACCAGAATTTTTTTGTGCGTGGTTTGTGTTGCCTGTAGCGCTACAGAGCATACTGGAGGAGCTAAAATTTGCCCTAACCTCAATCTTTATCAACTTGTTTGAAAATTTGACAGTTTGCTATATAGCTCTGCAGTGTACCTCACTTGTCACATATTTCTGAATGGAATGTGTTAATTAATGGAGATTGGGTCTTTGCCTGAAATTCAATTTAAGCTTTATGAATATTTATTAACGTCGGAAGGAATAGAGTCAATTAGTAATGGCAGTACCTTATTGGGAAGTTGTGGAATAAAATGTGAAAGGCATTTTTGAAAAATACTGTATGCATTCACAGCTTTTCCTCAGTTGATTCACTTGTCAGGGTGTATGCTGGAAAGGGTACTATGGGGACTTGGTTCAATCTTTCAAATGGAAGCATATATATTTTAGTCTTCACACTATGGGTGGAAAAATTCAGGAAAGTGGGAAACTCCTTGATTTTACCTTTGTATACAGCTGCAGTTTGTAGTTTATAGTAGTTGCTCCAACACAGCCAGGTCACAGTAAAACTTTGTGAATATCAATTAGTCTGTTCATAGGAGATGCCATACTTTTCTTTCATGAATACCAAGGGCCAAATTGGGAGGGTGCTCTGTACTCTTTTTAATTTTTTTTTTCTTTTGGCTCATAGAGTTAAGTGCCCAACTGTCATATCATGTATGTTTCAATAATAAATGATGGACATTCCATAAGAGTCCCAAAGCATGCTATGCAGTGTGATTTAAGGAGTTATGTGTTTGTTATGTCATACAACATTCCTAGTAGAAACAGTTTAACAGTTTCTTCATTAACAGAATCCTTTAGGACTCCCTTCTTCCTCTTTCACATGTGATTCATCATACTGTACTGCATACATTCCTTCATAAAGTGCTTTCAACACATATAGCCTCTTATCTTGAGTCATTGGCACTTGGAATCCGAATTGGCACTATACCACAGTGTACCGTATGTATGATTGGATGTCCAATACAATAGGCCATATATCTTATTATGGGTAGGTGAGGGTTACAATTGTAGATAGGAGGTAGGCTTTTAGTATCGGGACTTGTAGATTCACAAACCAGGGAGTTTTGGGGATTATTTAAGAAGTCCATGTGTGGAGTACACTCCTGTGCAAGTCTGCATACTGTTACTGACCAATGTCATTCATTTGTTAAATTCATTTCCTATATTTGCATTCAGTTTCTTAAATATAGGCATTACTAAGTTGCTGGACTTCTTTCTTTGCCAAATATACTAAACACAATAGTAGAAACTTTAGGCACTGCATGTATTTTTGGCACTTTATTAGGTTCATAATAGAATGCTAAAAATAGAAAAGTAGTGAAGGTTGCTTAACTTTGGCTGGGAGCTACAGTACAGCTGGAACTGACATTCATCAGGATAGATTTATTTTGAATGATGCATGACCAAATCAATGTTCAGCTAGATTTTTGGAGGTGGGTATTGCCTTTTTTGTCTCACAGATCTCCAGGGATCACATAGAGCACCTGTACTGTATGCCTTGTGTAATTCTTAATGAAATGTTCTATGATGAAAGTATTGTTGAGGACAGTGTTGCATGACAGTGGAAGAAGAGGGCGCCATATTGTGAAGTCTGTGCACCTTACACATTGGGGCAAAATAGTATTTGCATACAGTTCTGTACAGCAGGGTAGAAGATAAGACAAAAAGTAAAATCCAGTACTGTACCTGTACCCTTTAAATATACTGTCCTGATTATCGGTTGTTTTAAATAAACTGACATACAAATCTGACAAATCTTCTTCCTATACAGTAGTAAACTTCCAGGGTGGCACCAGGATTTGCCCAACAGGTGGGCCAAGCTCCCTGATGGGTGAGGGAGCCAGTAGCCTGAAGACCTGACAAGGTGATGTGTTGTCAAAAGGATGTGGAATGCAAAATTTTCTGGCTAGAAAATGTGCTTTTTGTTACAAAAGTTTGAAAATTTGGGAGTTTTATTGAAAATTTGAAAAATTTGGATTTCTGTGGAAGAAGATTTGTAAAATGTGGGTGTTTTTTTTTTAAGGGAAATTGAAAAATTTGGGGTCTTTTTTGAAGAATTTGCCCTTACTATGAGCAAAACAAGCAGTTCATCGGGGTGACAGAAGATTGTTGGGATTACATATATTTTATCGATCAGTTTAAGACTCCGTGACAAAATTGGCAAGTTTCCTCGATGGGGGGACCAGCCTTCCTCAGCCCCCCTCCCCCTGCTGGCACCACCCCTGCTTCCAAATAGATTTCATCATCATTTTACATTGTCTTGTTTTTAGCACTACCAAAATAGGTGTAATGGCCTTGAAAATAGTATAATGTGCTATAAAATACATATTGATTTATCCTACTGTAGGTACAGTATGTTCCTTTCTTGAGTCAAACCAGAACAGAATCAAAGGGTGTAACATGGCGCATACTGTGTACACTTGTTTCTACATGAAAAGTAAAAAAGTAGGTAAAATTGAATTACAATTATCAGGAGATCTGATATAAGTTCTGTGTTTTTTTCAAAATACTGTGTGCTTCCTTTGCCACAGTAGTATTCACCGATGGTATAGTATGTGATAGTGGAGGTATAGGGGATTAGCAGCAGTATATTGAAAATGGAGTGTGTTTGCAAGATTTTGTGTGATAATGTTGGACCCTTGTCAGGCAGGACAATTTGCATTCTGTATTATACTCTTAATGCAATCATCTTTGTCAGACTTTGTCATAATAACCTTCTTGAACCTTTCCAATCTGCCTACAAGTCTGGCCACAGTACAGGAACTGTCCTAAATGCAGTCCATAATTTCATTACCTCTCAACTTGACGAAGGTCGTTATGTTCTTTTAGTTTTATTAGACTTATCATCAGCATTTGACACAGTAAATCATGCTATTTTACTAGAAAGGCTCCAGTCGAAGTACAAATTATGCGGAACTGTTCTGTCATGGTTTAAATCTTATATTACAGAGCGTTTTCAGCATGTTAAGATTGAAAATGCTCTCTCATCTCGACGTCCTTTAACTACAGGTGTTCCACAGGGCTCTGTACTTGGACCTGTTCTGTTTTCCTTATATCTTGCTGAGTTAAGTGATGTTATTCGCAGTCATGATGTTTATTTCCATCATTATGCAGATGATACTCAGCTTCTATTAGCTTTTGACCGAGATTCTGTGCCATTTGCTTTCCACAAAATGGAAACCTGTATTAACGCTGTCAACATCTGGCTTGCAACCAATCAACTGAAACTTAACTGTGAAAAAACTGAATTTATTGTTTTCCAATCACGCTTTTCAGATGTCGCACCCACTTTCCCTACACTTAATGTTGGTGGAGAGCAAATTCACATTTCTTCAACAGTGAGAAATTTAGGAGCTTATTTTGACCATACTATGACTCTTGAACATCATGTAACAAACCTCTGTCGTTCTGCAAATTGCAAACTGAGGAAAATCAGTCAAATGAGGAAGTACCTTGACAGTAAGAGTTGTGAGATACTAGTGCATGCCTTTATTACTTCAAGGCTTGATTTTCTTAATTCACTCCTACATGGCCTCCCTGAATCAGCTATTCAGAAACTCCAGAAGATACAAAACACTGCTGCTCGTATTGTAAAAAGGAAAGGGAGAAACTGCCATATTACTCCAATCCTCAAAGAACTCCACTGGCTTCCAATCAGCTCTAGGATTCAGTACAAGTTGCTACTACTTGCCTTTCGGGCTTATGTCTTGGGCGAGCCTAAGTACCTTTCACAACTTCTCTTGCCATATATTCCAACTCGCCCACTTCGATCCTCCTGCAAATCATATTTATCTGTACCAAAACTACGCCTGGAAACCTATGGCTGTAGAAGTTTTCAGTACTGTGCATCATCTTTATGGAACAGTTTACCAGACGATTTACGAGCTTGCTCACAACTTTCTGTTTTTAAGGGTTTACTTAAGACTCATTTGTTCAATACTGCTTATACTTAATGAACTTCTCTGTTTTCTTGTAAAGCGCCTTGAGCAGTAACAGCTTGGAACTGATTGGCGCTATATAGGCCTAATTTATTATTATTATTATTATTATTATTATTATTATTATTATTATTATTATTATTATTATTATTATTATTATTATTATTATTATTATTATTATTATTATTATTATGATTATGATTATGATTATGGTTATGGTTATGGTTATGGTTATGGTTATGGTTATGGTTATGGTTATGGTTATGGTTATGGTTATGGTTATGGTTATGGTTATGGTTATGGTTATGGTTATGGTTATGGTTATGGTTATGGTTATGGTTATGGTTATGGTTATGGTTATGGTTATGATTATGATTATGATTATGATTATTATTATTATTATTATTATTATTATTATTATTATTATTATTATTATTATTATTATTATTATTTGCCCAAGAGCATTGGTAAAGTAACAAAAAAGGCTCCAGATACAGCCAGTGTGACTGGTTTGTTTCAATTATTAGGGTAATTCTTGTTGTTGCATAAGTACCAGCCAGTGTTTTGTATTCCACCATGGGAATTGTTGCGAATTTATGTTGTATGTACTTGATCTGGAAATTTAAAAAAAACCCATCTGGCACTCTTTAACGCTACACTAGGTACTTAACTTTCAGTTCCCCTTTCTTTTCAGTTTCGTAAATGAAGATGTATGCCTTGATGTTGATCTATGGGGGTGTGTGATTAGTGTCATGCTGCATTGACTGGATCTTTCAGAATAAAAATGAGAATAAGTCCTGCTATAAAATCAGCCAACCATGCCTGAGCCCCATATTTTTGCATTCAAAATTTCTCCCATGCATTGTTAATAGTGGCCTTACAGTATACAGTATATAGCCTACTGCACAAAGCTGTGTAAATTAATATAAATCCTGTGCCCATAAAATGAGTGTTGATACCAGAGGGTAAATAGCTCCTTTAAGGAACTTTTGAGATACTTAGTCTGATAAGATGAATAATTTTGTGGAATTGACCCAGATTTTAGCTCAGCTGTATATACTGCAGTAAGGTGTAGCGGTATTGCCAATATAAAATATCGATATACCGACCTGAAAATATCGATAATATCGATATTTTCGCAGAATGGGTACGCACACTATACATATGAAAAAACGAAGTATGGGAAGGTATTACCATGTACCCGGCCTCTGACGACTTAAATGCCGAATTTTACTACGTTGGTAGCGAAAAATAAATCAAGATTTGTGCAGAAAAATTAAAAAAAACTGTGTTTGCATTTAACATTTGATTATTTGCAGTTGCGAAGTAACTTTCAATTACTTCTTTGGGAATATGTTTTATATAGCTTTTAGTCGGTGTTACTTCAGCATCACACCAGACGATCAAATATCCCTCCATCTCGCTAAAGCAACAGCTATGATCTATAAAAAAAATCTGTAGGTCTGCCCCTAAAAAAACTACAAAATAGTTTCAAAATCTGTGATTATTGGTTTCACTGACCATACAAACATTTTCAAAACGAGTGGCCCAAACATTAGCGTAATTCCCACCCCTTACTAGCATGTGCTACGCCGATTCCTTCCACTATCAACAGCTTGTGTTTTAAATATTTTTCTTTCAAACAAAATATGGCATATTTTGATTCCCAAGTTCTGGGATAAGTAAAAAGTGTTCCTTTTGGAATTACGTAAGCCAGGGGCCTTCTCCGTTTGTCACAAAGAAGTACCTCTTCACCTAACTCTCGTAAAATACCTCGCAAGTAGTTTACTATGCAATGCTGCATCAAAACGGCTTTGTTTAGCTAGTCAGTATATATCTAAAATACCGGCCGATATTTTCGATATCAACTATTCGTCGGTATTACACTCAACTATAACCACTAAGTTACTAGCAGTCGATATTTATACCTAGCTGATCTCTTGTATTCAGACATTCCAATAATCTATGAATGCAGTACTGCTCGTAGTGAAAATCCAGGCACCGTGCAGTCCGCTGCAGGTCTGCAGCTCGCTTCAGCTTCTCGGCACTCTCGCACGTGTCCGGTACCTGGGATGTCAGAAGTTTCCCGAAACTTTCAAGCGAAGCTATAAGAACTTTTACGCAGCTATTTTTGCAGGATTATCTCCATCGCAGCGTCAGCGATCTTTTTTTAATGTATGGAAAAATATTACAGTCGAAACTACTCGCAAATTTCCGCCCAAACAAACAAAATATACATCCCACAAAATAGTTAAAAAACCCCTTGTATCAAAGTACGCTGATCCAGTCAAAGGTCATAATACTCCTATGTATGCTGCTGCATAGTTTGTTTGGAAGAGTCCAAACTAAATATTTTCTACAGTACTACACGTGTTGCATGTACGGACAGATTGCGGCGTGTTCGTACATGTTTGCATACATTCATTTTGTCAACAGAATTAACGTAAAGCTTCCCCAACGAAAAATTACGAAGCTGTACTAAACCCTGTGGCCTATGGAATCACATGCGTAGTACAGTATGTGTACCAACACTGAACTTCTAACGAATGTATTTGCGAAAATGTTACGTTATTTTCTGTTTGTGGAACTACTCTGTGAGATAGTCTCAGATATATCATCCTACAGTAAGTCTGAATATCATGAAAAATTAGTTTACTTGTAAGGTCTCGGAATAAACTTGTATGCAGTAACCAATTCTGTACAAAAAACTTTCGTGTCACTGATACGGCTCATGAGCTAGCTCTGTACATATTCAGCCATTTACGCCCCACGTGTACTTTGGCAGTCGATCACCATTCTGTACCGAATCTACTGTGTACGCAGTAGGCCTACATTGAAGTATTCCACTGCGTATGCAAACCGCAGAAATAATTCATACAGCATGCCTATATGCTCGTAGCATCGTGATGAACAGCTCAGTATTATGCTACGAAGGTCACAAGAGGTGAACCTAGACCTACGTAAGCTAGGCCAAAGATTCGTTGGTAACTTGACTCTATTGATGCTTAGGTATCGGTTTTTAAACTAACACTCGTATCGGTTATGAGTCACTGCTGTTAAATATCGATATTTGTGTTGAGTGTCGCTATTTTAGAAGAATGGGTATCCAAGTGAATAGTTGAATATCGATATTAGTACTATATATAGACTTTACTATATATCGATATTTTTGAAAATGCATATCGACGATATTACTAAGGAGCAAATATCGACTAATATCGATAATATCGATATACCGCTACACCTTATACTGCAGCATAATTTGTGTACTGATGGTGTGACAAGGTTCCATGCATATATGGTACCATACTTGTGAACATCGGTGGCAATCCCCAGGGGGACGGTGGGGGACATGTACCCCCTATATTTGAGAAATTGCCCATTTACTTTGATTTTTCACACAGTAAATTATTTGAAAATGGGGTCATGTCCCCCTCCCCCAATATTGAGAACAAATTGCCCCCATTGCTTATGATGACATCAGTAAATTACATCATGTGTATATCAGTGATGTGGATAACTTGTACATTTCTGCATGGTGCTGTGGTTGAGTGCATAACTGATAATTCTGTCTGGCTGTGTGAATAGAGGTGATTGAGGAGGGGGGTGGTGTTGTGGGGTGGAGGGAAATTGAAAGGTCATACTGTATGTTTTTGCCACCAGAAATGCAATTTGTCTTCCAGTTTAAGATGAATTCAAATTATGTAGCAGTAGTTAAATGTGACATTGGAAACCACAGTATATCTGACACATGGCTGTATAGAACAATAATTCATAAGCCCTTTTGGGTTTCTCACTCAATGCAGCCTCTAACATTGTAAAATTTACACAATGGGATCGAGCTACTGTACAACTTTCACATCAATGTACAGTATACCAAGAAGTGTAATGCATAAAATGTATTGTAGTACTGTACAAACAGTCGAAATATAACCTCCTGTTCCCAAGAATTCATTTCCTCTTTGACGGGACACTGAAACTGCAACCAGTTCTGCTACTCTGAAAGTGTACAATTAGATGTAAATATACAGTATATTGACTCTGACCTTTGTGGCTGTAGACCTTTTTGGTAAGACAAGCAAATCTTTAACATCCTATCTTTCCTGGGAGAGTACCACTCCTCAGGGCTTTAGCCAGGATGGTGAGCTTAGGGAGTCCAAACAGTAAATTCTAGTGAAATTTGTACATTAAAATGTAAATACATATGGGGGGCAATCCAAAATTTTGGGAGTCCAAAGGACTCCTGGACTGCTCTCTGGCTTAAGCCTTGCCACTCCTCAAACAAGATACATCAGGGTTGCACCCAGCTCATCAGTCAAGTGGTACAAAAATTTCCTTTTACCAGAATTTGTTACTTAAAAGGAATTCCCCCACCATCTCAATTGGGCAAGGAGAGATTGGGGAAGTGGTTTAGCCAGGCTGTATATGTGTGACAAATAACACACAATGCAAAGTAATAATGCCCCAAAACATGGAAGCATCTGAGGAGCAATTTCTGCACAGGTGTTTATTTCAAAGAAACCATCTTGATTCAGGCTTGCAAAGAATTGAAATTGTACTCCTCACCTCATGTGAAGGGTCAATTTGAGTCAAATTTCACCATTTGCCATCTATGGACCTCTCTATTGAAAAACCTTTCCAAATGTGAGGGAGACACCCCTTCCTCTTAGACCTCTCCCCTAGGCTATCCATTCAACAAGTCACTTTGGGGAGTTGACCAGGTAGAAATCACTGATTAGAGTGACTTGAATCTTCCCTAAAACAGCTGTATTTACCCACATAGTGGAGTCACTTGTTATGTTTCTTCTACAAATGTTAAAGGCTCTATAATCTCACCCCAGACTAGTAAAAACTCTCCCAAGTTTTACTTTTAGCACATTCCCAGTGACAACTTAGAGGAAGTCACAAGAAAGAAAATTTTTTCAATAGACCTTATGCATGCAGTGTGGTGTCACAGAGCAGAAATGTGCACCGTCGTTTTGAAGAAAAGTGTGTATCATTGCAATCGTAGTTACACCAACAAATTCAGACAGCTGATTTGTCAACCAGTCATGTACATGCAAGTTTACTACACGCTTGTGCGAAGTCTACGCCTTTTGTGCACGTGTACTCCATTATTTTGCTCCAAACTGATGTCGGTGCATAGTGTATGTTCAGTTTTCATATCCCATGCTGATACCTTGTCCATACTGTCTCAAAATATTTTAGTTTTAATGTAGGGGTTTTGTTATCAAGATTTGCAGTTTCCACAAGATCACAGAATTATATAATGCAGGTAAACTGCATGTAAAATTACTTTATAGTTTATCACTGAAATATACTCCTTTTAAAAATAGCCAGTCCTGTACATGCATACATCATTTTGTTCTTTGATTTGTTTCCACAGGGCAAGGTAGTTTAGGCAGTGTACAGTATATGCAACAGAACACAGAATGCCATATTTAAATCTTGTATTTTCTCGGGCATGCAGAATGCTGTAAATGTTGTAAAACTACGATCTGCCTGTAGACATTTACCTTGAACCAGGAAAAAAAAAACAGGAAAAAAGAGTCAAAGAAAATTAATGTTGCAATAGAGTCAGTATAGCCATGATTTCTCAAATTCTCATGTGGATCATACATGTATATCCTGTTAATGTTTAGCTTACTTTGTAAAGTTGTTTATTAAACATCAGTACAATATGTTGGCTATTCAATGTGTTACATATACTTGTTGCCTGTAGACAGTACAGTATGCCGCTCCTTTTTAATGTTCCATAATGTTACATATACTTTGTGCCTGCAGTACAGTATGCCGCTCGTTCTAATGTTCCATGTGCATACTTGTTCACTCCTATTAACATTCCATGTGTATACTTGTGTATCCCTAACGGGCCTGCAGTTTCCATCTAGCAAGGCAGTTAGCACATCTGGTGACATTATCTAGAGGGCCTCCTTTGGCCTTTTCCTAATTGTGACTTGTAACATGTATTTAGAACCAACAGAAGCATAGTTTGCCCACCAAAATCATTAGAGGTATGTCGAGGTAACACTAAAAGGGAACCAAATAATTGTTTGAAAATGTTTACTTGAGTAAAAGCCAGCTATAAATTAGTGCATCAGAAAACAGAATTTAATGAGCAAGTAGGGCTGGGATTTAAAAAAAGTGACCACAAATGTCAGAAGCCTTCAAGGGCAGATTGTAAGGTGCAACTTTGCATCGGGTGGGAATTGCAACATTTACTTCACAGACATACAGTACATTTACCCCTTGCAACATCTTATGTGTGAGGAAGGCAAATCAGGATGATCATTGAAACAAGATGGCGGACGTAGGGGGTGCGGTGCTAAAGAGCACGAATTAATGCAAATAAGATGTACGTAGTAAGGGATAAGTTGTAAGGTAAGTGGCCCGTGAATACCCACACCAGTAAGGTAGGGGGAATTCCAATTCATTTTACAGATGTATGCATGCAACATTTAATCTGCATAGTGCTTCCTGCACTACCTGGAGTGTAGTTCTAGTTCTGTGCCCCCCCCAATGTCTTCCATCTTGGCTGGAGGTTTGCTCTATCTCTCCTTTAAGTCAATTCTTACTAACTCGAAGGTGTGTGAGTGTTCAAAAGTCCTGTTCTTATTCAGCAAATTTGTATGCTGCATGAATAACCACACCAGTAGAAAGTGGGAAGTTCATTATTTTAAGAGAAGGGTTTAAGAAAAAAAAATTAATTTTTCATATATGTGAAAGAGGAACTAAATCTACACAATTTGGTGAAACTTCCATTCATATCGGACATCTAGAACTCGAGATATCAGCAAATGAAGTCACTACATATGTGACCCAAAGTGAGCTTGAAGCAAGCAGGGGTTATATCACAGGACTCACATTGATGAGATATGCTTTGTTTCCTTTGTTTCTTCAGTCTGTTGTGTTGACCTTGAAGTGAATAGCGATAGGGTCTCCCCATTGGGAATGTGAAGTTTGTAAAGGTTCCCATGCCTCTCATGCAATTATATTCCAATAACATGGGATTGTGGAGCAGAAAATTGGTTGTAAAGTTTAAAAAAACCAAAAGACTGCTCATTAATGTGAGGCTTCAACATCAAATGTGCTTACTTCAAGTTCACTTTGTATTGAAAATGTGACAACTTTAACTGCTACGCAATATTTTGATAACCACACATCGGATTTCAATGCATACCGTATTTTACCAGAATGCTTAGAATAAGTACCCTTCTAACATATCAAAACTTGATTTGAGCTTAGACCCCTTATTTTAACTGAGTTTGGAATCTTTTTGCGTATTTACTGTTAAATCAGTATTAATTGATTCATGTGTGAGGAAATAATTTAAGTTCAGATTTTGCATAGTTTTGGGGGGATTTATTTTACTTTATTGTTAGGCTGTTCACACAGATTGAAAGCTGTAATTCATACCTGTACTTATGTAGCAGGGTTTCCTCTGGGTTTTAGAGAGTGTGAGGTGGTATTAGTCCATGGGGGTAATATTTAGTACCAGCCTTGGCACCAACAGTGATGGAGAGCTATCAATACTTAGTACAGTACAGGTGGCAGTAATAGCAAATCTACATCCCCCCTCTCCTTACCTCCTATTCACCTATGTAATCCCCACTTATCCGCAACTAACCCTGGTAAACTAATAGCACAGAGAGAGAGGGTGCCCTTGCACCTCGCCTCGAGGTACAAGGGAGCCTCCCTCGTCCTTTTCCGCATACCACCAGACTGGTCTGCAACGCAACTTTAGGCCTTGGTTTTCCTCCATCCGTTGCGGGTAAGTGGGGATTACATAGGTGAATAGGAGGTAAGTATCCGGGCTCATAGATTCCCAATCCAGGGAGTTTGGGGGAATTTCTGTGAGGCGGTGGCCAAAACCTGTGAGGTGGCTGCCTCACAAAAACACCAGTTGACACCTGGTGTTATAGCAAAATAAAGCACTATTCAAAACCAGATAAATTACTCCATGCTACTGTACCTACCAATTTAGCAGTTCTATGGTCATTGCAGGAACAACTATTTTTGTTTTGTGCAGTTTATATGTGTATTGATGAAAGTGTTTTTATACCACCTACAGTACAGTATTTTGGTATTCCTGTGATGTTTGGTATGTCTAATCTACATCGCCTCTCTTTTACCTCCTATTTACATGATATAATCCCCACCTACCTGCAACTAGACCCTAATTCACAGTATGGTATTTTTATCTAAGGAAAGTATTAAGAATGTTCCCATAGCTACATTTTGTTCTGATTGGCTGTTAGTTTCTTTGCCTACTTCATATCCATGCTGTACCATAATAATATTAGCTCTACTCATGGCTCCTGATATACTGTAGTCAAGCTAGAGAACTTGTCTATATCCAAGAGTGTAGAGATTGTTGAAAAGACAAGTTGTAGAATGATAACTTTAAAAAGTAAACCAAAAACAAAATTCATCTTATGAGGATGATTTTATCATTTTTTTTTGAAGGGTAAAGCAAAACCTTGGTAGGAGGGTGGAGGGATTGCCATTTGTTTCTCCCTCAGTGAGAGCTGGGTAATTTTGCCTTTCTGTTATTCAGTTTCATATCCTGCATATGAGGATCCAGCATTTGTGTGTAACTTGTCAGCAAAGGGAAAATGCAGTACTTAGCCCTAATTTGGATTAGTGTACCTGGATATCATATTTCATGAATGGCTCTTGAGAATCATGTGACCATATTTTTCACACTGAATTGTGAAATTCACACAGCCTTGGTTTACCTTGAATATGCAATATTTATGTTCTAAACATATCATGAAAGGTACTTGAAGTGAAATAAAGAGGATATTTGTAAAATTTAGAGCTGTTGCATCAAAATAAGTGTGGAGTGACTACTTAAGCCTTTTTAAGTCCATTGGATGAAATTACAGTATGTATTTATAATTGGTAAAGTTCTCTTAGATTTGGATTTTTTTATTTTCTATAACAGGAAGTTCTTATCCAGCCCAGTTTAATCATATTTAGCCAGTAGTTTACATAACTAAGATAACACTCACTAATTGTAAGGATATAGATGCTATGTAATTACATAAACTATATACTTCAGGTTGAAAATCACCATTTCCTGAACCAGCCCATATCCATCACGTCGTTGTCAAAATATATTTCATTCTCAGATCTGCAAAAGAATCAACCCACTTGGTTTTCCAAACCCAGTCAATTATCAAGTTTTGTGGAAACAATATTCTAAGTTAAATATTCTGTTAAATAGTAGACAATTTAGAAGACTAAATGAGGCATACAGAAGCAAGGAAAATTAATTTTGATTCATTAAACTTGGTGGAAGTTATTGATTACCTGTCTGTGTGGTAAATTTACTGGTATATACTGTAATATATACAGAAAACAGGATGCACTGTTCACACAGGCTGCAGTTTTGCATGGCAACACAGCACTATTTTTCATGCTAGGTTTTCTTGAAGGTACAAGTATTGGTTTATTTAATAAAAACTTACAAGAGGTTGGCTCAGCAGGCACTGCAATTAGTGCTGCTTCATTCAGTTATTTTTGGTAATCAGTGTTGTTACTGAAGATAAGTTTCATGTACTTTGTGCTGATGTGGTGATTTTGTATTTTTGTAAGACGATACTGCTTTATCACATGATGTTGATGCAGTGTGAGTAAGTGCTCCATATGTTAACGTCATCCTCATGCAATCTCATAACAAATTTATTTCCAAAATACATGTATACTGTAACTTCAATTGCAGCTTGTATGTATACTTACACTTATTTATTCTGTCATACAATTAAACTTTATTTTTTCTATTTTGTGGTCTTGTTCATTTATTTATTTACTCTTTTAATTTATTCATTGTTCATTTGTTTGTTCACTTGTTGGTTCATTCATTCATTCACTTTTTTGGGTTCTTTTGTCTTTTGATGTTAAGTGTTCTGCATTTATCAAGGCACAGTACCAATGAAAATGAAAGAAGGAAAAAAAAACAGAGAAAACACTTCTGAAGACTTAAATCCAAGTTCAAATGCAAAGTATATACTATTGACTGAATTATATATCAGAATATGGCATACCCATGAGGAAAAAAAGAATAAAAGGAAAGTAAAAAAAATTCCAAAGAAAAATTCGCACAGTCTTATTTCATTCTTTTACAAGAAGCCATGGGTGGAAAAAAATCAGGAAAGTGGGAAGCTCCTTACAGGCAAATTTTGATATTTGGAGGGAAATCTGGGTAGTTGGAGAGAAATTAGGCTGGTTTGTACGTGAAAATATGTTAAAATTGTGGGAAATTTGACTTTCTTGCCAGGAAATGGACATTTTTTCCAGCCTTGCCAGAAGCCTTTATACTTAACCTATCTTTTGGAAAATTTACAGCTGCTCTGCCATTTTGTTTTGTACTATACAGGATGGTAGTAAATTCACGTCCTGAATTTCGTTTGCAGAGATTTGAATCTTGAATAATAAAATGTCCCTACAGACTGCTGTAAACTTGTTTGAGCTGGATTGTTTACGTGTACATCAGATTTGGTGAAAACTCAAATCTCGAGATAGAGGAAATCACAGAGTTTGATACTTGTACTAACTGTCACAGTAATATATTGATTGTGTCTCATTTACTTGCAATTCGGAGTAAAAGTTATTGATGGACTGTAGTCAGTTGTGACAGAGCTCACCAAACATTTTGATATAGAACAGCATGAGAAAGCATTTCCACCCTGGTATTTGTCATGTTCATTTGAAGGAGTATTTTGAAATTATTGTCAAACTTATCAGAGATAAAAAATTTCTGCATTTTTAGCACTTACAGTAGATAACATACAATAGTTCTCGTCGTACTTGCAGTTTTTTCCATGTAAAGGAATTTTACATGTATAGGTACATTTTGAGGCAGTTTTAATAACATGAATTGTGTTTTTGAAGCGGTCACACTAGAATTAATGTTGCATTTGTATTCATAGGCGTACAAGGCAGGGAGGGCAGACTGCCCCCCCCCCCCCCAAAAAAAATTTCCAAGGTCAAAAATTCAGGCAGGAAATGACAAAAATTCGGGCACATTATAGGTGAAATTCTTGCAGAGATGAAGTAAAAGTGAAAAGAATATTGCCTGAATTTTCTACTGAGTTCCTGAATTTTTTATCGAATGCCTGAAAAATGTGCAAAAATTTTTTCGCGTGTGTAGCAGTTTGCTGGTCTATTTTATGCACCTGAAGTGCAACAAAATTCGGGCAACTTTTTGAGAATCGGGCAAAAAGTTTTTTGCCCCCCCCCCTCCAAATTGGAAGAGTCCCATACACCTATGTTTGTATTCACATGCCTATCATAAGATTTTGCATACATGTTGAAGCTGTTCAAGACGGCTTTGCTATTCTCTGGGCAATTGTCTTTATGTCTGTTACAGTATTCATTCTTGTGTCCATATGGGGTTGTGCCTTTTTTTTATGAGTAGTTTCAGGTTTTGCCTGAAGCTGGCAGGGCTGGAAATGAGAAATCATGAGGGCTTGGCCATTTTGTATTAGCTTTTTGGGCACATTTATGTATCTAAAAGGGCACCAAGGCCAAACAAAAGATTTTGTGTTATCTGGTATATGCTTTGCTGTACTTTGTAAGAAGGACTCTGAGGTCAGTTGGCCTTGACAAGTATACCATTTTGAAGGGGACCAAGGCCATTGCCAAAAATACAAAGGCCATGGACTTCTTAGCCTTTTTTTATTTCCAGCCCTGAGCTGGAGGTAATCAGCTAGACTCCTGAAAAGTATCCCAAGTTTTGTCTCTAATATTATGTTCTACAGTATGTGCAGTATATGTTTGATGTTTTAACTATAGGAAGCTGATGTGGTTTTGGAAGGGTAATAATGTCATAACATTTTGCTATTGCATGCAAAAGAAGGAAGGTGGTTAGTATATAATTGTATTATTATATGCAGTGGGAGTTGTTTCTTATGACTTAAAACTTGTTAACATCCACTTAAATGCTTGTTCATATGTAATTTCAAGTAATTTGAGCTCAGTTATAATCCTGCCCTGGACAATTCATATTATAGTGCTTAGCCTTCTCAGTACTTAAGCTTAACCATAATACTATGCAGTTTTAAAATGCAAAAGTGAAAATGTGTCTTGGTGGAACAATGAATCTTTGGATTCTTCCTCTTCTGTTTGTTCCTCATTGTATTTTCCTATCACTTTCATTTTTTTTTTTTTTGTTTGAGCTTTACTCTTTCAGATCAGATATGACTTTGAAATTACTAGCAGTCTGTTTTATTTCTCAAGTAGGCCTATCTTGATTAGCTAATGCACACTGTAGTGCAGTTTATATGTATGCAGCACAAAACTAGTATTTTGCTGTTTGTCACTGCTACCGTACACAGTTTATATCATAAATTGAGCTACAATTTGTGTGTTCTTGTTATGATTTTATTTGTTTTTCAATCATATGATTGGGTTTTGGGATAATATGTTAAGGGTTTGGATGACATGTGATGAAAATTTTTTATCTTTCATGTAAGACCCCTACAAAATGCCACCAGACAATGCCTTTAAGGGTATGTTTTTCATGTGTAGAAATGGACGTATGGTACCGTAGGATTATCAAGTAGGAATTTTAAACATTTCTACAATATGCTATGCATTAATGTGACATGTATTTGACGAAAATCTACAAATCCCAGTTACAGTACATATTTGCATTCTCATGTCATGGGTATGTACAGGAGTGTTCAGGCAGAAGAGGGTATGATGTTATGGGGTGTTCTAGGGCGAGGGCTCTCTTCCACTGTGCTATTGATTTTGCTGGGTCTTAATTAAGGGCAATTCATGGTTACATAGGACATAAGTACTGTACTGTATCAGGTCTCATACACAAACCAGGGCATTTTGGGGATACTTTGGCACCAATACTGTACATACATTATACTAAGTAATATCTTGAATGATATTATGTGCATCATTTATCGTGGAGGTCGTAGGTTTAGTAGAAATTACCTGTTACCGTAAATCTGTGAAAAGCTCCTAAACATGATTTGTCAAGTTAATATATGAAATATGTTTGGATCTTATATAGGGCATATAATGCGCAAAATTTAAGCAAGAAACTAATGTATGACAATGTTACCATGAATCAATCTGTTTCATCTTTACCTGTGGAATTTAACTTTTGATACCAAAATTTAACCTGTGCCAATTCACAATGAAACTGTGTCAACATGAAACTACATGCAGTACTACCGTAAAATTATATCCACATGGCAAGGAATCACTTTGCCTCTTGGCTTTCTGGTTGTTGAGTACAACTTTAATACTCTATACATTCACAAATTTGAAGGAAGCCTGTGGCCAATAATTACAATCTTATGTTTAGTGGCTGATCAACAGTACAATTTAAAAATCAAACGTGGATTCTTTTGAAAGGCTAGTGTACATTGGGTGTAGCTCTTGGATGAAAAATACACCCTACTTTGACCCTGCCAGGGATTGCATGGCCAACCTCTCTATTTCTATAGAGCTTCATTGCTTCAAGTGCCACCACCTTTGTCCACTCGGCCACAGCACTATGTAATTCAAGTGTCACTTTCCTCATGTTGCATAAATGTGGGTCATATTATCCAGTAGTTCATTGTTTAACACTATAGGTTGATGAGGAAGTGGTGAAGAAGGTAGAGCTCTTAGTTTTCATAGGCTCAGCGAAAATGAATTTGTGATAGTCAAGAGTAGTATTACTTGCTTCCCGTGAATTCTGTCCAGTTAATTCACACAGGATATTGTTCATAACATTTCTCTTTAGAGAATATCCACCCTCCTTGGATTATTCATGATGTTTATATGTGACAGGAATACTTGTACTTGGAACCTATTAGTTGTACAGTATGGCTATAGCAGCAATTCTGTCTATAGCTGCATGAATAATGTTGTTGTAGAATATATGATATTCATATGCAGTACTTAGTTACTTGATTCATAATTTTGATTAATTTCAGTTGGTAATAAGCAGTAGCGATATTGTCAAAATGAAATATCGATATATCAATGACAAAATATTGATAATATCGATATTATACATAATTTTATTATCCTCCACATAAGCTGCATTGACAGTTGGCAACTTGCAATTGACACACCGCACAATGATTTGTGTACATGGTGCATTGAACTCTTACAGTACTCTTCCTGTTCCACTACGTAGACTTGCTAGGCTATGCGTGTTTGCTTGTAGGGTATATTGCAGTTGACATGATTGTTCGTGTCATGGTGAGAGGTGAACCCATGTAATGCAAGGCCTCAGAGCTTCATTTGAAACTTGAGAATATCAATATTTCCGGTATCAGTTGGGAATGCTCAATCCTGCAGTGTTGATGAAGATTACTATTTGTGTACAATATCGATATTTTAGTAGTATCGGTATTCTAGGCCTGAAATAATATCAGAACCAACTTAATAGGTTGCAGCTATACTATTTTGACATGGTGCTTTAATACAGTATGTGCAGTATTTACCCCTAAATACAAAAACACCTGACAAAGTTAATAACACATTTCAGTAGAAGAGCGCCCTCGCTAGAGTGAGGTCACCTAATGATATCCTCTCCTTCTTTGTCATCTTTCACTTTTGTTTTGGTAAAATATTTGGAAAAGTTTTTTAATTTTCATTCTATTCATGAGGAGTTCAGATACAGTACCTTGCTGCAGTTCTCTCCATTTTCCAGCTTGAGGACTAATTTTTACAATATTTTGGTTTTGAAGACCCATTGTGTGATTAGCTTTGAACGAGTTTATTTTAAAAAGAATAAACTGCACAGTTTTCTTGATTGCTGTTCTGTGTGCCATTTGATGTAAAGAATGTGTATATAATAAAATGTTTAATGTGATATTCTTTATCCATCCCATACCTCCTGTTTACATATTTCATTCCTCATTATACTTCCTACTTGAATATTTCCATAATTTAGAGCAACTTGCAATTTCTATTTAGCAAAGCTGTTTTTGCAAGGCCTGATGCAAATCATATCCTCCATCCAACGTATGCAGATATTTCTCCATTTAATGACCATGCCTCCAGCCATTATCCTATATAAGCCATGCAGTCTTGTCAGCAGAAGTAACAAAACACACAAATGGCTTATTATCATGTCAAATTTTGACCATTCATCTATTGACCATCTTTCCACAGGTTTTGACCTGCAGTATTAAAAAACAAAACAGTGAAATTTTGTAGGCTTGTTATATCTGATATACATGTTAATTTGATATTTCATTAGCATTGATAGGAAATTCGCTGTTTCTTTAGTAACGTGGTAATGAGTGCCATAAATCAATGGATTCGTGACTTACGTTTTCTTTTTGATTAGGGTAGTTAATGCTTTGTATCCAGTGGTGGGTATAATTATGAGGTAGATATAACAGATGGCCTTGAATTGCAATGTGCTTTAATCTCTTGAGGATGAATATTATCTTGTTTGTAAGCCATCAAAGGATTGTCTAAAAGATAATGTGTATTATGGTTTCTCCAATTATAAGGCAGCCTCTACATAATACTTTATTGTACAGTGTGGATAAACGCACATGGTTAAAAGTGTAATCAAATTTAATAATTTTTTGGTTCCCAAAAATAGTCCTTTTCAGGTGGAGTTACTCATCCATTGAAGGGAAAATACAGCCCCTCCAATTTGAAATAGTATACCCTGTCATTTTAATTCAGGACTGGCTCCTATCAATCATGTGACAATATTTTTGTTAGGCATGCAGTATTTCTTGAATTTATGCAGAATAACTCCTTGGTTTTACCTTCAACATTCACTGTTCTTATACAGAAACATAATGAAAGATACTTGTGAGCAAAGTAAGAGGAGATTTGTAAGGTTTTGCAGAAGTTTGAAATTTATCTTGGAATTAATGATTGCAACGACTTGTATCACATAGAATAATTTAGTCTGATAGCAGTTGGTATGGTCTACTGATTTCTATGAAACCAACAGAAATTAGTAAATGTCAAAAAAAAAACGATATGGGATTATAAAGAAGCAAAGGGTATGCATCTCTGCATTTGTCTAATATTTTGACTAACTATAGCAAAATTTGATGTCATGTGATATGAAATAAATTACTCTTCCCTGATGCACAGTATTTTATCTTTACTTGTTTTGAAGTGATCCCTTAGGATGTGTAATTTTATAGGTCCTCTGGGTATACAGTATAATATCTCAAAGTTATAGGCACAGGATATTTAAAAATGAACTAATACAGAACTTGTATAGTGAAGTATGTTTTGAGGGAATGCACTCTACAGTCTTGTTGTTAGCTGTGAAAAAAAAAAAAACAAACAAAAGAGCTTCACCTACACATCCTCTAAACAGTGATAGTTGCTTTTATTCAAAATGGTTAACAGAGAAATTTTTGGTTCTTATTTTTTCTACAGTCATTAAAACCCAAGAATGGTATCTTCTGTTTTCTCATTCATGAAGTACGAAGAGCCACTGCACTAGAGGTTCCTGGGAAGGATAATACTTTTGTTTTGAAGGTAAATCTCAAACTTGCTTTTATTGTGAGTAACGTGCAGCGATTAAGTATGCTATATATTGTGAAGATTTTTGATTTGAACTTAACTTAAATAATTCCATTTATTGTATGTGCAGTATTGTAAGTTTTTGCACTGGAAAAATAGAGGAGGTACATCATCGATGTGGGTTAAAATTCTCTTTTGCTTAGTACTGTGAAAGCAATAAACTACATCACCCCTCCTTACCTTCTATTTACCTAATAATGTAACCCTCACCTACCAGCAATTAGTACCTGGTAGATTGTGATAGCACAGTAACCACCGGCACCCTCGGAACGAGGGCACCCTTCCTCTTCCTACTTCATCTGCCAAAGTCTTAATGTTTAGCACACAGTTAGTTCCTGAGTTTTTCTCCTTCCTTTGGAGAGTGCTTTTCTTCGGATTTCTTCAAGTGTTCCAGTGTGGTAGTACTTTTCTCATCGCGAGGATTCCAGTAAGGCATTTTTTTATCCTGCGAGGATTAGTATTTCCTCCCTTTTGGGAGTTTGGTTTTTCATCTAGGTTTCCTGCCCTTTGGAACTCAATTTTGGGGTTTTTTCTTCCATAGAGCTAGTGTGGGTACCAGTTCTGCGAACCTTGCCTTTCGACTTAGGCTCTGGCCTAGGCTGAGACTTTGGTCTCATTCAGGTTTGCTTGAGGCTTGGGGCCTCCTCCACTCCCCTCCTTGTTCCTTTCCCCCTCGAGTAGACTGTTTTCAGGAGGGGTTTTCAGCCGCGGGGCCTCCATTCTGTTAGCGCGTGGCTGTGTTCTAGCCTCCGTCCTTTTCAATAGCTATTGTATTAAGCTTGCTTGTTTAGATTCTCTGCATTCTTGCCTCCAGAGGGAATCCATGTTTGAATTCTGTTTTCTCGTTTGTAATTTTGTAATTTACTTACTTATTAAATTGGCATAATGTAATAAGGGTGAAGTACTGTATCTTTCAGATATGAAGTGATTGCCATTTTGCAGTGTTGTATAAAATCTTTTTTTGTATACAGCTCTAAAGTAAAATGGACCCTTTCTACATGTCCGGCAGTTTAATACTTTTGTCTGTATGGACATCATGCTTCAAATGAATGGGAATGAACTCATTTCAGAATATTATGGTAGTTTGACCTGTACGTGTTATGGCCTATGAAGGGTTGTCCAATCTGTTTCGCTCCTCCTTACCTCCCCTAATTTGGCTTTGTTACCGGTATGTTCCCGGGGACCTGTGTCCGGCAGGCTCCTGTACGGTTCTCGCGTGACTCCAGGTATTCTGTCGGATTTCCCGCATACTATTGTCTTCCTGTGTTACCGATGAGTTCCCAGGATCCTGTGTCCACCAGTCAGCTGGTCAGTCCTAGAATACCTGGAGTCACACAAGAACTGCACAGGAGCCTGCTGGACACGGGTTCCTGGGAACATACCGGCAACAAAGCCAAATTAGGTGAGGTAAGTAGGGCTCATAGATTCGCAAAACAGGTAGGTTTTGGGGATTATGCAAGGCAGCTAGTGAGAGTAAATTTCACGTGAAGTTCATTGATGGCTAATAATCTACATTGCCCCTCGTTACCTTCTATTTACACTTGTAATCCCCACTTACCCGCAATAAGTACCTGGCAAGCTTTACTGCGGGTAAGTGGGGATTACAAGTGTAAATAGGAGGTAAGTACCGGGGCTCATAGATTCCCAAACCAGGGAGTTTTGGGGATTTCGTATTCTTTTGTTCATTTCTATATTTTTGGCTGCAGACATCCTTATCTCTTCCTTCATTAGCACACCCCCCCCACCATATGCCAAAACTGCTGCCCCCAAACCATATGCCAATAGTGCTGCCCCCAAACCATATGCCAAAAGTGCTGCCCCAAACCATATGCCGAAAGTTCTGCCCCCAAACCATATGCCAAAAGTGCTGCCCCAAACCATATGCCAAAAGTACTGCCCCCAAACCATATGCCAAAATGCTGCCCCAAATCATATGCCAGAAGTGCTGCCCCCAAACCATATGCCAGAAGTGCTGCCCCCAAACCATATGCCAAAATGCTGCCCCAAACCATATGCCAAAATGCTGTCCCCAAACCATATGCCAAAAATGCTGCCCCAAAATCATATGCCAAAAATTCTGCCAATGGAAATATCTTTTCACTCTGATAGAAGTGAAACATTTTTACCATCTTTCTTTTTCAGGCTGAAAATAATCATGAATATATAATTGAGGCATCCAGTGAGCAAGATATGAACTCATGGCTGGCACACATTCAAAGCTGTAGGAGACAGAGCTTCAACCACTCATGGATGAGTACATCTTCACCAAATGAAGACACTCCACCAAATGTTTCAGGGTAAAGAAATCTTCTCTCATGGTTAAATTTTTGCCATACCACCCCCTCCCCTCTCCCTCCCAATTACTTTTTCTATTGACATGTGAAAACAACTACTGCAGGAGGAGAACAGCAGTCCTGAAGTATTGCTTGGATTGGGGACTGTCTCAATGGTCGTGCTTGTAAAGTCAGCAGTGAAGAGTGGAAATCAAATGAAACCTGAGCCATGGGTTTTGCCCCTTGGAACCCCTTTGGGCATTAAGACTTGCCCCTCAACTCTGTAGTGACTTCATCCTTATCACTGGTGCAAGCATTGGGTTGGCCCCACAAGGGAAGCCCCTGAAGGGTAATTAATATTCTGCAATATGTTTTTGCGATGGGGGGGGGGGGGGTTGAGTGACATTAGCCAAGTGCGTTGGTTGTATGGGAGACAAGTAAGTTTGAGAATTACCTATCTCCAGGACCATTTGAGCTTTGGATCATTCACAAGCTACTCTCTAGCAATGAGGAAAATTTGGTGGAGTAATTAGAGCCACTTAGTACACGTTTGAAATGGACTGGGGAGGGGGAAATTTTTATAAACGAAAATGATTGTCACCTTTGGAAGACCTGTATTGTGCATCCATCGAAATGTACATTTCTGCCTGAACTTTTTCTTTGGATGTAGAAATATTTTGTGGTGATTGAAATCTAAAGAATTTTGTTTAATTTTTGAAACTGTTTTGAAGGGTCCTGCAGTGTTTGAGATCTCCTTTTAAGGTCGATAGAGGTTTCTGATACAATTGAAAAAATGTGAACTAGACCAGGTAAATCTTCTTCAAGTACATGTGACATTGTTGACCTGGCCCAGGTATAGTGGTACAGTTCTCATAATGACAAGGGTAGCACTTTTAGTGTCTCAAACAAAGGGCAATTTGGGAAGAAGTTAGGACTTGTGTAAATCTACTTCACCCCTCATTATGTCCTATTTACACATGTAATCCCCACTTACCCGCAGGTAGTACCTGGCAAGCCTTTAATGGCACAGTGGTTATCAGGGAGTTTTGGGAATTTTGAGTCAGAACTCATATTTTCAATAGAATGATTTCTGAAACATACCCCTTGGGTGTAAGGAGGGGTGGGGGAGGAGAGTATTCATCTTCAGAAGACAGGATTTCTTTATCAGCCTGTTGAGCCTCCATCAATATAGCAGCTGAATTTTGAAGTACTTCAGGCTATTTTCTTAGTTCTCATTACATCCATGAAAGTAATGTGTATTCCCACAGCTAAAAGTTTGCACTCTATCAGAATTGAAAGTTATTATTTGGATAAAGTGAAAGTTTCACAGTGAAGTCACCGCATGAGAACTGATGTGCATCTCTACATTAGTAGCAGGAAAAAATAGCTCACTAGGTTCTCATGGCTTTCATGGGAACTTTCTCTAGTCTAATCCTATAACACATTCAGGAGTGTTTCAGTTTTGCCTGGGGATTTAATAGCTACAAAATTCTACATGGGTATCGTATCCTTATATTAACATAGCAAATTAAGTGGAACATATTAATTACTGAGTGAAAGTTGCACAATAGTTAATCAGTAATATGTAAAAGTCTAAGGGTTAAGGTACATTCACACTGTACTCTGTGAAGATGGCAGTTTTAGTCTCTCTTGAAATTTGGCAGGGGGGTCTTTTGAAAGAAAGTTAAATGAAGGGTATGGAATGGATATGGTAGGGGGATCAAGGGTGTCACTCTTCATTGGTATAAATGCCTTATTTCAAAGTCTTTCAAACAAAAACATTTCACCTATCAACACTATACATACTTTTACACAATATGACAACGAAATAAAGCAAATTAGATATTCGGAAGAACTGTCTTCATTCAGCCAAGAAAAATGCAGGCATACTGTACATAGCATCTCCTGGTTCTATGACAAAGCTTGGTGAAGTCTGAGATTTAGAGCAACATGTAAGCAAACCAGAGCATTGCAAATCCTTGAAATCAGTCCCAGGGGACAAAAAGAATTACTCGGTCTAGCATGCTTGCTCTAGTTTCGTCTGTTGATTAGTTTGGTATTTCAAATTGCTATGTTTGCGTTGAACATATGTCCTAGCTAGTGAGATCTCTGTTAGATGAATATCTGCCCTTGGCTTTTGTGGGACTTTGGTTAATATATCACCCTGTAATCAAATTTGTAGTGGATTCTAAATGTCATCTTTAGCATGGTGACATACTGTTTGAAACTGCATACATGTGAAAAAAAACCACAATTTTGTTTTGTGAAATGTAATGCTCAGCTGAGCAAAATGCATAATACTTAAAGCAACTGTTTTCACTGCTGTCTTGATTTAGCGTTTTTACCCCCAAAATAAATGTTTATAGTGTAGAATGTTTATTAATAATAACAATAATAATGATGATGACGACAGTTACAGCGATGGCAGTGACGACATATATATACAGTGCTTAATCACAGCAATACACTTTTCAACATAAGAGGAATACGAAAAAAGTAAAACTAAAAGCAAACCTTAGCAGAACAGTACAATAAAAAAAACTAAAAAGTTAAGAATAACATAAAATAGCAAGCAAACAACAAAGAATTTTAAATGACACAAAAGTTATTTGAGCTTTTTGTGTTTTTGCTAAAACTTGAAAAGAATGACAAATAAATGCATTTTACGTATGACACGGTGTTATTTACAGTACTGGTCAATGGATATTTTAAGTTGGGTAGGATTGGTGAACAAATTACAGACAATGATAGTTTGCACTTTGCAAGTTTGAAAATCAGACGTCCATATTCAATCTAGGTAATGTTTGCATATTATAGTTAAGTGTGTCTCTTCGACAAAATTGGCTTTTAATAATAGCTTCACATGTCACGTTTCTAAATTAACGTGGCAGCGGTATTATAAATCCCCCAAATTTGTGATTGGTCAAATCAGTAATTGATATAAAATGACAGCAAATTCAAAGTGTATTGTCTGTGTGTGAAGGCCACTCCTATTGGTAAATGCGTGAAGCATGTAGATCAGTGAAATGTATGGTAGGTAAATGAAAGTTTCACTGCAGAGTGGCTTTAAAGAAAGAGAACACATTCAGACCCCCAAATTACATAAAGTTAGATTGCTCAGATGGGCATCGTAAGGCTGACAAGCTCATACCCTTAACTCAAAAAGAATTGCCCTTGAACAATGTATACCTGCTTCAGTATGGGGAGATGCTGTAGTTGTTGAGATGACTATGGATTTACAATTCACTTTTATGCACAACGATTGGAGACTGAAACAAGTGGGGGCTGGGGAGGGGGTTAATAGTTTCATACAACCAATCTTATGTAAAAGATAGTTTTAAAATGTCAAACAGAATGGTAAAATATTGTAAAGATGAGGATTGAGGAAAGTTTTCAAAGCAGTTTTGTTTGGGTTTCGAGCAATATATAAATGATAATGAATAGACAGGAAGCAGAAGGACTATCTTCAATATTATTTGTACAAAATGTACTTCATAAGCTAGAACAGGTACTGTGGGTGCATAGATGTATCTCACGCACTCTTTGGCAAAGATGAACTGTAAACTGACTGAATAGTATCATATGATACAGTTACAATCATAATTTTTCAATTTTATCAACTCCTACATTGGAAAGGAAAAGTCTAAGTTTGTAAATTAATCATGGCAGATTTATTTTCTAAATGCCATATTTAACTTCTTACCATGAGTGATGTAATACTTGGTATGAAATGATATTGAAAAGTGCGTCCAGCTTCACTAACATTAAAAATGGATTATTGCTGCTGCTGACACATTCTCCAATTAATTGTTTAATTCTTTGCAATGTAATATGATCAATGTTTGTACTCTCTTCCAGGAAACTTGATCAATCGGTCTGTTATATTGGACAGTTACATGTAGACCCCTCCCCCCCCCCCCCAATGATCACTACTAGTAATGCTTTGTAGCTAGGAATGAGTGATTCAGCATTTCGTGATAGAAATAAAGTCAGTGAAAATGGTCGCTGCTTTTAATTTCTGTTTAAAGGAAGAAACTAATGTGTAAACTGTGGCGTATATGCAGTATACGTAGGTTATATTTCAGGAAACTTAGCTAGACTGTAAGGGAAGCATACTGTGAAATCAAATACTGGATGTTCAAACTTACTCTGCAAAGTTACAGACTGTAACTTTTGCTTTTAGTTTATAATGCTGATTCTGCTGTATTTATTACAGTGTACATGTCCGGAAGATATGGAACTGAAGACTTCATTCACATGGTACACTTAGGTGAAATTATAAAGAAGTTCACAAGTGACACGATCATATTAAGCACATTACTGATGTGAAGTGGAATGCCTCGCTTTTGTCCTGCAGGTCATAATGCCTCCTTCTGTCACTGTTCGGAAAGCTCTATCGGGTTATAGTGTAATAGATTGTATTGTCCATAGGTCTTTTCAGCAGCGGTGATAGGTAGATAAGGAATTATTTGCATATCTTTGACTATGTTACCAATCATTTTATCCAGTATCATCTGGAATAATTGACCTGTATTATCAATTGATATGCAAATAGTTCAGAAATACAGCTAGATTTTTGGCTGGATGAATGGTGAATCGAACTATTTTTCATTTAAGTGACGTAAAAACAGCTGTGGATAAATTTGGTCCTGCTGTTTAAAGTTGTGGAGTATTGTCTAACGATA
This sequence comes from Holothuria leucospilota, assembly GCA_029531755.1. Classification (NCBI taxonomy): domain Eukaryota; kingdom Metazoa; phylum Echinodermata; class Holothuroidea; order Aspidochirotida; family Holothuriidae; genus Holothuria; species Holothuria leucospilota. Next base: position 21,797,181 of record CM055964.1, on the reverse strand, counting down.
ACAATGAAAATTCAAGGAATCTTTTTATAGGACACATGTAACCTCATATTTCTGTTGACGTATCGGTGTTTGTCGTACATTCATGACATTTTTAGTGTACATTCCCACGATCTTTCAAAGGTGTGACCTGGAAAGGCAAAAGGTCATGGCCTTATTAGAAACTGTTGTTGACTGAAAAGCTTTTATGGCAAAATAACACAAAAGAACTGTTTATAGTAAACCTCATCATTCACATCATTTTGAGGAAATAGATTGATGTCATTGTGAGCATTAAAAATTTACCTAAGGGAGACAATGAGTCAACATGGTCATATTTAAGGAATTGAAAATGTTTGTAAGTTTGTTAGCTGCTGTAAACCAGAAATATTCAAAATGTCACTAAGCATTTGAAGTGCTCGACACAAATGAGAGAGATACTACGAAGGGGAAATTAGTTTCAGTTTGCTAAACTGAAGTGGTCATTGATAAGCTAATTATAGACGCCCAGTTCAAGTAGACAGTGTCGATGATTGAATTATGTACAGTTCCTGGCCATTGGATTCTTGGTGACCTCAACCTATTTGAGTGACCAAGTTTATTGTATTTAGAAGAAGACTAACAAGTACTCTGCAATAAGGCAAAATAGAGAACAGAGGTAATGCTTGCAGTTAGAAGCGGGAAAATGCAGGAAATTAGGAAAAATAAGACTTTTACATAAAACAAAAACAAAGAAATTAAGAAAACAATAAACACAAATGTTGCCCACTTCATAGACATATGCTGCTGTGCTCCTGTGCCTATATTGGCTGCACTAGTAATACAAACATCTGCAAAGGTGGGCAAGAATTCTTCGTCGATCTGCATAAAAACTGTACACTAGTAACTTTTCATATATACAACCACAACAAACACAAATTCATAAATATTCAATGAAAAATTGATAACTGTAAAGCAAGCGTGATTACCAAGCATTTCACATGACCAACGTCAATGGGGTTTCAGTGTGTGAATTCCCTCGCTTGAAACTTACCCAATGAAGATCTCCCATTGATTCACTGTGTAAAAGTGAGGTTTTAGAACAATGTTGGAGTTAAAGCTTTTTGGTGCAATATGAATATGTATATATTGAAACTAATCAACAGTTCAGAGGTAGCTTCCAAATTGGGCTCAAGTATATAGTGAAATCAGATGATCTCTATCATTGTTTGGAGATGTTAAGAGTTTGTACATGAAAGAGAGATGTACTTATTCCGCACCTGCTGTAAAAGTTAATGTCAAGGTAGCTTTTGAAAGAATACTGTATGTACAGACACTGTGATCTTTTCATCTGGGTTATGTACCAATCTAAAACAAGAGAATACCAAATTTGACAAGAAAGACAAAAAAGGAGAGGAAGAAAACATAGCACCTGATCTTTTAAGACCACAGAAAATATACAATATTTATTGAGAAACAAAACAACTTTGATGCTTTAAAACACAGAAAACTTTCCACTTTAGCTTGAGGCTGTGTATGAAAAGAGTATGTATATGCTGTTTTTAAGTTGAAATGCGTATATATATGTTGTTGAAGTGTTGAAATATTAAGCAGGGGAGAGGAGGGGGTTGGACTGGGGGGGGGCAGAACGGGAGCTTCATGAATTGCTTAAGAGTGGTGGAATTGAATGGCTGGGAGGTTCATAAACTTTCAATGATGAGTTGTCTCAGTGTTGTATGGAGTAGTTACAAATTTGCGTTTGATTTGTTTTAGCTGTATGTCTTCCTGCTTAAGTTTAGTTTTACAGATCGGGGTCAGGAAGCCACCTGGTTTATCAAGGACCATATACCAGATGGATCATGGAAGAACACCAGCAAGATGTAATTGCCATCTCTTTTTGACTAGTGTTCAAAGGGTAATGAAGCAGGTGTACTCCCAAACCTGCTCCCAGGGGTGCCATTTAATGCTCCCATCAGACAGATGCGAGTGTACCCCAGCTCTCCAGTCTTTATATAGTCACTTTTCCAAAAGCTGGGAGGGGTGGGTGGATCATGCTTGTTCTGCACCACTGTCCAACTACTGAATGGAGCAAAGGATATATTCTGTTTAATTTTGCCATAAGGTGCTTTCTTGTTATTGTAGCTCAACCCACAAAGTGTGGGTACAGCGTATGTGGTACTGGAGGGGGAGAAAATGTCTGTCTCTCTGTTCAAAAGGTTTCATCTTCCTTAGTTGCTGGAGGATTTTTCTAAAGTTTACAGTGAAGGTGTCTCATTGGGATGGCAACACAGGTTGCTCCATACTATAAGATTTGACAAAGGGAAGTGGTAATGTTTTCCCATTTCTTATCAATTTTCCTAGTTTTTTTTATAAGCCACCATTCTTTTTTGAGTCTCACTCCTTCAATAATGTCGTAATGTTATGCAGTAGTAGCCTTAAGTGAGCCTTATCTGAAGGGGCATGCTCACCACCTTAATTGAATAGCCTCAAGTCAAAAAGCATTTGAAAGACAAGTTTTCAGTTACTTTGTTTTGACTATTATTCCAGGGAGTTACAGTACTATTTGTCGAATTACAGCAACTCGCTGGTTATTCTCAGGCATTATTTGTATTTCCTGTAGTAGTCAGTGTTCACTGTGTACAAAACTTATCTCCCATGATGGCAGTTCCCAGACAGCTACTGTACTGTAACTAATCCTTCAGCAATTTTAGTATCTATGACACACCTACTTGTTGGTTGTGTGAACATTGCATACAGAGTGATCATTGTTCTTCATCGGTTGTTCCCTGGTGTAGCTGGAGTGATAGTCTAAGAATGTTAGTGAGTTGAGACTTGGTCTTTGCTCACTCAAGGCTTATTGCACCAGTGGTGTAACAAAACTTAATAATTCAGGGTTGGAATGAGGGGGGGGGGGGGAAAGATGGGGGATGGAGGGACAAGTGATTGTGACATAGTATAGGTAGAGTACCACCATCAGTTTGCCAAAAGTGCCTCTCATGTTGCAAGAAGAACTTCCAGGCCTTACATACCGTGGGAGTTGTGGCCACATATTCTTTACTTTTTAGAAACCACATAAATAGAAGTTTACATAAATTTCCAAAAGGTCAGTCTGTGCAACAGTGGTGAGTGGAAGTTACAAGAAAAATAAATTGATAAATTTGTGTTAACATTGTGCTAGATTAGTTTAGTGTAAGTGATTAACATATTCAGGCACTGTATGTTTACTAGGCACAGATTCACCATTCTTATTTGTCCAACAAAAGCCATTTCATTATAATTGATTCTTTTTCTTTTCATTGGTTTTTTTACAGAATCAATACTACAATTTGGAATAATTTTATTTTTAAAGTACACAAATCTGCACTACTAAGCAGCATTTAGACTTTAAGTGCATGGTTTAATTTTCATCCAGTACTCTGTTTTTGTTCACCAGTTTCATGTAGGGGAGGGGAAGAGGGAGGGAGAATCTCTTCTCCCACTGGTTATGCCACCATGTCTGCCTTGCACAATCATTGGCATTTAGGGGCTATAAGTCAAGTTTCTAATTTCTATCCCTGTACCTCCATGTGTAGTGTTACAAAGGGGGACGAACTAGGTAAGATTTATCTCCAACATGGTCCACCTGCAAAATTTAATTGCTATATCAACAGTGTTACACATGCTGGCCAGCCCACCATGCGTTTGTGTAGGAATGATGTATGGGCCATGATTGTGTTCAAAATTAATATAAAACTGGACGGGTCATAACATCTTGAAAGGGTTGAGCTACTGCAACACGGCTGCTCTTCATGTTTTGCAGATTACTGTAGATGAGTTTCTGGGAATTGTAATGCTAATACACAGATAGAAAGAGCAGTACCCAGTTGAAATAGAACTACTGAGGGTGCATGCTGCTGCTGTACTTTTTTCATCTCTGTCAATTAATTTGTTCCAGTGTCCCTAGTAAACATATACAGTACTGTTTGTGTGTACAGAACTTCTCCATGGATTCCATTACAAGTAGTACCTTCATAGCAGGTGTTGAATATGTACACGTTTCTCTTTTGACGTACTTAGTCTAACACCTGTGAGCAGTGACAGAGATCATCCAATTGTGCTATATTCATGAGCCTTGTTGGAAGTTACCTCTCAGCTGTTGATTCATATCGGTATATATGGATATTCATATGACACGACAAAACTTCATGTCAGTGTAATGTTGTGCTACAACATTCTCACTTTAAACTGTGTAGTAAGTCAATGGGACTTTTAAGGGAGTGAGTTTTAAGCGAGAGGAATCACAAACTAAAGCCCCATTGACTTTGATCGTGAAAGCTGCGTGGTAATCAGACACCCTGTAGTTATTATGATTTGTGTTTGCTGTGATCGTATATGAATAGTAAATAGTGTACAGTTTTACATAGTTTGACAAGAATTCCTGTGAAAGTTTGCAGGTATTACGAGTGCAGCCAGTGTAGGTGCAGGAGTGATACACGTCCGCTAGGTGGGCAGTCACAATTGGTCAAGCTCTCTCATAATAAAATCAGTGGCATATCTGTGTACAAAACTGTCAGAAGAAACCATATTTGCAAGGAGATTTGGTTTCCATGGCAATATTTAATGAACACTAGTCTTAGCCAGTAGACCCTTTTCATTTGATAGACGATACAGCTGTGTAATAAGTATACAGTATCTTTTTGTATTATGAGTGTCCCGCAGTGCCAGAGTAGATGTTGTTGGTAATTTTTCAGCCTGCTTTTACCTGACATGTAAATGCATAGCTTTGATTTGCTCAAAGAATTTTATTTACAGACAGCTATGAAAAAGGTTGAGATGCCTTTGATTCTTGGATGAAAAGTCATCTTTGAGAAAGAAGGGGAAAAGATGATTTATATCCCCACTCACCTTGGAATTTAATTAAGTAAAATTGAGAGTGTGATAGCATTGCATTCCGACCCATCTCATTTTCCCGTCACTTACGGATGATACAGTGAGTCCAGTCCTCCGTTGCATATTACTTCAAGCTGAGTACTTTCGATCGAATTCCCATCGTCGTCGACCCATCGTCATTCCATTCGTTTGTCTCATTGTTTTACCTGGAAAACGAACCTGTCAAATTTCATGAATGTTTGATACTTGATGAGCTTTCTGACTACAAATCTGATTTCAAGGAAAGGAGGTACACTTGCAATGTGGGGATATTCACACAGCATTGAGCTGCATTTAAATATTAAAAAGTTTGGTTTTAAAAGATAATGAGTTAGTCCGGAAAAGGATCTTGTATGTTGTTTCCTTTTTCTCAGAATTCTCAGAATGTTTGATAGTTTGATGTTGCAGTCACGCACATCGGTAAAAGAACAAATTAAGAACAGTTTGCTTTTACTCTTGATGTTTATATGAGCTTTCGACAATTTCATACAAGCTTCAAAGAGTTAGTACGAGTACAGGGTAAGGCTGTAGGGCCTTTCGATACTGTAGGTAACTTCAAAGTTGTAAAAGAGAATATGGTTTAGTGTACTGTATCTTAAAGAGTACATTATGAGTCCGCACTCTGAATCCATCAGCTGAACATAACTAAATCTCGTCTGACTTCCTTCACAAATATTGACTTTCATATGAAAAAAGGGGCGAGTTTAATAACGCACCCAGTACAGATTTATGACGTGGTTGGCTGCATTTTCCTTTCATTATTTCCTCCATATGGGAGTATGCAAGTTTAAAGACAGTAGGCAGTTGCCCCGAAAGTGCTTTGAAAATTCAGCCATCTCCTACAAATCTCTTCTCATTTACCACAAGTAACTCTGAAGATGTTTTTGAACCTAACAGTCACAAGCAAAAGGTAAAGCAAAGATTCATTCTCCATGAATTTAACAATTTAGTAACAAAAATAATGTCACATGGTCATAAAAGCCATTCATGAATTAGGATGACAGGGTATACTAATTCTGATTGTGGTGACTGCATTTTCACTTTAATTCCTAAAGTGCAGTAAGTAAAATTGCAATTTTTTTTTTCACTCGAGACAGTAGCATGTATACATTGAAGTGAGTGTTGCATATAAAACCGAAGTGGATGCTGCCGCAAGTCAGGAACTAATAGTTATCATTGCAGAAGATTTTATCAAGAAGTCACGAAAGTTATGTATTGATGTTTGAAATCTAAAAAAATACAAAATGTGTTTATCATTTTCATGTGAACTTTGTCTCACCAATGTTTCACTTTTGTTTTATCAAGTTATTATGAAGGAAGGAAGCCACTGATCTGTGTCAATACTCTATCAATGTTATTGACCTATAGGAGATGAAACAAAGGACTTACGTTTAATGTATGTATACCCATGATTTGGCAAACAAAATGAGTGTAGCTGGGTGTGAGCTGTCTCCCATAGCAGGGATGTAGCTAGCCAAATTTGAGTGCCAGGTAATTGTCTGATCTAGGGAAAGCACCTCACCCCACCCCATGGCATCTACCCCATTTTTCAGCCATTAATTTTTCATTTTTCAGCCATTAATTTTTCATTTTTCCCTCATTTTACTTTAGGGAGTAAATTTAGGGCAAGTTTTAGGTCTGGTAGGCAGATTTGTGGTGGGTGGGGAGACGTGTGTTTGCCTGGAGTGCCGGGCGGGAATATCGAGCGCTGGGTGTCAGCGCCCAGCGCCGCCCACGGTAACTACATCCCTGTCCCATAGACTTAATTACTAGAAGGAGTGGGGGCCTCAAGGTTTTGTCTATCTCCCCCCCCCCCCCCCATTGGACATTCTAAACTGGGTAGAATCTGCAGCAGTACTCATTCAAAGTCCTTCTAAAAGAGATTCACAGAGATTCTGCCGAAAAAGCTTTCCCCCACATCAAAACATGTCATGTGCCTATGCCAGTGTCTTTCCAACCTTACTTTGAAAGTCCGGTTCAAATTCTTTGATATCTTTATAGTAGAACCCCTCTTAATCACTTGACAATTATCTGAAGTTATGGTGTTTCAGATTTATATTCAAATATTGCTGGTATAGGTACACAGAGAAGGTCTAGCTCTTTCATGGATGTAACAATTTGGTGACAACATTGTCACATGATTAGAAGAACCATACATGAAATAGCACTTGGTATGCTAATTGAAACTGGAGTCACTTTATTTGTCCAGCTGTGGACGATAAAGCTATGACTTTGAAGCTAATCTGTGGGCAAAAGACAGATAAAGTGGAAGACGAAAGTCAAGCTTACTAATTGTAATTACTAGAACAGTAGGCTAAGACCAGCTGGTACATTCATTATAGGGCAATAAGACCAACAGTGATAACAGAGTGGGTACATACTGTAGCCATATTGGAAGCCGTCTGTTGGCAACTCTGGGCTGAAGTATATTTATACCATCTATCTACAAATGTGTCTTGATCTTCCAACTTATGTACTTGAAAACAAATGACAAAATTTAGGATGTTTTTCACCCCGCCACCCCCCCCCCCACCAAAGAAAAAAATCTCAAATTTATTTTTGAAACATGCAGTTCTGGACCCAACGTAATTAGTGTTACTTGTACTGTAGCTCTAATGCGTCAATTAAGGTGTTTTGGTCATTTGCTTAATTCCTTTCTTGACCAGTATTGTTACTGTAAAAATGCAAATCATTGCATGTGTCCATTCATTTTTAGTTAGGTCAGTGCATCCCATATATCTGCAGATTGATTTTAAATATTAAATGCAGTAGATTTTGATATATCCTACACATATAGGTAAGCAAATGTTGCTAAAATTTAGTATCAGGGGACCCCCCCCCCCCAGGGTAGGCCCTTAACAGGAGGGGGATGCTCATTGAATTTGTAAATTAACTCGTAACAGAAAGACAAAGGTGAGTGATGGAAAAATGCAGTTGGCTCAACACTCAGTTTGTATTCAAAATAGCAACAATCAATGAAAAAGGAAAGAAATCACAAATTTGTTGGATTAAAAAATTCAAAAATGACCCAAACCTGTGTATTAGTAATATACTGGACACAGGTTTGACAAAGAATAACACACATTTTCATGTTTTGAAAGTCATGTCAAAGGTATTGTGACAAATGCTTTGTAAACAATGGTTTTCAGTTCCCCACAGTTTATGTAAAACCTATGTGAAAACCTGTGGCAAAGTGTGGTAACTGAGTTGACCTATGTCAGTTTCTTTCAAAATGAGCATTTTCAGGCAAAATATTGATGACAGCTGGATTTGGAACATGGACACATGTTCTTCAATTAAGATTTCAAATTAAGAGAAGGAATTTGAAAGTTGCAAAAATACTGACAGCTATAGTACAAGCTATTTACATAACAAAAGGAAATATTTACATATATCATCTACCTGAGGTTGAGAATAACACTGTTGTAGATTTGCCATGATGCACCAGTATAGTGTGCTTATGACTTTTGGCACTTTTCCCCAAGTTCATCTTTGTCAGTTTCCTGTTTCACAATTTCAGAAAAGTTTTCTTTAGCAATGTGTGCCAGATGAAAAGTGAATAGAAGGCTTTTTGCAATGTTTTTTTCCAATTTTTCTTTTAAGATAATGTGATGCCCCAATGAAGACAAGGAGTATTTTCTTTCCAAAGTGGAAATAAAAAACTTTACTATTTTTGAATCATTTATTTACTTTGAATAGATTTCAAATGTTAAACAAGCTTGCTTTTCCAATCTTGAGTTTCACCCTCTGACAAACTGTGGATAAATACGAAGAATGTATGTTGCTGTCGGACTTGGGAGATACTAGCCCGAATTGACGTCATCACTCACTTAAGATAACTAATAAAGGAAATCATAGGCAAGGAACATCAATATTTGTAGGTGGTTAAGTCTAGAGTCCTAGGAGCATGATGTGTGAAGTCCACTGCAGGAGAGAGAAATGTAATGGTTAAGTTCGTAATGTTTACCTATTCCAAGAACATATCCAGCTGCCAGGGATGACTTTTCTGTAATTGTTTGATCCCTCCAAGCATAGTTTAGACCTTAATTACGTTTGTGTTGCGGAAATGCAATTGCGAACTATTTTATAAGTTACTTTATGCATCACTCCTGGCTGTGTTTGAGTTGTATTAGTGTCGTGAGTTCAATCAAGCAAAGGAAACAGAGGGATTGTTACTGGATTCATGGGAGTATTAATTTGGCTGTACTTTTGTGTACAGTAGATAATGAGCATGTTGCTAGGATTTGGTTATTATATAGGAAGGGGTTGGGGGCTAGGACTGGGGATTGTGTGGTAATGTTGATAGTCCATGGTGAGACCTACCTAAGCTGAAAAGCACACCCGTGCCTTTCTCCCTGCACTCCTACAGTGGGAATATCTGGTTGGCTTGGGCAATTTCAGTATTTTGGATCAGGGTTCCAGCTGCCTCAATAGTCGCAACTCTGAACTGAGTCACAAGTTTCACAATGGTGTCATAACTGTCTATATCGGAACTAACCTTACCTTCCAGATCATTACAAGCCAAATTTAATCAAAATTGTTGAGTTTGTCAGCAATGAGATGAGAAGATTTTATTAAAACTGTTAAGTTTCCTTTGGGTTTGTTCTTAAATTAAACAGCATCATAACATCTGCCCTACTAATTGAAGGCCAGGATTACTGGCATACTCCATACATTGAAAATATGGAAATTCTAAATATAACTTTTACTAGCATACACAGTAAAGTCCATAAAATGTTGTTAAAACTACAGTATGCTGCCTCCATTATGCCAAGTCCTTTACGATTACTTATACAGTAGTTAAGTAACAGTTTTTAGTATTTCCTTTCGAAGCCTCCCAACCAGCATGCTTCAGAGAGGTTAACAGCCTTTCGGCTCATCATTGATATTACCCTGGCAGTCCCTTTTCCAAGAAGTAAAGTCTAAAGTACAGAATATAAATGAAATATATATATACACTTCAGACCACTTTATGCAAATCATCAATTGATCAAAATTTTGGCAGGAAAAACAAATGCAGGGCTTTAAATCTTGCTTCATTAATTTATTAGCCTCCCATGCCATATATAGAAAGGGGTACATGTGATTTATCAGACTGATTGGGAAATTATTCTCGTGTGATCCACTCAGGATCGAGTATAGTGTGTATTGCATTTGTTATGCTCAACCAGAGTGTACACATCCTACATTATCATCCATTGCGAATTCTCAAATATTGTACGTGTCGAATGTAGCATGGGTGAATGAGGTTCTCAGTTGTAAAGATGATGATAGCTTTTGAAAGATGAGTTGATCTCTTTGAGAGAAGGTTGAATGTGTGTGTCTATTTCAGTCCTCAAAAATGCAGGAAGAGTTAGGCTCTAAGGCACCCTCTGTAGGCAGGGGAACCCATGGTTTTTTTTTTTTTTTTGCCTGATGGTTATTGCAGATGATGTACATACAGTATGTACATAGGAGGAAAGTGATCTAGTGTGTGAGATTGCATTATGTCTAGGGGGAGGTGGTGATAAAAATAAGATAGGGGGTAGGGGGATACCTGGCATGGGGTAAAAAGTGTGAAAGAAGAGAAAGTTGTACAAAATGACGATTTGTAGATATATGAGGTTGTACTCGTCATGTGCCATGTTGATTTTTTGGAAGTGTATTATTATTAAAGTTAAGTGATTATTCTCTCTCTCACTCTCAATATGACAAGTCATTTACACTCTCAGTGTGTATCTCTAGACTTTTTATCAACTTTTTACCCCCTCCCTCATTCCACATACAAGCAAGGGCTGTGCACCTATGTGCCATCCTCCAATAGTTTTCTCCATTTGAAAAAGAAACCGCACTCACCTTAAAATTATGAAAATGTATGACTTCTCAACCCCAATTACCGCTTTTGTCTCCCCTGCCTTACTTTCTTTCAAATATTTAAAATATTGTCTTCAAGCGTGATACGATTTTAATTGAAACCTTGTTACTGTAACTGTTTTGTTGCAGATAAAAGTCAAACTTTTTTCCTCATATAAATATGAGCTACGTATGTATCACATGTTGCAGGGGAGTGAGATATGTTTTCATAATTTGCCTCCCTTCTGATGAACCTGAAACATTAACCCATCAACAGTTCTTTGTAGCTCTACATGCATTCAACTTTCTGTCTCATACCATGTATGCAATGTATGAACTACACGTCACATGAGAGGAATTAAATATAAACTTGAATCCAGTATCAATCATATTTATTTCACAATTGATTTAAACAAAATAAACAACATTGACATGTATACAAAATACAGAATAGCAGGAAATCACATCAAGGACTTTAGGCTAATAGAAAACTGTTAACAAACTTCAAGTTAAATATTTGAAAAGCCAGGCCCTAGCCATACAATGAAATTGATGTCATTAACCCTCTGAGAAGTATTAACTACTGTACTTTGGATTAGAAATAAAATCAATCGTTAAAATTGCAAAACTGAATTAAAAGGACAAAATTATTTTTGACCTGCTACATTTAGCTGCAAGGAGGAGATATTTGTATTAACAGCTTTGAAAGTTCCTATAAACTTTCAAATCTACTCAAGAGTTAAGTTTTGTTTTTATATCTATTTTTGGATGCAAGGGGTTACATTTACCCTCATCTCTTTTTCCTAACCCTCTCCCCCCCCCCCCATTATTACCTTTGTCATCCCTCTTCCCGTCACTTTATTAATTGGCTAGATGAGAGTTAAAGAGCCATTAGTTGAAAAAGGATTTTATGCTTGTTATGCAAAATCACTAATAAGTGATAATTGTGTAATTTTTGAAATTTAGCCAAAAAGGATCAAAGATTTCCCCTTCAACCTTTCATGAAACTATGTTTGTTTATTTTAAACCTTTACATACCTTGATAACTGGACTCTTTTCAGTTTATCAAAATAAAAGGAATGTCTGTTCAAAGTAAACCTTACATTGTGTCTTATGTATTGCATGGTATATTTAGTTGTGTAATGTTTTTGTAAGATGTTCTGTGTATAACAGACTCTTTGTACCTAAAACTTAAGCAACCAATGACCCAAGTAGTTATTTTTCATTATTTGGTGTTACACATTGTTTCATGGGTAGTGAGTTGTGGCATGTATATTAATGATTTCATAAAAATTAATCGTGTAAAAGAATTTCATAAATAGTTGATTATCTTTCATACTGATTTTCAACTACTCTGATTTTAGAGGAATATATCCATTTTCTGAGTTTTCAACCCATAAAAATTAGAATGATTTCCTGATGTCTTCTGTTAGTACAAATAATGTAATAATTATACCAAAAAAAAAAAAAGTAATTGGAAATTGCTAGGCAACTGCTGGGAAAGAAAGTAGCACCACCATTTCCACACATAGATATAATACATATATGAACAGTGCTCAGTATGGTAATATACTCTTTCAAATTGGTAATCCCAATCCTCAGATCATACATGTTTATGGCCTTCATTAGACTGTCTTTCAGAATATTCTGCTTTTCCTGATTGCACGTTGGCAAGTCTGTATTAAGCTTTGGTGCAGCAAGAGTACTTAAACATTCTGTATTTCAGTTATAGGGAAAATGTGGTCATCCCAACTTGAATAAGTGTGCCCAGGTATCCTACTTCTTGAATGGCTCTTTTCAATCATGTGACAAAATTTTTGTTTCTGAATTGTTAAATTCATGCTAAGTGATTCCTTATTATACCCACATTCAGTGTTTGTTTAGAAACATCAGTACAGTAAAAGCACTTGAAAGTGAATAATGGAGATTTGAAAAATTAACAGTAGCTGAAGTTCAAAATTATTTTGGGGTGACTGTGTATTCCCTATAATTAAGTCTTAGGTACAGTATGTGGTCCTCTGTTAATTAAGGAAATCAGGAAAGTGAATGCCTTAGAGAGGAAAAACACAGGAAATTTGAAAAAAGAACCCCAAAATCAGGCGAGCTGAGAGAATTTAAGAATCCTAAGAAGGCAAAATAGTTTTTTTTTTTTTCATTTTTGGCCAGTTTGGCCTATCATAGTGTACATGTTTGCTCTAACCTGTCCCTAAGTTACTACTTTCGTTCGATGATTGACTGCAGGTTCGATGGCCTGTCATCAATTCTTAGTGGATTTATTCTTTCATGGAATTTTGGAAATGTCTTCAGGGAAACTCTGGGAACGTGCTCTTGATGAGCTGGGAACCTTGCCTGCCCGGCTGGTGTGTATTACACCTGCACCTACATTGGCTACACTTTTAATACTGTAAAATAGAAGTGCATAACATAATCATGAGATATTATTTATAAAACTTACAAAACTCATCTTATGGATGGAAAAGGAAATTGTTGATGGCAGTGTTTATTGTCTTTTGTTGTTTCTTTTGTTATTGTTTTCTGTAACCTATTAAGTTGTACTTTCTATGTTTAAGGGGGTATCCACGCTCATAAGCTTTGCTATTAGCTTGTTGTGGATAGCCCTCGGTCTTTCATATGTGTACATATGTAATTTGGAAACTTTATAACATATGACCAAAATAAATGTTGTTCAAACTCAATATACAGTAGAATTCAACTGATTTGTGATATTTTTGTTTCTCCCATAGACGGCCATTACCCATGGCACCAGGAGAGGACCAACGATCAAGACAACAGCTAGATTTGACTGCTTCGGACCCTGGTGGAGGTACTTCTTTTATATTATCATCTTTACTGCCCAGCTGGGAAATAGAAAGGCGGGGGTGGGGGTATTTTTGCTGGGTATTTTCCTGTCCCCTTACAATTTTTTTCTTTTGTGTTTTGGTTTTGTTTTAAATGCCTTCAGACCAATGATGTTTTTAAAATAGGTAGCAAATTCAATTTAAGTTCATGTGTTATCTGGGACTCTGGTGTGAAACTCTTGTCAGGTAAAATCATTTCAAAGAACAAGAAGCCAATGAATGATATTTACTCACTCAGACTCCCTTAACTTGGCCATGTATAGTTACTGACACATCAGCAAGCATAAAACAGTGAGTTTGATATTACAGAATAACAATATATGCCCCCATCCCCCAAGGAAGAATTTATCTTTTGTCATGCCAACAGCAGATATATATATATATAGTAAGGTCGAAATACTGCGGAGCACTAGAGTAGTATGTAGGTCGATAAAGGTTGTAAAAAGTGCTTAAAGTTTGCGGAAAATTCCACGACGTTTCGAGTATAGACTCCTCTTCTTTGTTATTCAGTTGCATTTCTTTGCCACCTGATGAAGAGTCTATACTCGAAACGTCGTGGAATTTTCCGCAAACTTTAAGCACTTTTTACAACCTTTATCGACCTATATATATATATATATATATATATTGCTAATTTGGGATTAAGGGGAAATATTGTATGAAAAAACGTGCCTAAAAGGAGAAATCGTCTAAAAGGGGAAAAAATCAGGTCGACTTTGCGAAATCACACGCTTTTTATATAGGAATACGTAAACGGATGGTAACGTCCGTTTCACCACATGATTTACATGCTATTACTTCAATGTTGACCAAGTTACGTACCCGTATCTTTTAACACGTACGGATGGTGGGCCATTGAAAAAGCGTTGTTGTATATCTGGTTTCCAAAAGGGGAAATATTTTTTAATGTATTTTATTGTTTTTTTCTTCGCCTGAACGAAACCGTGATATATCGATTTCCCCGTACAGTAGGAATTAGCGTTATATATATATATATATATATATATATATATATATATATATATATATATATATATATTATATCTGCTTGTACATAGGGCGAAAAAAAGATAATAAAATACATAAGAAATAAATTCGCCCTAACGTCTAAAAATATAATTAACGTTATTTCAATGGGCAGCCATCCGTTCGTGTTAACAGCTAGGTGTCCGTAAATTTGACAACTTTGAAGTAATGACATCTAGTTTGTAAATCTAAGAGGGCGCTCTTGTAAGTTTACGTATTCCTATAGAGAAAGTGTGTGGAAACGTTAAGGCGAAACTTATATTTCACCCGAAAATTTTTTTCCCCTTAAGGTCGACTTTTCAACAAAAACCTTCCCCCTAAGTGCCAAATTAGAGAAATATATATATATATGTATATATATATATATATATGTGTGTGTATATATATATATATATATATATATATATATATATATATATATATATATATATATATATAACGCTAGATCGACCTGTTAGGCGAAATCGGTATACCGCCAATACAACCGGCGAAGAAAACAATAAAATACATAAGATTATATTTCCCCTTTTGGTTCTGAGATATATATGCACGTTATTTCAATGGCCCGTAAGTCCTTAGTGTTAACGGATACATGCACGTAAGTTGGTGTGGAACTAAGTAATTGCATTAACATTATGTGGTAAATCGGACTTGCGTATAGAGTCACGCATTCCTATATAAAACAGTGTGTAAAACGTTAAGACGAAATGATTTTTTCGCCTAAGGGTCGAGTTCTCCCAACAGTCGCGTTTTTTCATACGGTTTTTCGCCTAAATCCCAAATTAGCAAAATATATATATATATACACACACACACACATATATATATGTACACATATATATATATACATATATACATATATATAGGTCCCGAGTTCGAATCCCGGTGGAGTCAACATTGCTTTTTCACCTCGCCCAGATTTTTCAGCTTTACCGACTCAACACTATATATATATATATATATAACGCTAATTCGACCTGTTAGGCGAAATCAGTATACCGCCAATACAACCGACGAAGAAAAAAACAGTAAAATACATAAGATTATATTTCCCCTTTTGGTTCTGAGATATATATGCACGTTATTTCAATGGCCCGTAAGTCCTTAGTGTTAACGGATACATGCACGTAAGTTGGTGTGCAGCTAAGTAATTGCTTAAATATTATGTGGTAAGTCGGACTTGCGTATCGAGTTACGCATTCCTATATAAAACAGTGTGTAAAACATTAAGGCGAAACGATTTTTTCGCCTAAGGGTCGAGTTCTCCCAACAGTCGCGTTTTTTCATACGGTTTTTCGCCTAAATCCCAAATTAGCAATATATATATATATGGAAGAAAGTCTTATGATTAGATAAAACCTCTTAAACGGGCTCATTGTGTTGATATTGAATATTTTGTGACAGGTTTCTTATAGATTATACATTACACTGCGAAGGATTGTGCCCTGGATTTTCTGACTGTCAGGGACATAACCAACATTGTAGGGGAGGGGTCTAATTGGAGGGAATGTATTAAAGATTTGCTAGTACCAGATGGAAGTACTGTAAAATGGGGATATCGGTTTCAATAAATATGGAGTGGAAAGTTTGATTGCAGGGTTGAGTAGCCTGGTTTCATCCAGTGCAGACCTACACATCATTGGCAGCCAGTGGTGTAGATAAGGAGAGGGACTTGGGGCTGCCAACCCCTCCCCTACTGAAGCCTCTTGTCCCCAGTAACCCCACGACTAGAATATGTAAAAGTGAAAACTATATACCACCCCTCCCCCACTGAAGCCTCTTGTCCCCAGTAACCCCACCACTAGAATATGTAAAAGTGAAAAACTATATACCAGTTTCATATATGAGGCCCTACTCCTCCCCAATGAAATGGAGGACCTGTCCCCCAACCACTGTTTACAGTGGATCTTTAAGTTAGCTAATTTGCTTACATCTTCCTAAGAAAGAATCTCACTGATTTCAAGATTACCTTCATAGCAGGTGTCGAATATGTACTCCTCTCTGGCATACATACTCTAACACCTGCGAACAATGACAGAGATCATGCATTTTTGTTATATTCATGAGCCCAATAGGATTTTACTCTCTCGACTGTTGATTGGTTTCAATATATGAATATTCATATTGCACGAAAAGGCTTCATCTGCAGTGTTCACTAGCTTTTACACAGTAAGTCAATGGGACTTCATTGTGTGAGCTTCAAGCAAGGCGAAATTACACACTAAAACCCCATTGACATTTGTCGTTCGAAAAAGCATGATAATCAAGACTTGCTTTAGTTGTTTTTTTGTTGAATATTTATAATTCTGTTTGTTGTGATCGTATATATTAATAGTTAATAGCGTACAGTTTTTACGCAGTTTGATGAAGAATTCTTGCGAAAGTTCGCGGAGGTTGGTATTACGAGTGCAGCCAATATAGGTGCAGGAGTAATACACATCCGCCGGGCGGGCAAATTTCAAGATAGACCTCAAGAGTACAGCAGCTCTGCAAGCCACTAAAAGCTTGTAAAACTTCCTAAAAGAATTTTGTAAAACAATTATAATTTTCTTTTCTTTTGGGGGGTTAGAAAAGGGCCTGCAAAGATGGCTATTGTTCATGCCACTGTTGTGAAGCTATACTTGGAAAAGATCGAGTTTAGCTAACTTGAATTTGTTTTCATTAGCCAGTTATGCTGAAATAACCAGGGAGTTATACCCCCTCCCCCGCCTTCCCAACTGCAGGAAATAAACAGTTGCCCCAACGGTATTTTCAAACATTAGGTAAATATTAGAAATCTCAAATTCCACTTACAAGTGTCTTTCAGGACTTTCAAAAACTTAATTGTTGCTTGCTAAAGGAAATTTAAGAAGTGTTGTGATTATTGTTCACAATTCATCAACAAAAACATTGTCACATAAAAGCTATACATGAATAAGGAATCAGGGTGTACCAGCCTATTTCACTCCTACTGACAGAATTGGTATCTGGCAATGTTTAGGATTCCACACCATGTTGGTGGCGCTATCCTTACCTCACTGCTGAGCAATATGTGAACATTTCACATTCATTGCCAGCAGAAATATGTTTCGACTGTCTTTTGTCCTTATTTTTGGGTGACTACACGTTTCATTTCAGACATTTTTTTCTTATTAAATGGACAATTGTTAGGTTATCCCTGATATTCAGAGACTGTGGAGCATCATGGGAGAAAATTGTTTGAGGGTTAAGGTAGAATAGATTGATGGACAAAAATAAGCCTTGGCTGACTGAATACACCCTTTCATTATGTTAGCATTATAAAAGAGGGAAGGTAATGTAAATTATTCAGTGGTGTAACCAGACTTTTTCATCCGGAGGGGGGGGCTGAGGGGGCAAAGGTTGAAGTGGGGGGCAAGCAGTAAAACACTAACTAAGTGGAGCGCCAGCATTGGTTGGCTCATAGTGTACAGGAAAAACTTTTTTGATAAAAATGCCTCTCAGATTGCAGGAAATGGCACTTCTCGGTCTCTCTGGCCTTGTGAGTTTCAGCTAAGTATTCTTTATGTTTGTCTATACAAGGTTTGCCCAATATTTTTTTACCTCTGAATTTCATTGGGGGGCAAGACATTTTACTGGGGGGCTCCAGCCCCCCTGCTCCCTCTGGTTACGCCACTGTAATTATTCCAATAGCTTTTTGCTTCATTTTACAAAATAAGTCAACATTGGAACCTCTCTCAAGTAAAAGTGAAAGACACAAGTAAGATATACAGTGTACATACTTAAAGGGAAAATGAAATTCCCAGGTCAAGTCATATCAAAGACTTTAAAAATGGAACCTTCTGCTGTTGTGCGTGATGCTCCGCATAAGCAATGGAGTAAGGGAAAACAAGCCAGTGAGCCACAACTGGAAAAAAGGCTGTGGCCGGCTCGACTTGAACCAGTTGGTTGGAAACTGGGCCGTTAAACCTCATCTAACTAACTAAAGGGAAAATGCAGTCCCCCTCATTTAAATTAGTGTACCCCATCATCCTAATTCAGGAATGACTCCTTTTGAATCATGTGACAATATTTTTGTTACTTCTTTGCTAAGTTCATACAGAATAGCTCCTTGGTTTACCTTCAATATTTAATTTTTTTTTATGAGTAGACATGGTGAAAAGTACTTATGAGTAAAATTAGTGGAAATCTGTAAGATTTAGCAGATATTTGAAAATATACTTGGGGCGACTGCTTTCTCCCTTAAAGTCACTATCGCTCATTCAATGACAGTTCTGTTTCGCTTCTCATCACCTTTTATTTTCATGCTAAAAAGTCTGCATTTTAGGTCCGGTATCTTCAAATCGTTTTGTATATTTTCTTGTGGTTTCCTGAAGTTCATGTCCTTTTTCCTGTAGTTTCCCATTGAATACGATATTTTTTTCCCACATAACCTGGTGCTAGGCTGGTGGTGTGCTGATGTCATTCTGAGAAGGAAGTATTTTTCATAATGCACACTTGGAATTGAGAACAGAAAACTTCAAAAGTTTGTATAAAAATCTAAAATGAAGTCCCGGATGTTTTTGTCTGTAGTTCCAGTCAATATCCTGTTTTATCTTCAGTTTTGTCAAAAAAAAATAAAAAAATCCTGCTCGTATTGCATTCATACCAGCATGATGGTATAGTGTCTGACCAATCATCATATTCAGTATGGGCATTGGTCTACATGTATTCATTTTTGTCCTGTACTGCTACTGGTAGAAATTATCAAGAATTCTGATATTTATCTGGTATCTCTTGTCCTATATTTTTTCATAAACTTGTCATGATATTTTAAGGTGTCTGATTATAAGTTCGAATACAGTGGTGCCCTATAGCGTGTGGTTTAATGCATGTGCAGTATGCTTATTTTTCAAACATCAGTATCAAATCAGTTTCAGCAGATTTTGAGAATTGAACTAGGTATTGATACAGTGTGGGTAATGCCTGGTACTTGTAATATCAGTGCAACTTTAGTACTTATAATACAAACTTTCTTTTGTGATATCATTGCCGTTAAAGGTCAGTGGACTGTACAATACTGATACCTCACCTCTCCTATTCAACAATATTTTTCCCCTTGCATATACTTAATTATAATATGAGTACCAATGTTGAGTACCAGTATAAGTACCAATATAAATTTCTCACCATTAACATGCCTGAATTTAAACATTTGTTGCACTCAACTATGGCTCATCTTCATACTTCAGTTGGACTTTAAACCCCTTTTACACTTCTGGGACCAACAAACATATGTAAAAGAGCCCTCAGTAAGGAACTGAGGGTGCAATCGAGGGTATATTGGATGAAATATGAGGCATGTTAAATACGTGTATCCTTAAGTATACCTGCCAGTGTAATAAATTTAGTACTGCCATTCCAAAAATTCTTGGCATGAAACTTCAGGTATTTCTTTGTAAGTACGAGTTACTTTTCCATCCCTAGGCCTTTTGATGGAAATCTACGGTAGGATTTTAGAGCTGGGGCTGAAAGAATTCAGGCCAAGACAATGGCTGATATGTTTCCTTCCCTTTTTTTTCTTTTGCTTTTTTATTTGCACACTTCTAGCAGTTTTCATCAATATCAAATTGAAACTTGTTCATGTTTGTCTTTTCTTTTCTCTTTTTTGTGTCTTTTTATCTATTCGCAGTCACTTTGCAAAATTAAATTGTTTTTAATTCATTTGGCGAGGATCGATGTAAACAACACAAACTGAAAATGCTGTATAATACTTAAAAATGTGGGTCATAGATGGTTTTCAGGGTACCTTTGCTTTCAATTTTATCAGAAAAGATGACTTTCGATTGGATATCGTGGGGGTCAGATCAGAAAAGATGACTTTCGATTGGATATCCGGGAGGGGGAAGGTCTAATATGAAAAGTGACTTTTTCTCTTTCACTTTTTTAAAGAGTTAGCAAATTGGTAGGATGTCTGATTTCATGCTCAAAGTAGAAAAATTACCTCTTTAGTGAATTTGTGAACCAAATAGTTTTACATACAGTGTTTAAAAGATTAATCAAAATTGATTTATCAAAATTTTCTATCTACAAGTCAGACAAAATTTGAAATATAAGATGGGTAATAAGATCCCAGGACTGCTGTAGTGGTGATGTTGTTGTGAATAAAATGTTTGGATTCAGTATCTGTTCAAGGTCTGTTCCCTACCCCCCCCCCACCCACAAGATTATTTAAAAATGGGTATGCTTCCCCTCTGTGCTTTCATATTAAAGAAACAAGTCTGCATCACCCATCTTTTTACCTCCTATTTATGTACAGTAGTAGCCCTTATTAAATTGTCCACAATTAAGATACTAGGGGAGGGCACTCTTCCTCTCTGCTATTGATTTTGCCGGTTCTTAATTGCGGGCAATTAAGGGAATACATAGGTAAACTAGGAGGTTGGTATCGGGCTTGTGTAGATTCACAACCAGGAAATTTTGGTGAGATTGCATGGGCCAACGGATTCATGTGCTACAAATCAGTAAATTTCATTCTGTGAGAATCAAATTGGAAAACTCCCCTCAAAATTTCTTGAAAAAAAGGGGGAGGGGGGGGTATCTTATGGCATCTTCTAGTTGGAAAAAGGAGTGTTGGACTGGTAATCGGCATTCACCAGTGGTATCGGCCAATGTTCCCTATTTTCGTCCAGTGTCGGTATTAGTAAAACTTAATACCTTAAATGCTGATATCACCTTTCTGATATGAAATTGGTACACAGTTTGAGTACTTCTGAATGCAAGGTCCAGTATATTTTGCCTTATCAAGATGAAACACCACGCAGTTGTGGTGCCCAGTGGCCTATGGTTAGTATGTACGTAGAATGCTTATTTCCCAAATATTGGTATTGAATCGGTATTGGCCGATATTGACAACTAAAATATCGGTATAGGTAATATCAGCCACTTGCAATATTGGTACAAGACTGGAGGAAAGCGCTATTATTTTGTAGGTGCATACTGTTGTATTTCAGTCAACTATTACTCGTTTCTATGATAAGATGTGAAATCATCTTGTATGCACTTCATTTTAATTCTTTCCTAATGCAACACTGATTTTTCAGGGGGCCAAGCTTCATCTGAAGAGAGCAATGAAGACATAGCACCTGGTCTTTTACCCGCACATTACAGCAGTGCTGGACCTCCAGAGGTGGCCCCTAGACCTGATACCAACCCTCCACTCATTCCAACTGATGATGGTATCCCAGGTAAGATATAGCTCAATTGCGTAGCCTGCTACCAGGCCTGTATGCAGCTTTTGCAGTAGGGGGTTCGATTTTGCCACAAGTGGAACATTTTACCCACCGACTTTGACTGGCAAGTGTCGAAGACACGTGCATCGAACATTGAAGGCGCAGGTTATGTAGGGGGTCCGGATGATGTTCCCTTCGCTCAGGACGACCCATTTCGGTGGAAGCCAGCAGCCTGTTTATTATGATTAAAAAATTTGAGCATTTGGAGGGAAATTTGCTTTTTTGTACATGAATATATAAAGAGAATTGTGGAAAATTTTACTCCTTTTCAGACCTGCATCTGAGAGTGGAAAAACATCTTGAATTTGTCTACATACTGTCACAGTGTTTGCCTGAGACACATTGTCCAGGCTGTCAAAAGACTTACATGTTTTTACTTGGCAAAACTACATATTGAAACCTTCTTGTCATACCTTAACAAAGTCCAAGTGCCCCACTCAACTAATGGCTAGGAGAAGAAGCCGTCAACATGTTCCTTTTATCTATTATGTGATCAGCAGTAGGTTTGGTTTCATCTCAGGGGGAGTTTCATATGTTTACACAGTAATAGAGAAGATAGATTCTACAAAACGCATCAAGGAAAATGTTGTTTAACCTGAAACAAACCGAGTTCATGGTTTCTAGAGCCCAGCGTTGAATTACTCTAGTTCATGTTCAGTCGTGTTCAGATTTTCAAGCCATATTGCAGTGTCCATAGTAGGAAAGGAGTTTAATAGAGGTACTGTATTTTATTCCCTTTTTTTAAAGAGCCTAGAGTATTTTTATTGTTCGTTTTTTTTTTTATATATATTTTTTATTTTTTTTTATTTTTGAACCTCTAGTTGTATCATTCCGTTCCATGTTTAGTTTTGTTGATCTCTTCAAGAAGTATTGTAAGATAGGAACTTAAGAAGCAAGGATTGAGGGGGGGGGGGGTACCTTGCTTTATATACATGCCACTATTACCTGCAATTAACTGTCTGGCAAAAACTAATGGCACCGTGGGATCCCCAGGCAATAATGGTATACATATGCAAATTGGAGGTAAGTATCAGAGCTCATAGACTCTCAAACCAGGCAATTTTTGGGGATTTTATTTATTTTGGTAAGATGGAAGGGTATGGAGAGAGAATACTCAAACTGTCTTCTTTGTCTGGGGTGAGGGAACAGGTTGTTCAAGGAGTGAGGTATCTGTTAGCATTTTGTGTAGGATTTAATTAGTTTTTGTGGTATTTAAAATCAGCAGCTGATGTTGTGTTACTCAACTGGTATGACACCATCTTAATGTCAGGGTACTGAAGATGAAAAGACCACATTAAAGAGTGATCAGAGTTCAGCTCATGAAAAACAAAACTCTGATAGACTGAGGTTTCATTTCAATACTAGGATGCTTGAGTTAAAAAGACATTGAACACACAAATGATAGCTGAAATATTACATATCTTATTTTGAAAGGACCATAAACTGTGTGGTCAAGTTTCATTAAAATGGTAATAACAATCCACGAGTCTTTGTACGTGAATTCTTAAGACACTCCAGATTTTGCCCACACAGATGTACAGAATATTGTACTTATAGCATTTACCACAGAACCAATCCATTACAACGCAAGTTGCCCCTCTCTCTTATATAACATTGCAGCTATGATAAATACTACTTGCATTTATTCAGCGTAAATTCATGGACAAATGCTATTCAGACGTGACATATCAATTTCTTTTGCAAAAGTTTCATGGAAACTTTTCCTGTAATTGCAGTAATAACCTTGTCAGAATGATAGGATTTAAGACGGTTTATGTCTTATGGGATAATGAACAGTGCTTGATAATTTTCAAGGCAGGGAAATGTAAAATGTTTAGGGTTTTTGGAACAGTGATAGTCATTCAGCTTTGAGGGGGGCTCCATATTCATCATGTGTGATTTGACCTTAGATCTTAAAGAGATTCTAGGAAACCTTGATACTTTGTTTCCCTCCACACTTTCATTATTCTGTCGAACAGCTGTAATCGAGATTTGAAAGCAGTTTATGTCGTTTGGGACATACTGTTAAAATTTTGATGTAAACAGTTGTAAAAACTTTTGGATTTGTAAAGAATTCATCACAGAATAAAGTTCAAATCTTATGAGACTTCCTGGAAGTGACTGTCTGTAAGAAAAGTGATGTTTGCTTTATTTGAAAAGAACTAGCAAATATGATAGAGCTTGCTTGGGGAAGTAATTAAAGTTTACTGGTGTGCAGCAAGGCATATAGTTCCAGTGAATGTGTGATAAAAAAGCTAAAAAGATTTTCAAGTATGACATCATAGTCTAAAATATACTTTATTGAGGTATTTGTGGAGTATATGTCTCCAGGTGACAAACCATGGTAATGCACGGCATGTTATTACACTGGAGTGAAATTGGACTGCTTAAAGTGATGCCGTGAGATTGCAAAAAGTAAAAAACATTAAAATATCGAGTTTAAAATTTCAGTGATTCCTTTGAGTGACCCATATGAACAATAAGGGAGAAAAAATAAGGCCTGTCGTGCGAATTCCGGCAACGGCCTCAAAATTTTCGTAAAAGTAACGACTAAACTCGAGGAAATCAAAAATGTGCTGCGGACAAACACTATTCAGTCTCCTAACGAACATCAGTTGAGCGGACCAATGAGAACGAAGTACTAATGCATATTCACTAGGTGTAAACAGCTGATCGATTTAGCACAACAACACAAGTGAACAAGACGCATGGTGTGTGTGGATCTTGAAGAGGTAACGTTGATATTGCAATGTACAGAGTGCATGGTAATACCACTACCCCGTTTTACTGTAGTGGCCTAACTTAGGCTATAGTACACTGGCTCAGTGGTACCTCTGTGTAAATTAAGCCTAATTTAGGCTACCGTTAGATGCTCTGCCTTTATGTGCACTTACCATCGTCTTTGACGTTCTTACACATGGCGATAAAAGAGATAGTATTGGTGTAACTTTCGTTGTAAACCTGTAACGTCCAAATTCAAATCGGTACTGTAACGCGTACCATAGAGTGAAAGACTGCGGCCTGTACTACGTAGTATTGAGGAAGCTACATTGAGTGTATACAAGTAAGTGTTATGAAGCAATTACGCAAGAACATGCATTCTCTGGTCGTGAGACTTATAGCAGGGAGTTGTTATTACTCCCTGGTTATAGTAGAGATCAGTGGTCATGAGCGAACAGCTGTAGGCTACCGTAGAGCAGGGAGTTGTTATTTGGAAATAACAACTCCCTGCGAGAGCTAGTCAGGCTGGAGTGGTATGGTACGTCTTTTCTAACTTGGTGACACCTCAATAACATTGCATATTCAACATCAGGTTCGTTGTAGGCGCGGTTTAATGCCGTATAATAAGAACCGTTTTTTGAAAAAGGCTTTCAAAAATTTACCGATTTTATGCTGTTTAGGTTACTTCCCGAGATTATCACTATCATTTTGAGCTTTCAAATTGTATTCTTCAACTCTGTAAAGCACTCGTGGCATTTTTAAGAATAAAGAAAGACATAAGAAGAAGCAAAATCTTATGTTTTTCCTTTTTGCAAACTCACGGCATCACTTTAAATGTACTATGTGCACAATACGTGCTAAACAATGTTTTCATACCAAGGCATTGTTTTCATGAGGAAGTGATCAGGATCTAACCAACTCTACCCTTCACAGCTTTTCTTGGTCTTCCTGGCTTGATATTGTTTGCAGTGTTATGAAATGACAAAATTGTTAAGCATTGTTTGAATACTGCTTTGAACATACAGGCACTCTTGATGCACCTAAACAGTTTCGTAATACCCTTGATGAAAAGCAGTTGCAATTTCTTTTTAATCCCCAACTTCACCACCCTTTCCCAACACCATAGATATTTTGTTTCCTATACCTGCTGTGTTACTCCATGAGGGTAAATTTCTGTGGTATGTCAGCCTTCAAGGTATCTAATGTGATTTTTGTCATTATGTGCTCTGTCATTATAAGTATTTCTGACTTGGTATTAGTTAAATTGATGCTATTGGATAGAAGATAGGGAGCCTTTAAACTCCATTCTTCTATCTCCTTTCTACTTAGAGATTTTCTTCTTATTCTCTTCTTATATCTCAGAGTGAATCAAGTAAAATGTATCTACGTTGCCCCTCCTTAACCTTATGTTAACATTTTTAACCTTCACTTACAATTTTGACTTGACGGAAGGTATTCCAATACTAGTATGATGGAAGGGAGCCCTCAAACAGAGGGCCCCCTCAGTTCTTCTTTTGCCACATCAATAGACAGACACAGTTAGATTTCCTGGTAGTTTGCCCTTTAACACAAGTTCTTCTCTTTTCTGTTTCACATCTAGATTCACCTATTATGCCCCGGAGCGAAGCAAACACAAATTCATCGGATCACCCGTTGGCAGATTACCCATGGTTCCATGACAGTTTAACCAGAGTTCATGCTGCACATTTGGTCTTACAAGGGGGTGGACCAGACAGACATGGAGTATTCCTAGTGCGACCAAGTGAAACCAGAAAAGGGGAATGTGTTTTAACGTTTAACTTTCATGGAAGACCTAAGGTATAGTTTCTAATGTAGCCACAAAATCTTTTATCATGTAAGTTTATCGTGGGATGCATAAAGCGGTGCTGTCTGTTTTGATGAAAGCAGAGACATGACGCATTTATTAAATTTCAGGGATTATAGACATAGACAAGGAAGTATGCTTGGCTTCAAGTCTATATTTAGTTGAAAGTAGAACAATGATGAAACTGAGTATGAACAAATAGCGTTATAACACAGACATCTTTGTGACAACCAAGTCTGGTTGTGGGTGGAGTTTGAAAGTATGTTCAAGTGAAACTAATTTTTAAAAACAGAAGTTAACATTTGAAAAAGTTTAAATGCAAGAGTATACCTTCCTCTGTGTGCTTTCTGTTTGGAAGCCAAATATTGCAGGCCTTGAAAAGGTAGAATTGAAAGAAGGGTGTAAGCTCAAATCAAGTTTTTATATATTAGAGGTATACTTAATATTCTAAACATTCTGGTGAAATTGAAATCGAATGTGTGGTTCTCAAGATTTTAGCAGTTAAAGTTATCACATTTTCAGCACTAAGTGAACTTGAAGCAAGCACATGTAATGTCATAGCCTCACCCTAATGAGCAGTCTTTTGTTTTTGTTTAAACTTTACAACCAATTTTCTCCTCCACAATACCATGTTATCGGAATGTGATTGCATGAGAGGTATGGGAATTTTACAAACTTCACGTTCCCCATGGGGAGGTCATATCCATATTAACTTCAAGATCAGCACAACAGACTGAAAAAACAAGGAAACAAGCATTTCTCATCAACGTGAGGAAGTGATATACCCCTGCTTCCCTCAAACACACTTTGGGTAAAAAATGTAGTAACTTCATTTGCTGATATCTCAAGTACTATATGTCCGATTTGAATGAAAGTTTCACCAAAATGTGTAGATTTAGTTCCTCTTCCAAATATGAAAATAAATTTTTTGCCTAAACCCTTCCTTTAAATGTTGTCAAAAGCTAACAGCTGTGTAGTACAACAGAAGAGGATAGGAGTGCGATATTTGTAGCTTCTGTTTATTGTGAGTCATTCACAATGGCAGGGTGACAGTAACTGTGAAATTTAAACATAGTAAATAAGAATATTTGCAACAATTAACTTCATTGTAATATGTATCAGAGGGATTTCCCCTTACAAAAATTTTGCTGAGGAAAAGCGAATTCCGGTGAATTATTTTGAGGGTGTTTGTTTTTTTATAAATGGTGATATTCAGCGTACCTCAAAGGAAGAGGGAATCTCCTGCACAAGAATAGTCTTCGTGCTGGATTGTGCAAGGTGTTGTTTGAATTCTGCAATTTTATATCCTACTACAACCACTTATGTCTGTATGTACTAGTCTGTATTCAGGATGTGCCTCACAGCCTGTAGGAAATATAGCTTTGAAACATGACACTTCACGTCGTTAACGTATACTTTTAAACATGGAGGACACCACCCTGTGTGTCTTTGAAACCTGAAGGAAACCTTTTCTGAAGAGAATCTTTCATCAAAAGACAGACCACACAGGTCTTCATATCTGACAGTCCCTGATCCACATCCAGCCCACAGAGACATAAAAAGTGGCCTTTGGCTTCTTGGTATATTGAGTGACCTGCAATAACTCCAGTATTATTCAATTTGGCCTTAATTAATCACAAATTTCTTGACAACACCTGCCCAAACAAGAGATGGCATGCAAAGTGTCCAAATTTTCATTACCTTTTGGTGTTCATAATATTGTAATACCTTCCAAATTTGAATCAAATCAGTTTTGATTTTGTTTACAGCTTGTAACTGTGTAATTTTTTAAACTAAATTTTTGGGATTATCCCAAAGGAATAACAATCCACCTCTTCCTTTTGATTTCAGCACCTTCGTCTAACCCTGGAGG
Source organism: Holothuria leucospilota (assembly GCA_029531755.1). Lineage (NCBI taxonomy): Eukaryota > Metazoa > Echinodermata > Holothuroidea > Aspidochirotida > Holothuriidae > Holothuria > Holothuria leucospilota. Next base: position 21,768,954 of record CM055964.1, on the reverse strand, counting down.
CAGACGGCAAGTGCAAGGTTACTCATCTTTGGTTCGATAGTATTTTTGACATGCTGGCACATTTCCGTTCTCATCCAATTCCATTGGATAGCAAGGATGGTTGCCCTCAACCAGACGTTACCTTGACTGAGTATGTACCAAATTCTCTGTCATTTTCTCCTCCGGATACCCCGGACACATCCCAAGGATTCAATAGGATGCCACCATCCAGGCCAGCGGCAGCAGCGGACAATGGTTTTATGCCTCAGTCAGAATTTGTAGATTTGGGGGACACATTTGAACTAAATATGTCACCGCCCCCTTCAGAGCATGCATCTTTGGAGCGCCCAGTCATCGCTGGGATGATGGCTCGTACAGCTGCAAACCAGTACTCCTTTTTATAAATATCTTAAAGAGAAATAACATCTATATATTAAAATGTATAAGGACAGAGATTTTGTTTTTGTGAACTAATTTTTTCAAAGTGCCTAAAATGTAAGTACACACGTGAGTAAAGAAATGTTCACCAGAAAAATTTTGAAGCCAATAGTTGTACATACGAATCGAAGAAAATATCTTTTATATTGGTTCATCTTTTGCCCATTTCAAAAGTTGTATTATAAAGTCACAAATGATTGCTAAAATCTGGTTCCTTATGATGATGTTCTTTACTCTACAAAATGGACTTAAAATTTCAACCAGCAAGTATTTCACATTAAGTGGCCAGCATATAAATTGTACAAATGCTCACATGTATAGAAACTTGTTGCTATGGAGGCACAGTTGGGAGTTGTTAGGATTTTCAGATGGAAAAGCGTAGTGTGATTTTATGTGAGACATTTACATTGTTATTTTTTACTTTCACCAAAGTGTACGGTCACGGCATAATTCCCTACGTTGCAAAATATTATTTAAACTTTTCAACGGTCATTGCTTTTTTTTTCCCTTTATGGTCACAAGGAAATTCTCACTAATGTAAACAAGCAGTTCAAGATTTGCAACGGTAATTTTTTTCTCTCTCTCTTTGTGGTCCCTGTCCTTTGAAGTCTTCGCTGGAGTTCTTTTCGACTAAACCTATTACAAGATTTCTTTTTACTTTCATGCTTTTCCACCTACTTTTTGTCTTTCGTGACTTTCAAAATGTTTCTTTTCAAGCACTGGCTGTAATAGATTCATAGCGATGCCAGTTCTGTATAAAAGGTGGCTGCCACACATGTTACCATAATTCCAACAAAGCTTAACCAAAATCTTATTGTCCAATTTCCAAGAAACGTATGTTTCAGATCTTTTGAAGTCCTGCAAATCAAACAGATTGCTGACGTTTTTTGTGGCCAATTTAGGAGACTAATAAAATAAAATTGTCACCTGCCATTCATCAAGGTTTGATGAATTCCCAGTTCCTCTTTGGCTTTGTTTTACAGGCATAAGCAAGAAAAACTCTTTGTGAATAGATGAAATGGTGATAAAAATATGGTTACAAGTTACTGAACATAAAAAAGTGGAAGAATAGAAGTTGAATAGACAATTAAAAACAGCTACCGTAGGAAGGGACAATCGGCACTGGTATTAACTTAGGAGGAGGTATTTAATATACTCTCTCATTTTTTTTTTCACTGTTCATTACATAATACTATTAAAGTTGTTCTATTCAGGTGCTATTAATAGTTGGGGTGCTTCCTTATATTCTAATGGTTGTGATTGGTTCAGTCCTTGTTATATTAGATTTGATAAAACCACTCCAGGATAGTACTATTGAAAGAAGGTTTCACGCCTAACTAAACTTTTGAAGTGTAAAAGACAAAGAATCCATAGATCTGTTTCCTGTGATGTCATGTTTGGTTATGTAGCATTGTTGGAGGAAGTTTGTATTTTTTGCCTATGTGTGAATACAGCAGTTAGGTTGTATACATGGTATGTTGTGCACACACCAATGGCACGGCTGCCTGAGTTCAGCTCATTGGGTTATTTGGCGTATGTGCATACATCTGTGCCTGGTTTTTCCCTAGTATGATATATTTTTTTGTTGTTGCCACAGTATTAAAAATGAAGCAAAGTTGAAATGGGAGTACAAAACACTCTGGTTATAAAATTTGCGTTCAGTCCCCATGTGCAGTTCTTGAGATGTTAACAGTTGATTTAACCATTACATTTTGTACCCAAAGGGTACTTTAAAAAGCAGGTGTGATATTAAAGCTGTCTGTTGAAATTTTTTTTTTTTTTAAGTTTCTCAGTCTTTTGTTCTGATCTTGGATTAAATACCATGTTGTTAGTTTACCTTAAGGGTGTGCAAATTTTTCAAAATGCCATACCATACATTCATATAAAGGAATGCATCAGATTTATGGAAAAAGTTGAAAGTAAATTATAAATAAGTACACAAAGTCTGTTTCCACAAAATGCGATAACTTCAACTGTTTATATTTGAAAGCTTGCTGAGGATCAGATGCAATCAGAATGAAAGTAAACTCTACCAGAATGCAAGATTAACTTCCTATTTTACATATTGAACGATTGTCCTAGAGAGATTGTTTGAAATAATTCTGTTTATTTGGGAATACAAAAGAAGCTGTGAAATCAAGTGATGATAATATGGCTGATAAGAATGTATGTTGATATTTTGCAAATATTTCATGCGTACATCCTCCCGGAAGAGATGAAATTGAAAGTTTAGTGCAAGGTCAGGAATCTTCAGTATTTATTTATTATATTCATCTAATAATGTTCAGCTTTGACCGTAAGTGAAATTAAAAGTGATTCTGAATGAAATTTTCTAAACAATGGTGAAGCAAAATATCTCTTCCATTTTGCTGTTAATTTTAGCAAATGTTGCTGAATTATCCGGCAGGATTTCTATTGAAGCTTACATTTTGAGTAGTGAGCAGTTGCTTGACTTTATACAAAATAGGGACAAACCTGTGGAAATGACATTATGGTTATTTGCAGGTTACCTTTTGCTAGTAAAATGTGTAGTAATAATCCTTCTAGTTAACAGGCCGGCAATCTGCCTGATATAACTATCTTCATTGTAAGTTCTGATTGCTGTTCTCATATTTCATTACTGTCAGCTTTAAATTGGTATCTCTGTGGGAAAATATGGTAACATATCAGACGAATTGAAAATTTTCCACAAGTGATGCCATTGATTAAACTTGCACACATCTCTGGAATTAATTGAATTGACTTGATTCATCGTTGCTTCGGCAAAAATTTTTGACTGATTGCAAAAATGAGGGAAGGGCCATTAAAGCTGTATGATAAATACGAACTATATAAAACCAAAATACAGGTATTCAGGTGGTAAGGCAGTTTTTATGTGTACTTAATTTTTATTGTATTATTGCACGGATATTACAAGTGGCCAATATTACCGATACTAATATTTCAATTCTCAATACTGGCTGGTACTGATCCAATACCTATATTTGGGAAAAGCATTTGGCATACTAACCATAGGCTACTGGGAACCACAGCTAGGTGTCAATTCATTTTGATGAGGTCAAATATTGGAACTTGTATTCAAAAATACTCAAATAGTAATAGTGTACCATTTGCATGGTGTATGGGACAATAAATATCAGGTAGATAACATTGGATTTTACAATAAATTTTATGGGTACTGATACATGACAAAAATGCGGAATATCAGCCGTTACCGATGTGGAATACTGGTACTTGGTCCAGTGCTATTTAATTGTATTAAACATAACAGACAATATTTTTCATTCTACCTGGACACTTTTGTTATCCCATAATTCTTTTCCTTTGTATTGCACCTTTAATAACTTTCCATTGCTTGTTCACGTCTCACAGAAAACTTTGCTGCTGGGCATCCATTTTGCAGAGCTTCTAGTAGTTGAGATACAGTTTGTTTTAATATGTACGGACTACAGATACTGAATTTTTATGAATTCTTTGGAATTCCACTTTACAAGTATAATTGTGTCGCCAAGTATGCTTATTGGTACAAAACTTTTGAAAGTCAAAATGGTTATTACCAACCTAAGGTCGTCTCTGAAATGACCAATTAAAAGGTCTTTTCAGTTTAACGCCTGTGATAATTTTGTGTATTTAAGGCCTAGTGACATTGTAGACCTGGACAGGAAGGTGTTATCAGAAAGATTGAGTAGGTAACACTGCAATAAGGGCAGGGCCAATCTTAGAAAAGAGGGAAGGCTACAGGAGTGCTGAGGTTGAGGCAGAGGGGTATCCTTCAGTCCCCATATGATCTAACCATCCTTGGAAAAGACATAGGATTGTGTTGAAGTGTAAAGCAGAGTTACTGGTAATTGAAGCTAAGTTTAGCATGATGTTCAGGGACCTTTTGGCCAGGGTCGATTTTTTTTTCTTGCAGTCAATGATGAGGGAATGATTTATTATAATGGTTGATCCCACAATGCATAGCTGTAGGGTGCAGTGAATGGTAACTCTTACTAAAACTGCAAAATGTTGCACTAAAGGTTAGTTTTTGAAGATTATGCTAGATTTTAAATTAGAAAGTAAGAGGAAATTTGATTGGTAAAATGGATTTTTGAAAGTTTAGTTGGGTTGCCTGCTTTATATTCCCTTTTATGGTATGCTTCTCATATGTATGCTGCTGAAGCAGGTCACACCTTTGATCTAGGTATCTCCCTCCATTGGCTGGGTGTATATCAGAAAAAGATATGAAGAGGGGCAGATTGAGTTCACACCAAGAGTCTTTTCTGGTTTATCAAATATTAAAGTAGGGTAGAGAAGGGTAGGGCAGACAGAACAGGACAGGACAGGGAAGGTTAAATGCTGCTTCTAAATGAAATACTGATTCTGAAATTTCCAACCTAGAGGATAAAGGCATACCATTAGTTGTAATTTTCTTTCTGTTTCAATTGCATTGTGTTTTATACATGAACACTTTTAAAAGCATTCTGAGGGTATCCACCACATTTTGTGTAATGACTTCATATATCTCTGGAATTGCTGAGGAAGTATCAATTCATCAAGCAAGTGTGACATCATTTTCTGGAAACAGAATTTTGCTTAAATATTCCAAATATGACATCATCCTTTGCTTGGAAAGTATTATTTAATCATTTTTCTCTGCTACTGTATTTGACTTCATACATATCTATTCAGATAAAGCCTACCCAGTGATCTGTGTCAATTGAAAGGATGAAGTAAAGCTGTTGTTTATGTGTCTGATGTATTTCTATTTCCTAAGTCACACTATCTCATTTTGAAAACATTTTATTATCTGTAGGTGTAGATTATTGTCCATTGCCACCTGTCACTTGCCCCTTTAAATCAGTGAATGGTTCGGGTTAGGAGTATCCTCTCTGATTGCTCTTGGTGCTTATTTATCCTATGATCATAATTATTTAAAGGACTACCCACTTTTTTTCATTATTTTTTAAAAGTGCAAACCATCATGTATCATGGTTTGAGAAAGCATACATCAGGTGTTTGGCCCTTCCCTCCCTCCTCCCCCAGTGCTCAGGGTATGTTTAGTGTGAGTGGTTAAAGAAGTGGGTTCCTTCTGAGAGATGTCCCTGTTTCAGCGGGAGCAGTATATCATTGTAGCCTACATGTGTTGTCATTTAAAGTCTTTGTGTAACTTTTTCCATTATCCTAAATCTTTCACATGTGTATTGCCTTTGTTCCACACTCACCTGCCCTCATCCGCCCCTTGCACTAAAGGTTGCTGAAACTTCAGACAATCAAATTATCTGAAGAATTTTTTCAAATATTTCACTTCTTTGGAAAGTTACATTACCTCTTTTAAGTCTTTAATACAAAAACCCAAGGTGGGATCATAAATCTAAAACTACCTCCATTGATGTTGTCTCTACCATGGACAATTTGTGAAAAATCCTGGTTCAGTTGTATTCATGTTGTAAATTTTAATATCACAGAATAGGAGAACAAAGTATGAGAATGACATGAACACATATATACAGCAGAAGTCATTGAAGGGTTTATTCCAGGTCAGTTAGGGTTTTATTCTTGTAATTGTCCCTTTACCTTTGGCAAAGGTGTGTTTGATGTTGATAGAGGGAGAATGTGTTTATGGTACAAAAAATATTTGTAACTATAAAACCATGGCTTACACACGTAAATTGGTTGGCAATTTAGAATACAGTAGCCAGGTTTGTACCTTCCTTTCTTGAGAAATATGGTCCTCATAGAGAGAAAAATCACTGCTTTTGTAGCTCATGAGTAATTTGGTAGTCAAATTTTCAAATGATGCAACTTTCAGAACTCATATCTAAATGCGTTACATCTTGGGGAACTAAAGCTTTTTCCAGGTTTTATACATGAGACTGAATGGTTTAATATAAGAGGCTAAAAGATATTTTCTGTCATATTCAATGTAAACAGACTGTTTCCTCTACTAATCACATTGAAATAATTTAAGCAGAGTTAATGTCACTTTTTATGAAGGTCACATTCCAATGAAGGATATACTCAGTATCGCTGCATACACATCCGTTCCTTAGGTCAACAAATCTCTTTTTACACATATGTGTGGACGTGTATTTTTTTATGTTTAACCACCATTGTAAGTGCAACGAAATTTGTGCAGAAAGCATCAGAATCACTTTTTATGCAACGAAAAGGGCTATGGTGCACCTGTCGGCAGACTTCGAAATATATAGAAATTCTGTCGTGGTTAAAGTCTGTTGTTTAGACATTTTTTTCAGTTGGTTTGCAATCTCTCTTACAACAAAACTTTAGTTTCAGCTCCACACAGGGTTTGTTTAGTATGCTATTGTAGTCTTTACTTTTTGGAAGTTATATTTAGGATAGGTTTACAAAAGCAACAGATTTTGAAGGTATCTGAGTCTATATACTATGCAAATATTATTTTACAAATGTAATATCCTTTCAATGTTGTAGAGAAAAATTTAAAGAGAAATATCTACTCATATTTACTGTAAATTAAAAAATGGTAACTTTCATAGAATTATGGATCTTTTAATCAATTCTTGAAAAGAGGGTAGTTTTGTTATATTAATGTGAAACATATCATTAAGTAAGAGTATCACTTTTGCCCATGTAACAAACTAACATACCAAAGCACCTCCCTCGCTGTGTTCAGGCTTTAATAAATACAGAGCATGATGTGAAAAAATGTGTCAACTGAAATTTTGTCTGATAAAACCATAGACATCTAAACGAATAGACAGAGGATCAGACAATAAAGCTGTACCAACAGCTTTGCTACTGTTTATACAAGTTATAAGCATACCAGTATGGTCCTATCATCTACCCACACTTCAGACTTACTCAAGTCATTCTATATGCCAATAGCAACTGACATTTTGAGATACACAATATCAGATATTTTCAAAAAAGAGAGAAAAAAGTGTCAGTAGCAACCAGGATTTTGTTAAGTTTGTCAACGTATCGTTGATGTTGAATTTTGTGTAAAATGTTGTAGATTCATCATCAATGAAGAATTTTACTTCAGGTAGACGACAGTATCCTGCAGCCATTTTGGTGAGCCTAACTTGTATGTATGTTAGGAGCACTTTTTTTCACGTAATTCTTGATCTAAAATTAAAGGATTACTAAAAGAAACACTTTGTTATACCTCTGTGTGTTACTGTACATGGGATTATACTCTCATGAGAAATGAAATCTGCGGGAAAAAGTTAAGTAGTGAAAATAAACATGCTCGCTGGTTGAGTGGTGTGTTCAGTCGGCAAAAGAAGAGTTCAAACAGACTCATATAAATTTACGTTTGCAAATTTCCAGCAGATATGATTTCGAAAGAAAATGCTCATTTCATACTTTTGCATTCATTTTTAAAGAACACATTATATGCACCGAATAAAGAGAACCACGGAAAATTGTATTGTCTTTTGTCACTTTTTGTGCTTGCTTTTTTAACATTTTTCTTATTATGAATGAGAGCCTCAGTGGGACAGTCGACTGAAACATGTTATAGGCTTGGTTAACAAATGGTTTAACTCTCATGGTTGGGATGTTTGGGGGGGGGGGGGAGGAGGGGGGAGGAGGGGTATGTGGCCATACTTGCTGGTTCGTTTGACCCAGTGGAAATGGATAAGAAAGTTATATTTTGGAAAAGACCACTTATGATTTCAAAGTTGTCAGAAGTTCGCCATTTGATTGAAACCGACAATATAAATGTGGGACTAGTACTGTATGGGTAGTTTTGACAATTGCCTGCCCATACCCCCCAACCACCACTTGCTACCCTTCATTTCTTACCTTTGAATGATTTCAACCCAAAGATATTAGCCTCCTTCTTTGGGAATTAAAAAAGTTATTAGCTACTGTGGCAAAATTTTAATTGCATTTAAACTATTATTGCAATAAATCCCCCAAAGTTCAAGCATTGCAGTATTTGTTTCAGTTCGCTATTTCTTGATAGGTCGTCACTTGGTTCTTGCCGTTTTCGTTAGACGAGTGGTGTCACCTAACATACCAAGTGGAAGGTAGTACACAAGACGAGGTTTAGTGGAAGATTTTACTCAATGTCTCACTCGCTCAAATTTAGTTTCAACTACAGTTCCATCTCAGGCTCATCAAGGGCCCTGTGAAGTAGGGGATGAATATTCGCGAGTTCTTTTTTCTTTCTTCTTTTCTGCTGCTGTTGTTGTTGTTGTTGTTGTTGTTGTTTTTTGACTTGTGGCCAGGAGGTAGCAAGGCAGACTTGCATTGACAGAGATCAGGCTACCCAGAGAGGGGGTATACTCCCTTTTAATTCGAGGGAGGGGATATTATAGTTATATCCTCCCTAAAATTCAAATCGGTATGTCAACTCAAGTTGCCCTCAGAACGAAAGTTTCATGTAAGGGCTTTTTCCCCAAATTACCCTACGGACACGGACCCCCGCCCGCCGTATTATGGGTGTACTTTTGCGAAGGTGTCGATTAACCCGATCCCCAACCACCCCATCCCCCATCTCCAAACCCCAATTGGATCCGTCCCCGTCCTTACCCTCAGTTATACAAGTGGCAGCCGAAAGCGAAGTTTGTGAAAAGTAACAACGGAAGACATACACAATCATTTATGATGATGTCACGTGAGAAGGACCTACTATAGTAGAAAAGAGAAGTATCGAATAGTACTACGTAGTGAAAAAGTGAGCTCAGACAACTTCTGTATGGTGCAGCCACTTGTATCATGAAATCGACAGGCCGCGGTAAGTTTAGAAAGCCTACAGTGCCTCTGTCTGGGCGAAATCACTTGGGGCAGTTCATGATATCTAATCGGAGTAACAAGTGTCGTGCCTACAGATGTTTGACAGCCTGGCGGGCCCTTCCTTTCCCACCTGTGTATGAGTGCAATCCTTGGGGAAGATGCTAAGGCGAGAGACGTACACGTAAGGCCTGACTTAGGTGCAAAACTGTGCTATTATTTGCAAAGCTTTGAACTGATTGTATCTTTAAAGGTGATCAGTCGTCTTGAAATATTCTTTGTGACGTCAGCCTTTTCTTGACATGTTTCTGCAGTCGTCACTGTTCAAGGATACACCGTACAAGTAGCTATGATGACATCGGTATAGCTAGTAGGTATACAGCTACAAGCCGTCTCTTCTTGCTTACCGATTAGCTATACCATGCTTGTACGGTGTATCCTTGAACAGTGACGACTGCAGAAACATGTCAAGAAAAGGCTGACGTCACAAAGAATATTTCAAGACGACTGATCACCTTTAAATATTGTCATTATTTTCTTATTCTTCGTATTTTTGGCTGGGCTAAAGTCAAGAGGTGCTCAGTGTATAAGAGAAGGGGATGGCACTCTATACTCTTTGAAAAAAAATTGTCTTTGTGAGGTGGATTTAATGCAAAATGGTTCTATCTTTGGTAAAGTTTCGTAAAACGTTAAATTGATTATATGTGTAGAAATCCTCATTATTTAGTGATGTTTTTCTCTTTTGGTAGGGTGGAATTGAAAGGGATGCTACCTCAGGGGAGGGATGCGGGCGCGGATCCAGGTGGGGGCGCATCCGGCGCACTCCCCTCCCCTTTTTCGATGACCGACGATCTTTTGACAAAGGATTTTTTTTTTTTTTTTTTGCCTCATAGATAATTATGGAAAATATGCTTCCCAGATGCTGGGAAATCGCATCTAAGCGCATCTAGAATTCAAAGTTTCTTGGGGGAGGACCCCCAAACCCCCCACCGTGGCTTCGCTCGCTCGTCGGCCTTCGGCCGACGATGTGTGCGCCCCCTTTCTCAAAATCCTGGATCCGCGCCTGGGATGACACCTCTACTCTTTGAGAAATTTTTCTTGTTCAGAGTTTTCTAGATCCAAAATGATGTTATCTTTGGCAAAGCTTTGGAATGATAACATGATCTGAAATTTTAGTTATTTACTGAATTTTTCGGCTGTGGCATGGCACCCCTACAATGCTGGTACCGGCGTGGGGTTCTCCTAATCGCTCTTAGTATGCCACTGGGGCAGCCACCATCGGTTTGCACGTAACCGTAGCGTAGACCTTGCAAGAAAATGTTCTGTCGAAATGTTTCCCAGATGGAGGTGGGGGGATGACACATTTTAGACCTTAAAAATGCATCTTAAAATTCTTTACATTTAGATTTCATGCTTTTATAAACGCTTTACATTTCAAGAAGAAAAGTTATAGATTCCATTTAAAGGTAAAATGCAGTCACCCCAATTTAAATTAGTGTATCCGGGTATCCTATTTCATGAATGGCTTTTGAGAATCATGTTACAGTATGTTTCTCACTGAGTTGTGAAATTCACATATAGAGGAACTCCTTAGTTCACCTTGAACATGCAATATTTATAATCTAACATATCATGAAATTATCTTTAGCCAGCGTATCTGTATGCAAGCGGTGTATCTTGTAGGAGGAAGATGGTTCATTCCGATCGGGAACAGAAAACCTTATAGTAGTAAAAGAACGCGTCCACGACGGGGCCGGGGCCGGGGACCTCTCTGGGAAAATTTGGGGAAAAGGGAACCCGTATATGCGATTTCCGAGGTATTGGGGGCCTTGAAATCATGATTTGTACAGTGAAATTTTCAGAATTTCAGTACTTTTTCTCAAGTACTCCAACTTCCATTTACGATTTGGAGATCAGGGGGGCAGTATCCCCTTGATCCCGGGGGCTACGTCCCTGGCCTACTATAAAAGAAATGTTTGTTTTGTCTCATGCAATGCCTGCTTTGTGGGCATCCGTACCATTTGAAGATAGTGAACTGCTTCATTCTCATGCTCATACTTTTGTATTTGCCCCTAACCTTCCGGAAATTCTTCCACGGAAGGACCGGAGCAATTTGGACACGTGAGGAGCCTTCAGCGCCGTTGAGTTATTCAAAATGGATCGAAGCTCATCAAGATTGTCAGCTTGTAGCCTATTATTCCTTCCCAGTTTTGTTCATGGGACCAAAAACGTCACCGGGTGACCACCGAATGATGGAGCAGTATATCCCCTGTTTTCAGCCACAGTTATGAAGGATGCAGAAAACGTGAACCAAAAATAAACAGCTCTGCCATAGACCCTTTTCCAATTAGCAATTACAAAGGATTATGGGATAGAGTTTTGGTATGGGTCGTTTTTTCAATGGCAATTTACTGTGGACAGACAAAAACGACGCACACCAAAACTATATCCCACAATCCTTTGTAATTTCTATTTGGAAAACGGTCTATTACTCTGTACCGGGCGAGACCTGAACCTAAAACCTGTTTAAATTGACCGAGTTTCAAACCCCTCTCACCTTTTTTCAGAAAAATTTCAGTCAGTTCTAAAAGGATTTTATCCTGAGAAATGTGGAATCCACAACGTTAATTCTAACAATTATCAATCAACATGGAAAGGTTTGTGGAGGTGGGGGTATAAACCATGGCTCTCGATATGTGTCAAAATAAATTCAGATAATCTCCAATTAAACATTGGTCTTATCTCTTAATGTTGCTGGCCTCCCCTCCCCTTCCCCTGTGGTTTAGATGTTTCAGAGAACCTGCAGGTGAAAGGTTCATTTTTTTGTAACTGACAATTCCCTCTAGGAGAGGCAACAAAGAATGTGAATAACAACAGACACATGTTAATAAACTTTCTTAGGGATTATTGATAATCCTCATGAAATTCCCAAAGCAGCAATTTCTCAGATTAAAACAAAATTTCTTCCTTTACAATACAAGTATGTAATTGTTCAAATTCAGGTTTTCAAAACAAAGAAAAGACAAGAAAACGGACAAAAATCATCTTCGTATAAAATTTGTTTTTGCAGTCGGAAGTTGTCACCGTAAAGTCACTTCAAGTCTTCAACGAATATATAGGCTGCACATAGGCGAACTCTTGTTCCAGTTTTCAGGGTCTTTACCTCGATACTGCTTGTAAAATATTCATTTATAGTGTTTCGAAGCTTGGTGGTTCACGTGTTTTCCCATTACTTTTAGATTGCATAAAGCATACGTACATGTATGGAAATACATACGAGCTAGGGGCAGTAGAAGTGTTTTCGAACAAATTTCTCCCGAAACTGACAAATTATTATGACATGAATTTTGTCCTTTTTTCATGTTAACAAAGAAGAACTTAAATTTCTAAGGTTCCTTCATTCAACCAGGATATATTTCTCCATGAATATAATGAAAAAAGAAAACACACGCCAGGGCAATCCTGCAGTTCACACGAAAAAACGATAGATGGCGCTCTTCTTAATCGATAAAAAGCACTACTTGAGATGATTTTGCCAGCAAAGCCATCTGAAGTTTTGTATGAAAAGTTGAAAATAATTAAAGTCAGTAACGTTAGTATTATTGTAGTTGTGAATAAATTTTAAATATTTAGAAATGATTGCAATGCTGAATACTGTAAAATGTGTAACAGAAATGTTATTATCATTCAAAACCGCATGTCCTTCCTAAAAAGATAAAATAAAGTAGTAAAATAACGAACAAGAAAAAAAGTTATCTCTTACTTGAATCATGCTTGTAAGTTCATTTTCACACTTATCATGCTCAGAATCTACTGCACCGTTAAAGACCTTCTGGCAGCTGCCTATATAGGATGCTCAACTGCTGGAGGCAGATTTTAATTCAAAAATGAAATGTTAAGAAGTCTTCCATTAGCGAATTTGATACATGTTATAGTTGAGCGCCGTGCCAAGTGATGTGGGCTAGCTACAGAACGGAGAATCCTCCCAACCATGGTTTGTTTGCGGTTCTCGCTTTAGTCCTTTTGTCTAGGGAGGGACCAGGGGCGTGGCTGGGATGAAATTTTTAGGGGGCCTAGGAATCAAATTGGGGTCACGGCAGCGATCGCCGTCCTTAATTCTTACACATTTTATTAGGACACTCACAATTTTGGGGGGCCTGGCCAACATCTGGGGGCCAGCCCCCAGTAGCTACGCGCCTAGGCGGGGCCTACATATATTTTACAAATACGATTAGTCGCATACTCTAGCTGATATTGGTAATTCATACTGATACTATGGCTGTACGAGACAGAGGAAAGCAGTCCCCCACACCTCCCGCGGAGATCGGGTCAAACCTATTTCTCGAATGAAAGGTTGGAAAGACTAAGGTAATTTCCTCGGCTAATACAAATGTTTTTAGCTAAAACATCTCAACCCAAAGAAAAAATGAAGGCCTGTCCCGTAAGCCTATGACTAAGTACTAAGGGGCAGTACGTTCTATGCGCGCATAAATCGTAATCACAAAGCTACTGGAGTCCATGATTTTACATTTCCACTAGTGACGTGATAGCCTAGTCAAGTTTTTTTTTATATGTAAAATTTCGACGAATCCAGACAATATTTGCTGGGCGTGGCCAACGGAAGGCATCTAAGATAAGTGTGGATGCTAATGAACATTTTAGCTTCTGGAGTTTGCCAATCTAAGATATTTTTGGCCATTCCAGGTTAGGTCTACAATTCCTGCTCATTTCTAGAAGAAAAACTTCCAACTGAATATTATTGGAGGCAACATCCCTGGCATCCCCGATTCCGACAGCTTGTTGTTTTAATAAACTGTAATAAGTCATGACTTCAGCTATTACAGATTCCAAAATGTGAGCCGAATCAAATTTCTGTCAAAACCTTTCCCAATATATGAGTCAAACTTATTGCTGGAAAAGAATCCTTTTAACCACCAGATTCGTCAAGATCCTGTGATGAAAATTGAAGAAAGTTTCTTGATTTTGTATGAAGTGACGCTTAATAAATTAAAGGAACTGGGTAGCCGCCAAAACAGAACAAATTCTCGGACCCGCCGACTTCGTTACGTCACATCCGGTTATGATTCTTGGTTTATCGATTTGATCCGAAACCGATGAAACCATCCATGTATTGTGTTTAGCACAGTATACAACTTACAACGTACGTACGTGTGTACTATACTCGCGTTGCGTGTTTCAGTGCGGTAAACTTAACTTAAGAGGAATAAAGGCACACGCCTATTTCGCTCATCATCTGCTGGAGGTTCATTGACAACATTGTCAATTTTCAGGCAATTGAAACTGTTTTCTTCCGATCAATGAGTTTGTTTTTCGTGGTAGACCTAGACGCTAACCCTAGGCTAAGTAAGGCTAACGTTAGCACTGCTATCGATCAGAACCGTTACAAATGGAAACGATTCAAAAATGTCTGTGCCAGAAGAAAAAGTAACGAACTAGAAATTCAAAAAACAAATTGTCTAATATCTTGCAAGTGGAAAATCAAAAATCTAAGAAAACATATAGGAACGATATCACTAAATTACATTGCAAAAATTATTTTTAATGAGAACTTAAAACGTATTAAGAGGAATATTTTCAATATTAGCTTCACACTGAGGGTAAACATCTCGTTTGTTATGACGTTTTCATTTCGGAAGTACGCCACTACCCAGCTCCTTTTAAGAGACAATCTTCAAATAGGGAGGTGGTGTTGGTCTCCCTGCTCCAATCCATATATTCTGTTACATCGCGAAGCATCAAGAGTAGTATTAATATCAAAATCCTCAAATGTGTCCCTTCACTTATGTAAATCAACATGATTAATGAAGAATGTCTTTTATAATGTAATTTGCTGGATCTAACTCACTAGCTAATTACAACTTTGAGTCATCAAAAGTAAGCCTGCTCTATCTCCTTAAAAATGGATCCTACTACCCGTTTGATCTTAAAAATCTGATAAAACTGAAAATGAATTAAGGTATGGTATTATTTGCTCGTTTTCGGACGCAGATTTTTTCCCAGGACGAATTGGGGGCGATTTTCGGAAATTTCCATTGAAATCATGAAAAGGGAAAAATGATGCTCACGGTAAGGATTAAGGTTAAAGTTAAAGTAAAAAATGATAAATTCGTCCTGGGAAAAAACTACGCTTTTAGGACACCTGCATTTATTGCACAACTTTGAATGATCTCGAAGTACAAGTTATAGATTTGCACCCATGCTGCCCTAATAAAAAGTTGTATAAAAATTTGTACAAAAAAGCCTCAAAACTTCTGCAAATTTCTTTTAAGTTTTTATGGAACTTCTATAGGAATCTGTATACTTTCTAAGTATTTGTTTAGAAATTTGTAAAGAATATTTACAAATATTTCTTTAAGAATCTCTAAAGCATGTAGTTAGTAACGTCTGCATAATTTCGATTTTTCTGTAAATATTTATATAGAATTAGAAATGTCACTGATATCTTCTGTAAAAATTCCATGAAAACGTAAAATTTCACAAAAAAAGTTCCAGAGGTTCATAGGAGACACTTCAGAGATTTTGAAGAAATCTTAGAAGTGTCGTTAGAGATTTTATAGAAAACCTCAAGAAATTAAACTTTTTCGTAGAAATCCTGCAAAACTTTTCAAAAATTCTTAAGAATTTGCAGAAATTATGGTGATTTTTTAAACATAATTTTATGCAACTTTTTGGAAGGGTAGAATTTTGTACAAGTTCTGTGTTCAGACAGTTTTTCACAACTCATACAAAACATTTTCTTTAAAAGAGATCCAAAGTTTGCGAGATTCAATGTTTATTCCCTGATATTTTCAAAAACGCTTCCTTCAGTTTGTTTTCACTGACGAAGATATGGCAACTGAATGATAAAACAGAGATCAACCGTTTACCAAAACGAAAGGAAACGGAGCATAAAAAACGTCTTGTCTCTCTGATTTGACTTAACATACCACTCCTTCAAATTTCTTAATTCTCAAGTTCATTTTCAAAATTATTGACTTTACCGAAAACAAACCGAACAGTTCCAAAATACTTCTAATTTCGGGAAATTTCGGGAAAAGTGGAAACACTGTGAAGCCATGTTGCCTTCGTGGCCTTTCTATTAGCTACTACTAATCATCAATGCAAAGTATTAGTTTCACACCTGTTTGCTTAAATTTCACTTTTGGAAAAAGAAATATAATGATAAATCCAGCCGCTACTATTTCCACACTCAACACAGGAACTGGGTGAAAGCTTCTCCAGGACGCCTCAACAGAGATAAAATAAATTGGGGGGGGGGGGGCAATCTGTTTGAGTTTCCTATTGTGGGCCCTCGTTTTGCTCATTAAAGAAGGTTCGACACGAGACATTACTCAAGAGAGATTATAAATGCCAGTCAGTGCCAAAGCCGTAGACCAATCTCGATGGAAATGGGGGTCTTTACAAAGGTGGTAGGGAATACATCTCTTATAATTTCTAAAATCACTCTTCGTATTCTTCTTTCTTATTTACGCAAAAAACTTTCAGTGTTTTAGAAGGAAAGAAAACATTAAGGATTGAGAAGGAAATCATGATAAAAACGTGTAAATTAATTAGCAGGAAATCCAGCAATTTTTGAGAATGCAGGTATGACCCTTTAATGACGTAGTAGACCTACCTAAAGTCACTTAAATTTATTTTTAGGTTATAATGTCTTAAAAGTAACAGAACAGGTTCTCATCATGTACATACTTTGACCCTGTGAATATTAATAGTACATGGTAATTTTGTCACAAACGACGGCAACTTTGACAAGATACCGTATCAGAGAAGCCAGTTCGGACGTTAGTCATTGTAGGTGACATTTGTGTGTACTGTGTACACACACTTTGTGTATCATCTAGTCTTGAGAACCAGCCCTTCTTTCTTGAAATAATTGTGAAGGAGTGAAAGAGTCTAGCATATTTATAAATGTTCAGACCTTCCGACCAACCAACGGTGACCACGTCATTCTATCTCTATTCCTTTATCGTATTCCTCTTCTTCGAAGCCAGCAAAGAGCTCGTTGAAGAATAATGGGGAGAGAGGAGCTTGAAAGATAATCCAGATGATCCCAACGATCACAGAGATCAGATATAGGAGTAGGAAGATTCGATCAATCACCATCGCCAGGAATTTGTAGTCCTCCCGATCCTACAAAGGTAAGTAAACAAACCTGTCAGATCAGTGGTGTGGTGAGCATTGTCGGCACCGGAGGGGAAAACGTAAACCTACCCCTAACACTCCCCATCCTGCCTGCATTGCCAATGTGAAAGAGAATATCACAATTTGGTGCCTTTCATGTGTTTGCTTCGGAGAAAAAGTGCCCCTTCCCCACCTCGCTTCAGTACCCCATTGTGTCGGATCTCGAGCAAAATATCTATTAGGAGTATGACGTCATCATGAGTAGGTAAGGTGGTGAGTGGCTGAAAACAGAATATAAAGGGCGATGGCACTGCAAGCAATGATGATAAATTCCCAGTACCACTTTTGGGAGATAAATACACACAAAATGTTGAAAGTTGAGTGGTGTCACTCTTGGAATGAAACTCCTTAGGAAGAAAAAAACTGTACTTGCCGCCTTAACGGGCATGTGAAATTGAAAGCCACACGACATAAGGCATCTTTGTCCTTCTAACTTGTTGGATTTCAGTGTTATGTCTTGCTGTTATTCCTTTATATATATATACATACATACACACACACACACACACACACACACATATATATATATATATATATATATATATATATATATATATATATATATATATATATATATATATATATATATATATATATATATATATATATATATATATATATCGCTGTTGTAAAAACAAGCAATCCTTTAAGTCAAACGCAACCATATATGGTTCGATTGCAATTAACAACAAAAGATAATCTCTGGAAAATGAACCGGTTTTACCTGTCGGCGGACATTATAGACCTGATGTCCGATTATATTTGTTGTAATGTAATAAATTCAGTTTACTCATACCAGGGAGCTGTTACAGTTCCCTGAAAGTTCCCTGCTCGTACCAGGGAGCTGCAATTGTCAATGGAAGCTCCCTGCTCGTACCATTTTTGCCCATTTTGCCCAAAATTTCCATACCCTGCATATTGACGTAGTAATTCGAGGCACATGATTGGAAGTAATGGGAGCAAAAATTATGAGGAAAGCATGTATGACACTTGTTTTTGATGGTGTTTCAGACTGGAAAGTAAACAAAGTCTAACACATCGCCGTAAGCCTTGGTCGTTTTTCTGAAGTTCCAACAACCGAATATGATGAACAAAGACCAAGCAAACTACCCCCTCCCCCTTAGTTACGTCTCTTAAGCAATGCCAGGGTTAAGCAACCAACCTCTCACCCATCAGGTCGCTTAATCATGGGTCTTTCATGCGTGGTCCCACTCTATAAGGCTGGCTAAAAAGAACAGATACTACACATGATCTTAACCAAAGCCTGAGAAGAAAACACTTTTTTATTAAACCTAAAATTCATTACTTGAGGGTTATCATGATGTTGTATTACCAGATACTTGCTATTTTATTGCTCAAGTTTGGGTATGCCGAAGTATTGATTATTAAGAAATAAATATCTTTACCCTGGCTGCGTCTTCTTCGTTCTTAACATGCCACGTCAAAAAGAGAAGCTCCTCGATCGTCCGATGGATTAACATACCCTCTGACATGTCCACATCACCGTCCATCAATGGCATGTACATTCTGGGATCAACGTCGGAAGAACCTTATCAATAAATAGAATCAGTAGCTAGATTATTCTTTTACATGGATAGAGGGTTGTGATGTGTGAAGGAAAGAATCCTGCTATTTTCTACAAATTAAAGAGCAATGTTTGTTTTTATTTCGTTCCCTCCCGCAAGCGCTACTCAAGATGTTGTATCATGGTGTACAAGGGGAATCTGGCACAGTGGGAGGGGGAAAAACCAGTCCACGATGGGAAACGTGCAATAGCTCTGCAATTTCCCTGATACATGTCCTTCTCTGTATTGTATTTTACCCTATAATAACGTCATCGAAACTTACGAGCATGTACAGGATATCAATTGGTCGAAAATTCACTAGCGAAAATTTGTATGCTTTCAACGTAAACAGTTGAACAAACCAGAATATTAAACGCGCTCTTTCTGAATTCTGAAATAAATGCTACACAACACATACTCCATATCATTCATAATAAATTACCCCTTACTAGCTCAGTTTGCAGCAAACGGTTTTATTAAAACTACAACAATGTGGATTTCTTTAATAATTTCAGTCGGTGTTTTGTTTCAGTCGCGTGTGTTCAATTTCTCCTAACTCTGTGCTTGACTTTGCTTTCATTTAAACCTTTTTTTTTCTACAGAAGGCACAACTCTGTGATTCTACATAGGTACGAATCGGTCACTTTGTGTGGCCTTTTGCACCAGAAATTTAATACACTTCAATTTTCTATATCAAAACGCGTGTTCGGAATGGAACGGTTTCAGTGTGGTTAACGAATAAAAGTCGTGTTTAGCAATATGAGGGGACTGTCTCATTGTGAGTTAGAAATTCACGTTGTCAGTATTCCTAAACGTGGACCCAAGTTTTATTGCACACAATTTTTCAAAAGAGAAAGCATTATTTTAAAACAAAAAAATCCTGTATTTAACTTATAAAATTAGTCTTGATTTAAATATCATACGGTGTCCATAAATTGTCGATTTTTACAAAACTTTTCAATTGTTGAAATTGATGCAAAGAGCCTGCAATCATAAAGTTATTCCTCAATAGCCCAGTGGTTCTGCAGTACGTCATGAAAAAGTCTCTCTTATGAAAACACTTTTAATGAAATATTTTATTAATTTTAGTGATATTTCTTTCATTGCAAATTCACAGTGAATGACATAAAACTTTTTATGGGCATTATTTTCATTCTATTTTGGGGTTCTTGGGCATTTACACCGCCGAGTACGGCATGGGCATTTCCCCACCCAGTTTGACCTCATCTAAGGAGCGCCACTTGTCTTAACACAAAAAACCTTAGACAAAAACTGCAAATTTTAAACCATGTTTCGATACCATGCATACGTGTCAACCAGCGGAATCTCACAGAAAATTGTTCAAGCGTACCCTACTGTCTAGATTTAGGAACTTAAGGGCAAAATATGACACAGGACTTATGACGCATGACATAGCCTCGTCTGTGTGCCAGCAGTAGATGGATACCATGTGTGGGCTGACGATGGACGACTATACATACCATCATTCGTCCATGGTACTTACGACCGATGACTACTATAGTTCTACATTCCCTCCCTGCGTTCTTCTGATGTTCTATACGCACTACATACGCACGTGATGCTGACAACAGATGATTAGTTTACGTACCTGCTGCGTCTAATTTGTGACTCCAATCGTCTTTGTGAAGCTCTGTCTCTCGACGCATGCGTAGAGTATAATTGTTACCTCTATTTTCCATTGCGAGTTTACTCGTATTGAGTTTATTCCGTTCAATTGCGTCTCTAGTAAACATTATTCCTACGTTTCGGTATCTTTTCGTATACTTTTCTGGTCGACTCATCCCCAGCATGCGCGGCAAATAATCCAAAAACACCGTCCTCGTAAATTTCGACATCTTGTGTGTCTCTGGCGAACGGAATCTGATGTTTAGCACAAAAACAGTCAAAACGATGGAAGACGCCACAACGACCATCGTAAAAAGGAGATATTTTACGATGAGCGGGAAACTATTGGCATTTGCCGGGATCTGTACAGTTATAAGAAGGAGAAACACAGCTAAAGACAGCAGTACGTTGGTGCACAGAGACATTTTCTCACTTATGTCTGGCGGCAAGTAGAATACCAGTATTGTGTTAAAAGATATTAATCCACAAGGTAAAAGTAAATACGCAAAGTAGAAAAGAGGTTTGCGTCTCAAAGTGACGGCGAAAGTAAGATCTATGTACAGCTCTTCACAGCATGGATACTTTTTGGCTGTTCGGCTACATGGTGACGATTCGATGGTCCACTCCCCGTTGGGCCAATAATGTTTTCTCTGAGCGTGTTCGAAGGCAGGCTTAAGGTCCAATGTATCACCCGCATGAGTCCATGACCCGAACTTTAGTATACACGTTTGTTCATCAAAAGGATACCACTGCACATCTATTTGACAGGCACTTTTGTATACAGCAGGTGGAAACCAAACGACGGTCCCATTGTAATTAATTCCGGCCCATGTTTGGGCTTCGATGTCGTAAGGTCCGTCGGCACTGTAAGTATCAAAATATGATAGAGAAAGATGTATTAAAATAGCTGAACTGAGAGTTGGATGTAACAGGCAAGAGATAAATAAGAATGAAACTCGTCTTTCTTAAAGGGGTTATGGCATCCCCCAAACATATTTAGGAATAGCCCTTTAGTGCTAAATACAAATGGTGAATGCACTTTGATTGAGATTTCTTTCAAAATACATAGCTCCACTCTGGTTGGTCAATGATAACTTGTACAGTCAGTTGTGTTCCCAATTAAGTTCACAACAGTTGTGTGTCAATACATTTTTGAGCAATTAAAGTTCAGTTCAGGCTACTGTGGCTCTGTCTTGGAGGTGTACTAGACAGCATGGGCGGCGATCCTGGGGAATGGGGTATATATCCCCCCATGGAATTGGATGGGGGATACTGTACACTATACGACCCCACCCCCATGAAATCAACCTGGCAGATTGGGAAATCATGTAAAAAGTTAAGTTAGTTATTAAGAAAATTGAACTTCTTAATAGAACAGAAAAATTAAAATATCTGACAGTTGTCATAGTGTCATGTTGCAAAGCCTGGAAAAGGCCATTTCCGGTAATCTGGGGGTATTTTAGGCCAAAATTTTCTTTGTATACTCCGCGCCAACCGATGA
Organism: Holothuria leucospilota; assembly: GCA_029531755.1. NCBI lineage: Eukaryota > Metazoa > Echinodermata > Holothuroidea > Aspidochirotida > Holothuriidae > Holothuria > Holothuria leucospilota. The sequence continues at coordinate 21,746,940 of CM055964.1, read as the reverse complement.
TGGCGCAGATAGTGCCACTGACGATATCCCCCCACTTTCAAAGACGGATCATCGCCCATGCTAGACAGGTAGTTTTGCTTGACTGGAGGAGGGGCTAGATGTAAATTCCGTATAAAGAATTTTACTCTCGGTGAGATTACATAGTCTTATAATGATATGCTATCCTGTCGGGACAACGACATGTAATCACGTAGTATTAATGCATAAATATAAATGAAAGATGTCGCAATTCGTTTTTATTAAATGTAGCTTTCCCCATAATGACAAGCTAATTTAACTTTTCTGGAATAGAACATTTTATGAACATGGCCTTTCCGCTCCAGGAACTTTCAGTGAAAATTTCACTGTAACCAGAAACTTACCTGAAGCAAGTTATAGATACTCATCCAGGGAAGGTTGAATTTGCCGCTTTCCCCCCTCCTTCCGTCTCCAATTTGATAAAGTTATTTATTGTGCCTTACGTCTCGTTACAACATGAAATTTTGTGGTTGAACGCCCTCGTATGCATATTCCTTCATCGCTGATATACTAATTATTGACTTTTTTTTACTTTAATGTGGCACATTGAGTTGGTTCATGAAATTCATCAAATTTTTCCAAACCTGTCAAGTTTTCTTCACATACTAATGACAAATGGTCAAACTTAGACAATCCCTATATCCTACATACAAATAAATGTTCTATGAGTGAGTAGTTACCGATTCAATTCGGTTTTCAAAAATTCGTGAACAGACACTTTTTTAAATTAGGCTATATATACACACAACCGTTACAAGCCGGGATACCAAAAAATTCAAAATTTTAGCTATTTGCGTAACTATTGGAAGTGAAATTTGACTTATTATGCTAATTATAAGCATTGTCATGTGGTAGTACCCTTCAACACCCTCGTTTAGTTATCGATATCAATTCAATGTGCCCCTTTAATTTCCACAAGCTGAAAGCTTCAAAATGGTGAAATCAATAAGCTTTATTACACGAGCCTGTTGCCAAGGAAGGGGGACTTCCGGTGGTATCCCTCCCCCTGAAACAGGTATGAGTGGAAATGATGTATCAATGCAAGTGCCTCTCGAAACATTAACCCCCTCCCAATTATGTATCTAACTGGCCACGGACCCAATCGAATATGGTGATTACTACTTTACGACATTTCCGCATTTGTGTTAGGAAAATGAGATTAAATTAAAATTATCCTCAAAGTACAAGTAAACTGTGCAAGTTACTTACTTATTATAGATGAGAATATCTGGGAGCCAGACGTAATTTATTGGGACTTTTATTTCAGTGATGCCATCATATTCGTCGGGGTCCCAAGACAACCGATAGTCGTTCCAACTCTGTAGAGCAAGTCATACATGTTCATTAGACAGGACATTTTTGTCCATAATTATTCATGAATATTTAAAGAAAGGTAAATCTTTGCACCCAGTTGGGACAATTTTTTCTGTACTGCTTTCTCAATTCATGCTTCAAAGCATGAAAAACTGCAGAACGATGCAGTACGAGATTATTTAAATTTATGTTAATATCCAACGTTAGGTTAGGAACTGCAGAACCGAAGCTATATAGCATAAAAAAATGTACATTGTAGCATGCTTTTAACCATAACATGTATGTCACAACATTTACGCTCAAATGATTAATAATTATGGAAAACACCAATATAATATAATATCCGAGAGATGAAACCGTTTATTTGTTTGTTTGTTTGTTTATTACAACATAGTGTTGTAATCGAGTCACTGAAGTTCGAGTCTTGAGTCGAGTCGAGTCTTCCACTAGTCGAGTCAGAGTCTTTTACTTGTCATGTCATGTCGAGTCGAGTCATCATCAACTGAACTCGAGTCGAGTCCCCAACCACACTCGAGTCGAGTCGAGTCGAGTCAAGTCACTCTGTCTGCTCGAGTCATCTCGAGTCACTTGGGCACATTGACCTACAATTGACCTACAATACTAGATCAGACAAGCAAGTTATTGACACAATTGCTAAACATGCTGTCTTGGTCACTCCGGATCCTGAAACCGGTGTTGGAGGCTATAATTGCGCCTCTCCTTTCATCTATATATCAACGATTATCAAGTTATGATGAATTCTACCATTACAGATTTGTTTACTTTTTTACTTTGTACAGTTTATTTTCACTCTCCAATTCACGTGTATTAGTCATCAAAGTCAGATCTTCTCAAATGTTACTGTACGAGCACAGTAAACATGTGTATGCTAGTCAGGGTAACACCTGCCGCGAGGTAACGTGTTTTCATTTGTCTTTTCACTTGTACCTCCTCGAGGTATAGAACGACTATACATGTAAACACGTTACTGGCAGGTGAAACCGCTCTATACAACTGTATTGTGATTATCGGCTAGTGCGAAAGTCGGATTTTTTTTTTTTTTTGGCTGCTAATATGTTTGACTCGAGTCATTATGAGAAAAGACTCGAGTCGAGTCCTTTGCACTTCCCCAAACTTCTGACTTGAGTCGAGTCAAGTCTTTTGACCTAACTGACTCGAGTCGAGTCGAGTCATAAAAAATCGTGACTCGAGTCCGACTCGAGTCGAGTCAATGACTCGAGTCATTACAACACTGCTACAACATTGCAGCTGCCATTTGTAAAGCGATGACTTGCAGTAAGTCTCTTATGATGTCACAATAAGACATTTTCCATTCTCAGTTAAATTACAAAAAGTTAGATTTTCTTCGATGCATGAACAATGGGAAGTTACTGTCTAACTTGTGTTGGTGTAAAGATGTGTTAAAATACGCAATTTCATAAATTTCCATACTCATTGAATGAGTAGTAGGGCTTACTCACGATTTAACACTTATTAGAGACTATATATAGGTGAAAAGATGGCAGTGGCGTGAAAAGAAATAATACAGGTTTATTTCCTTGTCACGGCAGTGAATAATACTTCACTAGTTAGACTCGTACTTTCCCGTTCCCGTTATACTTGAAGGATACGCTCAGCCCCAATTTTAATTGAAGCATCGGCTACATTTTTCATGTTTTCTCTTGCATTCCTTACAAGTATTCAAATATTTTGTCATGATTTTTTTCAAAGGAAATATAACACATAAATGGTAAAACAAGGGGTTTTTGCATGAATTTAACAATTTAGTCACAAAAATATTTATGGCATGATTATATAGACCCATACATTAATTAGCATAGGGGCAACGTTAATTTCGATTAAGTTGACTAAGACTTCATTTACAATAAGTTTTGAAAGAACATTACCTGATGTAACCAAACTTTGGTAGTAAGTATCTGATTCCTCTCGTCCTGAAAAAAGGAAAAGAAAAGAACGATTGTAACAAGAACCGCCAATATGTGCAGCATGATGCCTCGATTGGTAGGAAACATAAGGACAATGAAAATTAATTCTCATTAGTGTTTAAACTTTGATTGACATGTGTAAATCGTAAAGTGTGAGGCGCACAGTAGTGTAACCTGCAACACACACAGTAGTGTACTCATCAGAATGACATGGGGCAATAAGCGAATTCAATCATTCCTCTGCACATGCGCACATGGTCCAGACCGTCGTGATAAACAAAACACACCCATACCTACAACACGTCTTCCAAAATTTGTGTTTACTTCAGAAATTTGTCAAATCAGCCTTTTTTAACCCATCGCAAAAGTAAGGAGGGTTCATACGTGTGGTTGTGTGGAGTGAACTGCATATAAACTGCCTCTTTCGTGTAAGAATTTGTATTTTTATCTGCCTAAAAGTTGTATAGAGACCCCAATTTTCATGCATTTAGGCTGGCCACACTTAGTTTTAGGCTTAATTGTATATGTAAGTACTGCACGAAAATTGGGGACGAACAAAAATAGGGGAATGCAGTACACTATGTGCTGAGCTCTGTTTAGCCCGCATTTCCCACAATACATAGGCTAGGCCTAGAACTTTGTGAGGTGCCACAGACCATTACTCAAACACAGAGGAAGGATGGGATAAGTTGAACTGTCTGAGACAAAAAAGTGGGTCTTTATAACGCAAGGCCAAGTCCTGGCTCAGGCTCGCTACAAGAAAAAAACATATGTTTAATAAATATAACAAAACTCATGACAGTCAAACAAGTCAAAAGATATTGAAATAAAAGCTTACCACATCAATAATCTGTGTGATATAAAGTGCTAAATAGATGTCCAGTATATCAGAACTGTTTTGAACCGGTATCGTTAGTGTCTTATAGGTGTTGTTGCTAAAGAGTTTGTCACGCAGTTTAGCCTCGGCATTCCATGCTTTGGTTTCTGTAGGTAATAATAAAAAAAAGATTAAGCTGACCTGGTAGATTACTTTTATGGTAAGCCCCGCAGGGTTGATCGCTCTCCAGGCGGACGAGATTTTTTCCTAGGGGCCTACCCGTTTTTCTTCGAGAAAACCTCTACTGAAGAAGAAAACTGCCTGACTGTTTTTCAAAAATCTGCCCGAGAGCTAAGTTTTGCTCCACCCCCTGGCTTGTAGGCCTACGCCTGTGCCGAAGGTTCAAAAACTAAATCACTCAGCTGCTCTAAGTCTATACTTGGGTGGTCAGTGTGTCTTGCGTGTATCTCTTTAAGCTGAAAAAACATACTGCATACGACCGTAGCCAATTGGCGAAAGGGAGATCTTGGGTAAGAAGCGATAAAATCCCTAAATAGAACATTTTATTCTGCGGACCATCACCATTATAAAAAAAAACTCTTGCGTTTCGGCTAAAAGTGTATTTGGACATTTCCAAATTATTGTTTTGGTTCAATGTCAGCCTGTTGTGAGAAGGCAGTGGATTCTTCACTAGATGAATGTTGTAATGATTAGACTGAAATAAACATTTAAAAAATGTTCTACATTGCTATTGGTTGAGTGGATTTTGAGGCTTGGGAATGGGCGGAGCAATCTCCTATTGATAGGTGGTTCGAGGGATTAGATTACACAGGTTTATTTTTGTAATCCATCAAAATTTGATGTGCCTGTAATGACCAACTCACGAGCTTTGAGAGGAAAGAAAACAGGTCGGGGTTGAAAACTTGAAGGAGAAATAAGAGCCAGAGGACAAACTGTTTAGTGTGCAAATCAGTTTGGCTAATCAATGGTAGCAGTAAAATGTGGTCGCCATCTTTAAAAGACTGACCGTCATTGAATGGGCAAAAGAATGGAATACTCGAAATTTGTCATCATGTTTACTCATGTACACTATTCTGCCGTTTTGAAATTCATTTAGAGCGTTACCTGACTCACACATGTCTCCATTGAACCTTTCCCATCCATATCCCCATTTTGAGGAGATATTGGTTCGGTGTAATATTGTCCGACAAATTGCCGTGTATTAGTATAAAGTCTCTACATCAGTGCTAGGCCTACCTTCCATACTTTCATACCGACTGCAGTGGCCAAGTGGTTAGAGCGTCTGACTTGCAGCCGGAATGTCTAGGGTTCAAATCCTGGCCGGGTCATACCAAAGACTTTAAAAATGGAACCTACTGCCTTTGTGCTTGGTGCTCAGCATAAGCAATGGAGTAGGAAAAACAAGTCAGTGAACCACAACTGGAAAAAGGCCGTGGTCGTCTCGACTTGAACCAATTGGTTGGAAACTGGGACGTTAAACCTCATCTAACTAACTAACTTCATACTTTCTGTAAGTTTATAACGCCCTTGATGAACTTTAACATAATCGCAAACAGGTTATTAACTTGAATTATATCACGGAGATAACAACTCTACTTTAACATAGCCCGCAACGAAACTCTCTCTGCTTCAAAAAAGAAGAAACAGATACAATCCTTGAGCAATATCATTCCGAGTCTCCGAGATAATAACTTGTCTTTACTTACGACCTTCTCTGAAATAAAACTGGATGTTTGAACACCTTTTAACCGCAGGGACACGTGACTGTATAACTAATATCTTTATATGAGACCTTAAAGTTGACGCAAACTCGGATGACAGTCACGCGTACTCTATGAGAGTATTTGACGATCACAAAGTTTAATATGAAAAGAATAGTTACGTGTCTACAATGTCAGATAGTATTTAGTTCATGCTATCCTTTTCCAAGTAATTTACAAGGTACGCCACGCAGACTTGTTTATCTCACAAGATTTAGTTATTCCCACGCTTCTAGCACACCGGGCAGTCTTTCCGGTTTCCTGTCACGTGTTTTGGTGTACGTGACTACTTCCACGTCTTGTACCACGCCGGAAGGTCCCCATCCCATATTTTGTAGGTGTGGCCAATTTCACTTTCTGTGGCCTCCTCATTGGTCATACAGTACCGACACATTAATTAATATTTATTTGCTTGAGTGCGTGTTAACTTTTAGCCAATCAGGAGACTTCATTTTAGTTCCTGGATCTTCCCACAACCCTCGTGGCTTGGAAGCACGAGAAGGGCTCCCAGCCCGCAAGCTCTCACTCGTGTTGCAGACCTCGAAGCTTAAACAGCATTTAGTCACTCATCTTCTCGATTTGTATATAGTTAATTAATTTTTTTGGCCGGCCGTTGATTTGGCATAATTTTTGGAACTCACTCATCGAATAAATCATTTTGAAATCAGCTTGGACTCTCTTCCTTCTTATTGCGTTTTCGAGCTACACCTCAAGATCCCCGTACAAAGCCTTCGCAGGAGCGATTGGCCCATTATCCCACAATAAATTGAAGTGTTCTCACTATCTCTTTTCTAGTAACTGAATAATTAGAAATGGAATAATTGAAATAATTTAGTAATAACAGCAGAAGACCCCTGCCTCTACCAACGGATAAACTCTGCATTTCATTTCATATGAATTTATATCAACATTGTTTGTGGCAGACACTGCCGTGATGACTGTAAGACCTGAAGACATTAGATGTTAAGTGCATGTTCAATTGTTATGTTGGCACACCACTATTAACGTTTAGTTATAATGTTGTGATAAATTGCAGAGTGGATCCAGAGTGCCCTAGCCTTGTCAACATTTTCGGTCAATAATTATTTCTATTTATTTTCACTTGATAGTTCGCTTACAACTTTAATTAAGGCTTCGTATTTTGTATTAGCCCTTGTCGGATGTGGCCGACCTCCGGGGTAGCGCATTTCATGGGGAATGTAACACAGAGAAGGCAACAGCCAGTGTTTCCACACGGGGAGGTAAGAAACTATGGCCGAAAAAACTCATCAGAGGCTAAGGGTGTCGTAACCCTTTACTCTTGTCCAAAATCGTTTGGTTTGAAATCGCTAATCAGCTTCCCTACAATTGAAAAATGAACATAAAATCCAAGTGCTATTTCAGTTTAGTTAGATACTCAAACTTTAAACGCACGTATTCAGAGGGTTATGTTGATTTATGAGACTGTATGTGGGCCATTAAAAGAGAACATTTTCCGTTAATTTAGAAGCTCGACATTTGTTTACCTTTCTTTTGAATTAGCTTGACTCTCAGTCTATATTTGTAGAAAGTCTCTCAAGATCAATAATATTCCTTTACCGACTCTAATCGGAGTGGAAACTGATATGTCTGGAAAAGACAAAATGGAAATTATTTTCCAAGGGATCGCTTCATGATTTCGGCTTCAGGAACAATATTAAAATTGAAAGAGATGTTGCACTTTCGTTTGTATTTGAACCCTCATTTAATTCCCACGGACTTCAATTATCACCCGAAAATCAAAGCGATGCTATGCTCAACTCAAACAAAAACCCAGACTTGATGCACTCACAAAATTGAAGATATCTCTCAAAGTTCCAATAGGCGCTCTGCCAGCTGTGATTTCCACGCTCGATTCTTCCGTCTGACAGATTGTGAGTAGGTAAATAAAGTCCCCCATTTGGCAGCTACGGTCATATCACTTGAAACCTCTCTCTAGATTTACATTAGCTCATCACATTTGCAATCAATACATAAAAGTTCGCCACCATGAAAACGACTGTGTTAATGAATACTTCAATATTCCAATAGTATGTTTATTTTAACAGTCAGTAGTGCCATAAGAATTTTTTAACGAGATGATTTGGGTGGTGATACACAGTTGATGTAGACGGGTACAATTTTAGGTTACTAAAGTGTTTCGTACTTTTGTCGTATCATGAGGCGGTGTGAGGTCAGTCCCAAGTAAATCATTCTAAGTACACAACCTCTTTATTTTCTTCTGTTCCTTTTATTATGAAAAATCACTACACAAGACACGATTATTATCTCTAGGTACTATGTATATATACTGTTGCTATATGTATATGCTGCACACGAATATAAACAGACAACCGGAAAACGGTTCGTTTCCTGTCACGAGATCGGAGAAGATATAGCCATAACGACACAGCCTCTTTAGTCCGGATCCTGACCAATTACTGAGGGTCAGACTGTGTTTTAAGGGGAATAATTTCTCCTGCGGGAGAGGAGGAGGATTTGCATGGATCCAGCGTATAGAGTTTATGAAGGAACCATAGATTTAAAGTAAATCATAAGTGTATAGCAGTTTTTAAGAGGCAGTTTCCCAGACTGCCCATATCCCATGGCTAGGCCTGTTCCAGTGGAGAGTGACTAGAATATGAATGAAAGTAGGCTATAGAGGGATTTCATGTGACGTCACGCCAGTGGGATTGCCAGGCACTGAAGGGCAAGCCAGACACGCAGTAAGCGTATTTACAGCACACGCGCACGGCATAACTATAGATACTACTGTGACACAATGAACGCTTGCCCTTTAAAGAAAAAGAGTCGCACGACCATGTGACGTCGTGTAATAAAAAAATGCCAATAATGCAACAACAACCGATAATGTAAAAGAAAATTTACCAATTTATGTAGTAACCATAACCTTACCGATATTGTAGCAAAAACGTAACCAATAATATAACAATTTTGTTGACCAATAACGAAGTAAAAGATTTTCCGATAATGTAAAAATATTTTGTTCACGCAATTTCACGTATGTATATACAAACTTCATATGCATGTGTATACATGTAAACGTATTAGCGTATTTACGTAGCATGTATGGATGTATGTAAGTTCATAGGCATGTCCGCACTACACTCTAAAAACAATTGAGTAAACTTTTACCCAAGGTTGGGTCCGTATGCCACCTCCTAAACTGTTGGGTAATAAACTAACCAAGTTGGTCAAAAATAACCCTTTACTTGGGAAAATTCACCCACGATGGGAATTCTTTTGACCAACTTTGGGCAGATTTTTACCCAACGTTTTAGGAGGTGGCATACGGACCCAACCTTGGTTAAACGTTTTCCCAACTGTTTTTAGAGTGTTCGTACGTATGTGTGTATATAAGTATTATGCAGGTGGCATGGTGGATGGGCTTGTGTGGAAAAAGGCCAGCTCGTTCAGTTTCAATTTAGTTTCAGTTTCAGTTTATTTCCACATCAACAATCATAAAATCAAACAATAATATTGCGACAAGAAGGTGGAGGAGGACTGAAACAGCAGAAGCTTGTACAAGCAGTCCCCTTACAGACTAATTAACATAAATAAAGGTAACACAATTAACAAAACATATAACAAGGAATCAAGTTCAACAAACAAAAGTAGCAGACAACTTAAAAGCAACTATGATTATTTAGTAAATGATCCTTAAACCTTCTTTTAAAAGAAGACGTATTCTTTGGGGACTTAATTTCATTATCTAGACTATTCTAAAGTTTTACACCACTATGAAGAAAAAAAAATCTGTAGGAAATGTCGTTGCCTTGAGAGATTTGGACGAAAATTGAGAGATGACCTGGTATTATAGGAATGGAATTCATTATTGTAATTTAGATGGTTAACAATAGTTAGTGGTAAGGGCCCTTTACACACTTGTACATGAAGACTGCATTATGAATTTTGTAAACATCGAAAATATTAAGAATTCTGTGAATGAAAAAGAGTGGTTGGGATGGAGCAAGATAATCAGAATGTGATAAAATACGAAAGGGCCTTTTTGCAAAATATATGTAAGCGATTTAAGTAGGATGAATAAGTGTTTCCCCAAATAATGTTACAGTAGGATAGTTGAGAATGAATTAATGAATCATATAGATTTAATAATGTAAGGAGGGACAAAGCAACTTTGAACAGGATTCCTATAACTTTTGAAATGTTAGAACATAGTCTGTCAATGTGATGTTTCCAGGTGAGATTAGAGTCTATGTAAATACCAAGAAATTTTGCTTCACTAACTGTGGAAATTTTTAGAATCAATAAATAACTCGACTGTGTCAATTTTACTCTGTGTTGGGTGAAAAATCATGAAATTAGTTTTAGTAATATTCAAAGGTTATTTGTTACTTTTGAGCCACAATGAAACCGTTTCTAGCTCAGTATTCACGATACATGCTCCAGTAATGAGATCTTTATGTTTATAGAGAATGTTCGTGTCATCAGCAAATAGGGTAAAGGAAAGTACAGAAGAACATTAGCATAAATCATTTACATAAATGGGAAATAGCAGAGGTCCAAGAATAGAGCCTTGGGGAACACCACAGCTAATATCACACATGTTTGACGACTTACTGTTAATACACACGAGTTGTTTTCTGTCAGACAATAACTATATGAACCCAATCTAAAGTGAGTCCCCTAATGCCATAGTGTTATAATTTCCTTAGTAAAATACTGTGGTCTACGGTATCAAATGCTTTTGACAGATCTAAAAAAATATCTATGCTAATTTCCTTATTATTAAACCCATCAGTAATATACTTTACAATATAAGCCGCAGCCATACAAGTGGACAGAATTTTTCGAAATTTGATTAGACGAGAGAATATCATTCTTATTCAAAAAACTGAACAACCTGTCTCACATGGTCCGATCTAGGACCTTAGAAATATACTAGGTAAAACCAAACCAACTCGGTCCCACGTCAACTCAGACCCACTTTAAGTCGACCCGAATTGAAAATATGACGATCCATCACAACACTTTTAAAAAGATTTGAGATCGAGAGAATAGTTTACATCCATAGATTTCAACCTGCATTACATTCAGTGATCAACTTTCTTGAAACATGAATTAATGAAGGAAGATGGGTGTTTATGTATAATATGTATGTATGCAGGCACACGTGGTAGGTAAGAGAGTCAAGTCACTCCCTTACAATGTGGCTCTTGAACAATTAACGTGCTCTTCCTTTAACCAAAGTTGCCCATGACAAAATTGGTCTATACAAAGTCGCTCCTCTTAATGCAACAAAGTCGCTACGTGAGTAGTATCACATTAAACATTGGGGAGAATTGGAAGAATTGTGTGATTCTTTTTTATTTATTTATATTTTTGAGGAAGTTTCCAGTCTGCAATTTACATGCATGCAGTTCTTTACAATTGTACTACGGCCGCACTAGTTTCAAGAGACGTGATTTTAGCAGCACAGTGTGGAGTATATGTTGAATGGTTACATGGCCAGTTTGCTTGTTGGCCCATGGCGCTACAAAAAGATTAGGTGTACTGCTTTCAGTTATGTGTACGGTAGTAATCCAGCGTTCATTAACATTTTTTCTTTCTTCAACTAGCATTAGGTTTTTGATACGAAAGTGAGCCCCCCCCCCCCCCCCCGGAACGTCGGCACATCAGGCTTCTAGCTGCGACACTGCAGTGTGCTCGTGAATTATTAGCCCAGCGTACATAAAACAATGCCGCTTTAATTGTGTTTATGAATTCCCTACAACTTGGGTATCCAAGCTTGCGTGATTAACGATTTATGGTTATAACATATCTTCATTTTAAATGTTCATATTAAATTTTAACAGATTAATCGACTGTACCGTAACGGGTTTATATAGATCCTAAAGCGGGCATGGAAACAGTAATAGCCTACGTATGTTGCTCGTTAAATGTTTGTCTTTTATATTCATTATACTGGGAAGGAATTCAAACGACCGCTTGTACAGATAAGCAATCCAATGCTTATTGGCCTGCGAGGAACTCTACAAGACCTCTTGCTTGGACCGACGCTTAGAACACTTGATTGCCTCATTGAAGATACTTATATAGGCCTATGTAATATTTTGTCAACCACATTCTTCACTTGACATTATGGTAGTAATCCATTCATCACCCACACTGCTGCCATGTCCAACGCTCTAGTGCATGGCGATTCCCAAGCGCAATCAAACGTTTTATTTACGTAATGCTTTATTCATCACTGTAAATCTGCCAGCGAGTGTTGGTAAGATAATATACATTTTAAATTGCTGGAAAATTCATCAGCACACATTACAAGAACGATTTTGCTCTCGAGCATTGATAGCCACCTTGTTTGTTTCACTGACTTTTAATCAATATAAGCCTAGTAATTTCCCCATCTACCGACGAAAGGAGCACTTCTCTTGAAAGCACGTGATCAACCATGATACACGAACAGACGGTAGAGATTTCTTAAGATGACAGTCCCACCTCGTGTTGTTTATTACGTCATGAAAAATCATTGCTGCTGTCACTCAAAAGATGTAGGCTGCATTCTAACACCAGTACCCTATCGTTAGGCTGCAAAACAGTAGGCCACCTGAACTTTGTCTCTGACACACATAAAATGAACTCCAATCCCAAGCTAAGACGTAACAAGATATGCAAAGTGGTCAAAATTACCCGTTGTGTCTTCAACACTTTAGTTTGAACACTGCTGTGATCAAATTAACATACGTTATATTTATTAAAGTAGAGTTCATCTTTAATCCAGTATAATGCAGGCGGACAGTTAGCGTGTCGGGTGACACTCTCTTAATATCCATCACGGCATGTGGCTCTCTTAAACCTTTAAGAATGAACGAGAGTCACAAAAGAGTTTAATGTAACGCTATGGCATCGATACTATACCGACGTGCACCAACTAGGTTTTTACAATTTAAAGCCCCGTCTACACTGTCATACATTTGTCCATGAACATCGTCATACAAATGTTTGAACACTTGTTCGGAATATGAAACATGCAGCTAAATGTCTGAACACCTTCATTCATGTTGGACGTTGATCAAATTTGTCGGGAAAGCAGTCCACACGATAATACGTTTGTTTATTAGCATCGTCATACAATGTATGATGGTGTTTTTGACCATATGTATGATCGTGTAGACGGGGCTTAAGAGATAGGCCGTATGGTCATTGAATGTGGCATCGCGAGTACACATGAGGTGGGTAATAGACCTATGAAAGTATACCGTATGTTTGCCCAAACATGAGAAGGCTATGTCATTATACCCTACGAAGGCCTGTACACAGACAGTGACGTTACGTGCCCAAACCGCTTATTTTTCGGCTTGGGGTTATAAACCTCCATCATGTACGGTAACGTTTTCCTGCTTAAGTGTTAATTACGTAACTCCCGGGAAAAAGTTTCGTAAATTTAGGAAAAGATGCCACGGTCACTGAAACTAGGCCAGTTTGCTTACTAATCCTATGTAGGTGGGGATCCAGAAGTTTTCGAGTGGGGGGCGGGGGGGGCACGACGGGTAATCTCAAGTGCACCGAAGGTCGAGTGTGTATGCGTGGGGTCCAGGGGCCTGTGTTAAGGCCCTGATGCGGTCCAGAGGGCATATTGAAAACGTAGAAAATCAGATCCAGTTACTCTGTTAGGCAAATTTTACATCCTTTCATATTTTATCAAGTTCGATGTTTATTTGCCCAGTAGGCTACAAGTTATAACAAGGGCGGGCATCTGGTGAGTCCAGGGCGAATCTGAGGTTTTATCAAGATATGGACGCGATATGTACGCGAAGCGCGATATGTACATTTAGTTTTCAGATAATGTTTTTTACCATATCAAGTGTTTTATTCTCGTTATAAGGTTAGAAAGGTGTATGGGGTGTGAATGGCTACAACTGCGCACGAGGTGCGCCGAAAGTTTCCATTTAAAGTGAAATATTGCGTTTGTTTTACTGAAAATTTTCATATTTTTAAATCCAACACCTATAGATACAGAATGAAAGATAATTCAAAATAGGGCAGGCACTAACTTGCTTTTCAAGAAAGACTCTGAGGTTCTCACAGAAATAAATTCAGCTATGTGTTGCTCAAGAATAATTTGTTGGCCAACAATTTCAAAAAAGTCAAATGATGCAACTTTCGTAACTCTTGTAATGCATAATATTGTGAGGAGATACAGCAATTGCTGAAATTTACTGGTGAAACTGAATGGTTTAATCATACTTAAGCTATCTTCTTTGTACACCGTGTTTGTGGATTTTAAATGTTTCCCTATAAGACATCATTTTCATAATAAAACTTGCATTGAGGCATTTCCGAACAAAAATGAGTCTGTCAAGAGTAGACGTCTGATTTATGAATGCCTTTCTATCTCTCAGAGAACAATTCTTTCTTTCTAGTATGTTTCTCTTTTCAAAATGAAGCGGAAAGAAGAAACAATTTTCCTTCTCACGTTACAAACTTTGGTCTTACATAATCACGCTTATGCAGACTAGCATACATGTGACACATTGACTGTTGAATGAAGCCGAAACATATGAGATGGTGTTGAGGAAGAAAGTGAAAAAGAATGGAATTGAAGGTGAAGGCGCGAAAATTTAGGTAGTTTGTGAAAGATTTCTGAGAGAGAACAACTAAAATACGTCCATCATTCATCCTTAAACACATGCCACCTCACCCCCAGTAATCTTTTGCTTAAAATTCTTTTGGATCATTTTAAATTTCGATCGGAAACCATTATTCGTGCACTTATACATGCTGACGTCACCGTTTGTCGTTGGTATACTTTTGACAAGAGATTTGCTTAACTGGGGAAGGGTACATTAGTCCGTATGAAGCACCCTTGCCAGCCCCCTGCGTCCTTGAACATCCAAGAGCGCCTGTATGACGAAACGTTTGCATCTCAACCCCTCATGTCACTTCCTGTGTTCTTGTTATCCCTTTGTATCATATCTTAATAAATACTCTAGATCCCAGATCTTGTACAATACGACAGTTTTGTGCCTAACATCGAAGCACGCACTTCTTGCTTCAAGCATGGAAGTACTTTAAAGTCAGCTCTACCTCGGACACCTACTGGTCAATACCAAGACTGTAAATGCATCATTCCGCAAGCTCATCTTTGCCTGTGTCTGTCTTCATTTCTTTGGTCACCAACTATATGAAATTGACTCCTAACAATAATTTAATTTAATAAATGAAGCCTACATTTGAAAATGTAAAAAGCTTGTATGATAGGCCTATCGGCTAATATTGTCAAATAGACTACTGGGAACTGGCCCAGAACAGGGGCACTCGACTAGAAGTTGGCCTGTCAGTGGAATAGAGCGCTCTGGAACCCGCTCGTGGGTTTGATAAATTCGGATGCAGCCAGCTATAGACTGGCTGATCGCACGTACAGAATCGATCTTCAGCAAATCGTCAAGACATGTCTTCGTTTATCTTAAGTTACAATGTTTAATTATTTGATCATGCATGCGGGCTAGACCATTTTCAAAGTCAAAACTCAAAACCTGCAGCGCCCCTATACATTGCATATTTCCTGTAGGGTCTGCCACGCCCCCCCCCCCTCCCGCCTCGCTTCATACTCCTGTGGACACTAATGACTGAACATGGACATAGAATGCAGAAGAGTATACGTGGATTTTGTCCCCAATTTCCAACCTGCCAAAACTGGGGGCACGAAAGTGGCTCCCGCTCCCGCTGACTGTATGATAGATGGCTATATACTGTAGGTCCATTAGGGTAATGACAGGACTTTGTCATGAGGAAATTCTTGGCTAATAGGCCTAACTTTTGACCGTATTCCGGAATACTCTGGAGGGAAAGTTCTTTCTCCTACGCGTCGGTTAAAGGTCCATGATATATTACCCATACTATGGTCCTGAAACAACAATTTGGGAGGGATAAAGGATGGATGCCAATACCTCACAAAACTCTGCCCGGTATTTACAAAACTTTGGACATTGAAACTAAGCTGTATGGAATGAGGTGTTTGCGCTCAGAGCAAAATGATACAAACAATGGAAAGTTTGGAAGCAAATTAGAAAGAGAAAATCGATTATGAAAAGGAGGGTGTTACTTGGTGGGGATTGTGAATTACCGAACGGATGCCAGTCTACTTTGTGAGCATGATAGTGACTTTAAAACAGTTGGATGGAAGCCATCTGGCAATGTACCTTATTTCCTGACGGGTGGTCTGTGCGATTTGCAACTGCAGTCGCGAAAAGGGACCATCCAGAATGGAGCACGATTCTACTCAAAATGAAACTGAAAAAGGTGCTATACGTAGAGATTGATGACTAACTTGGATTTATGTTGTCAAGAACTAATACCGAATGGGGCGAAGCAGACATTCTATTTAGTATGCTGCCCATATTAAGGGTTTCTTACATACCTTAACTTAAAATTTCTTTTGATGTAAAGGGGAGAGCAATTTTTCCTTCCCCTATGGCAAATTGCCACTGGGATGTGGACAACTGGTTGTGCCGTTGGACTACAAAGCCTACGCCGTTTGCCGTATGATGCTATTTATATTTCTAGTACATTTCCAAGGAGTAACCAACGTACTGTTGTGGCAGAGCCGTATATACGGCTCCGTATTGTGGGATACTGGAGAGCCCTCATTTCGTTATATTTGAAACTCCTCTATATCAGTTAGTCAATGGTTATAGTTACTACGTCATCACTCCCGTTCCCCATAACCATATACTCCTTTACCGATTAGTATAAGTAAGTGACGTCACTACTTCTGCACTTGCCGGCCGTAGAGTTGAAGCCTACTTTAAAGATTGTCTGGGCTAAGCATTTACAAACACTGTGACAGATTATCTAGACCTACTCAAATCAAAATCATTGTTTCACCCAATATTCCCTTGTTGGGGCTTGCAGGAGGGCTCGGAATTTCGACTGAAGCTCACGACACAATCTAATCGAAGAGTCACCATCAGTACAAAGAAATGTTTATTAAAATGCCCCTAGATTGCCTTGTAACGATATTACTCAGAAACATTGTTACACACCCACCCTTGTTAAATTACGAGTAATGTAATACTTTTGACAGACGACTCTTGTACCCCACAGTGGCGCCGGCACAGGGGGCATGGGGGCGTACGACCCCAATCGATTTCTGAAAAAGTTGTGGAAACTTTAAAATGATCCCCAAAGCATTTAAGCTATAGATTTTTGTAGGAGGTATCGGGTGAGGTGTATATTCGACCGAGTGATGGATCCAGGACCGTCGTGATCGGGGTGTGTGGGGGGTGTCTCACCCCCCAAAGTTCGTCAGAGCGACGATAGTCGGAAAATGTGAAATACCGGTTGGAATTTCTGATATCTCAGTCTAGCACATTTTTCCGGCTGAGCCTATGTCAACTTTGTACATATTTTCGAACTGGTTCAAGTGAGAATAATACTAAACTTCATTTTCCTCAGGTAAAATTCTTTCCAAACTCTCAAAATTTTCGCGCACTCCGCGCGCTTTAAACCTTACCTCAGTGTTGTTCTTATTATCAATATCTTCGGATAGCAACTTTCGGAGGAGCACAACAGCAGAAGTTGAAAGCTGCTTACAGATTACCAGGTAAAAGACTGGCTTTTTGAGTGGCATGTTGGTTTGTTGGGCAATTGAAAGTACCTCGATGCAGATTCTGAATGCAGGTTTTGTCATGGAAATCTGATTTAATGAAATTTCGGCGCGCTTCGCGCGCATGCGTCACGATTTGCCATCGTGGCAAACATATTTTGTAGGAACACGATTTTTCAGTTTCGTCGGGTAGCCTAAATGGGTAAGATAAAGAATGTAATACCCGACGACGACCATGCAGTCGCCCCAACAAATTTCATGGTTTTGCCCAGATTCTTCAAGAAAAACCCAAATTTGAAATCTTTTTTCAATATAACCCCCCAATTTTCGGCGCGCTTCGCGTACCTTATATTTCGGGTTTGACAACCCATTGCATCTAAGCAACCTTACCTTAACAAATATTTCTCAAAGGCCCCCTCCCCAATGTAGTGACGAAGGAAGGATCCCCACTGCTGTATACAAACGCAAGGCCCATAAAAACGAAGGTACAATTTACGAGCCGCCATTTACGGGCCTCGTATTTAAAAACCTCCACGGATGTATCGTCGGCATCAAATACCGGGGGGAGTATAACACTGAGGAGGTAACAGCCAGTGTTTACAGAGGGAGGTGAAAGAAACTTCCGCCAGAAAGACTCGACAGAGGCTAATCTTACCTCAGTATTGTCGTTATATATTATCAATATCTTCCGATAACAACTCCCGGAGAAGCACAGCAGCAAAAGGTGAAAGCATGTTACGAATTCCCAAGTAAAAGACTGGCTTTTTGATTGGCAGATAGGTTTTGTTGGGGAATTGAAATTTTCTAGATGTAGAGCCTGAATGCAGGTTTTATCATGGAAATCATATCTAATAAAACGTTTCGGTGCGCTTCGCGCGCATTCGTCACGGTTTGCACTACATCTCATGACCATTATTAATAATACCTGGAACGAATACCTGGAACTATTCTGATCTCAACACTTTTCCGAAAATCAGAGGTACATCTTCAACCTATAGTAGGGGCCTCGCATCAATATGGGATCTTTCAATCTAATTTGTAGCATGTATGGGAGGATAAAAGTACGTATTTGCCGTTTTACATTTTTCAAAAAAAAAAAACAAATAAATAAATAAAATCACCGAGCGCTTTGCGGGCAGCCTTTATCGGTCTATATATATATATATATATATATATATATATATATATATATATATATATAAATACAGTTTTTTGTTTATATATATATATATATATATATATATATATATATATATATATATATATATATATATATATATATATATATATGGTACTACACTTTCGACGAAAAAGCATTCTGAAACGTGCTTGTTAGTCCTCCACACCTTTTTTATACCTATCAGGGAGGTCTATATCACCAGTCCCTGCACCTACACTCTCCTTCCCTCCCATTCCCTATTGCTGGAAGCTGTTCGTCTAGATTTTCGTTCCAAATTAGTAGAAATACGATCTTTGTAAAGTGCACGGCGTCATACTCTGTAGTATTACTTGCATGTCGGGTTATAAGCATCATGTCAGTGCCCCATTTATATAATTAACCCGGCCCTTCCAGGAGGCCCTATACTGGTGTCTGTCAGCCTTGGGTACTCTTTTATAATGCACAATTAAACAAAGGAAACATTTCGTACTACTCAGTCCAAGAATGTTTCTGTGGACTCCACGCAAGAATTTTTGAGAAGGCAGTACAAGTAGCCAAAGGGGGGCTTCAGGAAGTTTGTTGACAGCATACCCTTCCCTTAGACAACATACTCTCCTCTTTCATCTAACAAAAAATTAGAATTAACTAAATTATGCATTTCCAACCATATGATCAGTTCAAAAATATCCCAGATATAGCACCATTTTGCATCTAAGCAACCGTAAATCAACAAAAATTTCTCAAAGGGGACGGGGACCCCTACCTTATACCCCTCCCCAGGACGGCACCTTTATGTAGTGACAAAGGAAGGATCTTCCACTGCTGTATTGCGCAGGGACGAATAAAAAAGATACACTTTACGCAGATTTGGGGGGTTAACTGAGGTGGCATTACGACGTCATCTGTGGTGTCCCCCCATCTCCAAATCCCGGCTGCTCTACTGGTGCCCCATGGCGTCACTAATCAGAATACTCAACACAAAGGCACCTTGAAGATTAAGTCTGTCGTACAAAACAAAATAGGCGTTGGTTTCATCCACACCATGTTTTCAAGATATTAACAAGAACGTTTACATCTTTTGTTAGGCGCATTTAGTTTGCCCTTTATGGACCCGTGAAGAGTCTTCACAGCTGTTGATATCTCAGCGGGATAAATGTGGCCACATATATTTCATTTTTGATGGCACAGTCGGTTGTCTTCGTTTCGTAGAGTCCTTTTTGGGGATTGGTTATCTTGAAGACGAAGAAACGGGGAGGCACTCCACAGAAGATCAAGATGTATGTCTTCATGTTACCAAAAATTTCGGTATAAGTGTTAGAAAATGTCAAAAACTTGATGCTGAGAAGACGTGGAAGGAATATTGCCATAATCATGACCTAGGCCTACATGATAAATGGTGATCGTGAGTGGAAGTGAAAATAAGTCATAATGATAATAGCGACACGCTGTAAAAGTTGGAGGTAAAAGTGTGACACGATGATAATAATAACACACTGTAAGACTCAGTTTCTCAGGGAAGCGGCAGTTTTTTGTAACATTCTGTGTGACTACAGTAGATAGTATACACCCATTATGATATTCAAATACCCTGGTCATTGAACCGTAACAGAAACATGCCCTCTATCGCTAAGGCATTATAGTTACTGCGTAGCTCTATCATCTAAATTCCCTACGGCCTTGATCATTTGCAGTCTTAATAGATTAAGTTCCCTATAGTTTGCGAATCTTAAGATTCGAATACATAAATAAGTACTTTACTTTGTTCGTAATCTGTGTTAGTAGCAATTCATTAGACTATGTATTTTCTGAAATATGAGGTCTCATAAACAAACAGGCTATGTTATGTCTGTCAGTGGCGTAGCTAGAGGGGAGGCACGGGAGCAATCGCCCCCCCCCCCTCACAAAGCCTCCGAAGGCCTCTGTCGGAAATTTCTAGTCTCTGTCGGAAATAAATAAAAACAATTCATTTGAAACACTTACAACCCTTCTTATGTTTTTAAGCAGAATTACACATTGAAATGTCAACGTGAAAATCAAAAGTCGGTCTCATATTGCCCGGAAAGCAAAGAAAAAAGGTCCCCAGAATTTCGAATCGTACAACTATGGCAGTGGGAGTCGGTCTCCAAGAACTTTAGTTGGTCCCAAAAGTTCACACCCCCCCCCCCCGCAAATTCAAGAGTATAAGCCCCTGGCTACACGACACATGATGGTATAATTACTTCAAGATAATAATCTGTCGAAAATTTTTGCTTCCCCCCCCCCCACACACAAAAAATATCTAGCTACGCCACTTATGTCAGTCAGAAATGTTACGAATAGATGTTTATTATACGATCCATCATGGCGGACTATGTGTAACATATGCAAAAACATTTTAACATTACGACATTAATGGCACGCAGACAGTAAATGCTTGAAAAGTGTCGTCAACTTGAAATGGGATTTCACAGACAGTGCATACCGACCGGGCGTTACTCAAACTCAGATTACTACGTAATAATGTCAAAATGGCGTTTGCTGTTTAATGGATATAATAAACGGCTTGCCCTTACCTACTGCGATAGAGTATGATAACAAAGAAACTATACGGTTTCGAAGTACGAAGTTTATTTTCTATAGAATGTTACCTTTAATAAGACAAGAATATATTTCTCCGTGTCAAATCTACAACTGACGTGCAGAAAACGCATATTTTAAGATTTGCTACACGATTATCAAGCAGAGTTAAGAAAGTTTCACATGCATGCATCTCTGTCAATAATTCCCGCCATCTGCAGGCAGAAATCAAGATAGCCTGCATTTTAAAATGATAGCCTACGAAAGACACACAACCTCAGATATGTACGTTGGCAGGTTCATCTTTTTAAGAAGCTATTTTGAATTTTTACGTCAAAGTCACATCACAAACATAGAGTGTATAGATTTCAGTGATAAACAAGATGAACAGATGACCTTTTCATCAAAACATTTTTTATTATTTTTAGAAATGTTTGTAAAAGTTAGGATACTTTACAAACAGCTCGAGTATTCCGAGCCAATTGTGTAGAATCCGCCCTGGCGGATTTCTGGTGCCGGGGTGGTAGGGTGGCCTCTTCATGAACCCACCATACTTACTTACGTCCCAAGCCTGGTAGACTCAGGACAGTATTGACAAATCTGTGATTCTCCTCACCAAAACTTTGAACTGACATGGTCACATGTAAACATGTTAAGAATAAAAGAAAAATGTTAAACGATGTGATGATTGCATGGTCGATATATGAAATAAGGCCAAATTGAAAGACTTTTTAGAGCAGTTAGGACACGTGGTTTGTTCAGGATAACTATCCGTTACTATATTTGTTCATGGCTAGTGTTATTTGAACACTTCCTTGGTTAATATGAAGGGTGCCTTTGTGCGACGAGTACCGCATCTCATGTCGTAAGAAGCAAAGAAGTAAATGCTATCAGTTAGAAGACTAGCAAAATGCATGTAGGTGAAGCTGGGACATTCCGGCAAATAAAAGGTCAAAATTGTTAAGAAAGTGCTACTTTCACGAGTAGCTTACATTCTTACACTTACAGTCGAACTTCCCGAATCTAAGAAGTGGGTTAAATGGGCCTATGTCTTAACAAACTACAAGCAATTCCCTATAGCAGGGGTGGGGAACCTTTTTCTTATAAAGGGCCGTTTTGATAGTCATCATACCACCCCTGGCCATCGGCACCATAGGTGCCGCGGTAACGCAGAACTCTCCCCGCACAGAATGTAGGGCCTAGTAAACCAAAGGAAGGCCTTTTTGAGGAAGCAATCTCGGAAGTTCTGGAGTGTCTAAAATATTGTGAGGAATTACTAAAGCATTGTACACTATCTTTAAATGACATTACATAAACGAGGCTAACCATACCACAAATATCAAAGCTTGACCATTTGCTTTAATGTATCTTAGCTCAAACTAACGGCACGTCGGTTTAATTTGAAGCAAACATGAATAAGAAACTATGAATATTGCTCGGCGAAGCGGTCGAAAATTAACGTTTTCAAGACATATTATTGTTTTATCTTCGCTTTATATGGCAAAGGTATCCACTTTTTTCAATTTTTGACAAACCTATGGGAGAAAGGGTAAAGGAGTGGTTCTGTCCCCTGGAAATCACAGGAACTTACACAGCTCTCACAAAAACATTTTTCAGTTTCCAACTACAAAATATATGACAGTACACTCCTGTTGGATGAAAAGAAAGAAAGAAAGAAAGAAAGAAAGAAAGAAAGAAAGAAAGAAAGAAAGAAAGAAAGAAAGAAAGAAAGAAAAGAAAAGAAAGAAAGAAAGAAAGAAAGAAAGAAAGAAAGAAAGAAAGAAAGAAAGAAAGAAAGAAAGAAAGAAAGAAAGAAAGAAAGAAAGAAAGAAAGAAAGAAAGAAAGAAAGAAAGAAAGAAAGAAAGAAAGAAAGAAAGAAAGAAAAAAGAAAGAAAGAAACAAAGAAAGAAAGAAAGAAAGAAAGAAAGAAAGAAAGAACGAAAGAAAGAAAGAAAGAAAAAAGAAAGAAAGAAACAATAGCAGCAATAGTTTAAAAATATTTTTTCGAACAAAGACAATACCTTTAACCTCCTCGTGCGTGATTTAAAATAACTTTGAAAGATTCTTATTTTCTGTTTTATGTTTTATCTTTAAAAATCCATTGAAATACGGAAACTATTTTAGCCGTTTCTCGTACTTTGAGGCTTTGTTTTGAAAGCAAGAATTTCAAACAATTTGAGCTTTCCAAAGTTTTGCTGGCGTAAAAAGTAAAAGAAAAAAAAAATACTTGGTATACAAAAATTTCTTTCCTCCAAAAGGAATCCCCAATAGACCTTTTTCCACTTAGCAATTACACAGGATTGTGGGATAGAATTTTGGTACATGTAGATTTTGGTCACAGTAAATGCCATTGACATAAAGGACGCGTACCAAAGCTCTATCCCACAATCCTTTGTAATTGCTACTTGGAAAAAGGTCTATGAACAATGCCCTAAATGAGTTTTTAAAATAGACAATCCTAACACTAGTAGCTGTCGCTATCTTTTAGTCTCACTTGTGCTTGCAACGAAAATAAAAATTCTTAGTTTGCTTACAAAATCTATATTGACGGTAAACTTCATTCCCCTGGGCGCATATCTTCTTTCATCTATCTAGTATATAGGAATAATCAAATAAAATCTCTGTTGGGAAAAACTCCTCAGTCAGTGGAGGTACTTATCTTAAGATAAAGCTATTATAAAAACCTGCGAGGTCCTATACCATTATTAAATAGAACTATTATAAGTAAATGTTGTCTAGGTTGATTTAGCCGTAATTATGTACGCAATGTAAAAAAGAGGTCTAAATTTTCGACTGAAATAATGAAAACTTTTTAAAATAATTCAATCCACAGGCCCAGGGTTAACAACCACTTCTCTTTTTAAGCTTAGTCCCCCATGTCTGTCTTTTTGATTGATTTAACATCAAACCTTTCTAGGTTATTTCCATGAAAGCTTTGCTTTGTATCAAAATCGTAAATTGTGCCTCTAGAGGGGGGAACTTTTAATAATAAACCTTGTTTAACCGCTGACCGTGAGACTACTCCTCACGTGGCCACATCTAAATCAAATGATTGTCTTTCGTTCTTTAATTTAAGCTATGAAGGGGGGAGGGGGTAGACGTCAACCTAATTAGGACTGCAGAGTACTCAAAGTTGAGTATACTTGTAATAAAAATGGCATTAGAAGGCACGACAAAATATTCTCTGAAATTTACTCACTAATGCAAATGTTGGGAACTAACATTAGTTGATCAGGAAGACAAGCATGTATTCGAGAAGATTCTTGTGACTTCGTTTGGTTTTGGGAAGCTTGTATGAAACTTAATTGAAAGCTTGATTTCATATAGGCCTAATTACCCGATTTACTGCAGTTATTGTGGCGAAGTATAACCATGGGCGTGGATCATGGGGGATGGGGGGGACGCGTCCCCCTCACTTTTTTGGAAGGGGGGAAATCTCCAAAAATCCCCCCCACTCTTTCAAAATAATGAAAACTAAAACTGTGATGAATTGTAATATAACATAGATTACGAATTGACACTACATGTTAAAAGCTAAATTGCGCCCAAATATGGCACCATTTGCCATAAAGACACCTTCTAATTTCCTTATTTTTTTCAAAGGGGAGGGGAACACCCCTCCCCTTAGGCCCCTCCCCCAGGACGGCGATTCGCAAGTGGTGAAAAGTCCCCCCCCCCCCACTTTTGGAGATGGATCCACGCCACTGAGTATAACGACCAATGTTCCAGTCCAGTCGAGTATAGCCTGAGAATCAGTAATGGGAGGGCGCTCTGCCCACAGAAATTTTCAGGGGTGATTGAAGACGGAATAGATTTTATCCCTCAGTAGTTAGTCAAAAGATGTCATATTTTGCTAAAATTTTTGAGTACGTGATGACTAAAATGTCACTTGATAGATAACGAAATGTAATTACACATAAGCAAAAATATTCTTATACATGCCTACGTATATGTGTACGTATACGTGAACGTATACTATACCACATTACACAAACACTCAAATGGCTGGCTGCGTGCCTGTTCTATAGTTCCTGCATGGTCAGGGCGGTCAAATGGTATCCTGAGGGTCCTTATTGTCCGCTTTCTTGCTAAAATTTAGCATTCCAAAATGACGCCGTCAAAACTTTTCTAATTTCTTACTACGACGACGCTACTACATCAACATGGCTTTAAATACTTCCATCATTATGGCAGATGACCGGACCCCTGGTTCATAATCATCTCAGATCGTATGTGGCAGCTTCCCTAGATCCTAGTTAAATTGATCCGATCACTGGCTGATAATCGATGGGTATTTGAAGTAAAGTGCTCATACAGAGCCCACGTAATAACATGATATTCAAGGAATATTACCATAACAATTAATAGTACCATTACGTCATTGTTACAAACATTAACCATGATCTATACCCATAAATGTGAGTTCTAACATCTCGCCATTATTTCATTAGCTTAAGTGCACTATCTGTTTATACACACCCTGGTTAAATTTCATTGTGATCTTGGTTACGGGTTATCTAACCATATTCTCGTAAAAATACCCTGACTACCTTTAACCAGTAAAATGCTGTTTTTAAGAAGGATTTTTCCCCTTTCGTTAATTTAACCATTAAAGTGGTCATGTTTACTCGTATGTCCTTGTCATTTTTAACCTGGAAATGGTTGGATAATCTGTCATCACCAACCTTGTTTAATTTTACGAGGTGCCCGTAGAGTGTGTGATATCAATGGCGTCTATACACAACATAAAACATGATAAAAATTCACTCAATTCACGGCCAAACTTCTATTCCGTTCGCTGATCTTTCCAATCACTGAGATTTCTTGGTCTCTTTATCTTCCCTCAGTGTAAAGTTATACGTTTAGCAGTTAGTGCCTCGTGACCCGTACCATTATTAAAACACGTTCCAAAAATACCGTCCCGCCTAATTAGTTGGATATAAAAACACAAGGATAATTAATTAGGTGTTTGAAGCGTCCATGCTTATTGCTCTTTTTGTTTGTCTTTATTTAATGTTAAGATAACAGGGTACCAACAGCTGAAATTACACTACAGGGCAGAAGGGGGCCTGTTATAATATGCCTTGGACTTATAGACTACCGCAACAGTCTTCAACTGTTCGTATGAATAACATGCTTAAACTGTTTTCTATGGGATTGGCAGTAGTTCTTTCTTAGAACCAAATCCCCCGTAGCACTAGGTACAGAAAAACAGGCCCGCACCTGGGCCTCCCCCATAGAGAAAATATTTACCGAACTTGACAAATTTTCAGGGTAAGTTAACAAGTGCCTTAACTATCTCGCCCTTGGAAAATATCTCACAGCCTGGAAAAATCTCGCCACTCAACATATTGTCTGGTTACAGAAGTGAAGTATAAGGTATAAGCTTTACTTTTATGGTGTTGGTATAGTGTGAATAAGTAACGATAATCTAGCAGGTCACATTTTTTCCAAAACTGTTTGAGAAGGACATGTATTGTTTTTTAAATCTTAAAAGCAAATCTAATCTTCTTGAAAGATTTTCATGGCTTACTTCATTTGAGACCTCAAGACTGTCTGTAGCTACGTGTAAATATTTTCACATTATTTTATTTTCCAAAAGTGACGGAATCTTCTTTGCGATTGATTGATTGATTGATTTAATGGTACAAAATAAAACAATAAACACAAACAAAAGCAAAGACATTCAGAAAGGCATGCTACAGGCAAACAGACGAAAATAATAGATCAAGACGAGAAAAAAGAGTTACAAAACAGAGTACCAGGGATAACCCCAAAAGCTTACGAAAATTTTATTTCCATTGGGGTGCATTTAGAAGAAGCACTAACCACTTAACACGTGCTAGTGCACGGTATAAATGCACTGTAGTAGGTAGGGTCCTAGGGTGGCAGAGCGGTTTTTGCAGCTGTCGTACATCAATGTGTTAATTAAACGAGTCCGTGAGGTTCGAATCCCGCTCGAGGTTCGTGGGTTTTTCTCCGTTTATTCCGGGTTTGTTCCCACTTGGATTGGGCTTGCCATCAAAATAGGTTGCCCAGCCAACGAAGTCTGTTTAGGCCGGACTGGAGCACCCTCGGGCAGACGTTTAATAATATTTTGCGACCGTTCCTGAGACTTCCAAACGGTAAACAAGTCAGCCGCCAAAGTCAGACTTGACCTTTAGGTGAGGGATTAAAAAGTGAAAGAGACATCTTGGGCCGAACACTGAACCATCTCCGTCCTGGCGAAGGGGTGTAGGGAAGGGGATAATTGTTGCGTGCTCTTTCACGAAACGTTTTGATTGACTTTTTTCCTGTTTGGGTGATTTAGGGTGCAAATTTGGACCCAAAATATTCGGTAAACATGGGAAATTGGAAATATTGGTTTAACTGATATTCCATCCACGAAGACTTACCCGTCTTCCAAAATAAAGCTACCCATCTCCAAAAATATTAATTTACGTAATGAAAGTGTTTGCATCATATTAGTTGGATACATCATGACTAAAACATCATAGAGAAATCTTTTGAAAGTGTTTAAAGATGCTATACACGTGACTATCAAGGAATTTCCACAATCAAAATAAACCGTCCGGTGAAGAACTGAGAGCAATAGTTTGAATGCAGGGAAACATGCAATGGTGAAAGAGATCTGTACCTACTGTCAAACACTCTACTCGACACGTGAGAAACTTGTCTTGAAAGGCTGTTGAGGAAGGATTAATAAGCTTATGGAGAGAACAGAGATAAAATGACAATCTGGCCAACAGAATCCGTCCAATCATGGAAATATTGATTACGGTGGTTTCCGGTGAACAAGATAGCTTCCTTTCCATCTTTCTGCTCAATGTTGGGAAAATGCAGCACAAGTTATTTTCTTCAGTCCTAAATTTCCCGAAAAGTTGAATTGATGAGGAACAATTGTTGAATGGGAATATGCAATACTACGTTTGCACAATGTATACTTGGATTGCTCTTCGGAACATGAAACTTTTAGTAGAGAGCAGTGAGAAGGGAGTCGCTGCCAGTGGAGTTGCTAGGATTTTTTGTCTGGGGGGCTCTGGGGGTACTTGAGATTTTTTTTTGAGGGGCTCCCGTTTACTATCTAAGCGGAGCGCCATCATGAGTTGGTGCGGAGCGTACCAAGAAAATTTGAGATTTTAACACATCCCAGATCGCCGGAAATGACACTTTCCAGGCTTGATAGCAGCCATCAAGATGTGCAATTTTGGTGAAAAAATGTGAAGTTTGACACATTGACACATTATGTTTGTCACAATCTATCCGAGTTTATTCAAAATTATTCAGAGTGGGTGAATTTTTTTTTGCCCAGATCGCCAGTGGGGGCACTTGGCGGAGCGCGACGATTTTGTGGGGAGTTAGCGCCCCCTAAGCCCCCCCCCCCCCTCGTAGCTAGCACCACTGGTCGCTGCATTGTTACCTGCCTGGCAAGCTCCCGTACTAGTTGTGAAACTTGCGAGATTTGTGATAGAATTATGTGACACTATTTCTGAGTTCTGCAAGTTGTCGACAGTCAGCGTGCACGATTTTTGCCGTATGTTCGTCAGCGTCTTACACCAAATTACTCAAAAGAACGACAAATAGTTATACGGAGACATTTTGATAAAATGTATTCAAAATGACGTTTCATTATACGGCTAATTAGAAATAATTAGGTTTAAGGGTGCTGTATTGTATTGGTTAGACTGGCAAGGAGAGGGATTTATAAAAGTTTGTAACGACCCCAAAACAATCATAAATACATCAAAACTCCGGTGAGGGGTACGGTGTGAGTGGTGAAAGGTGACCTGAGTTTTAACCTGTTGGTACTGCATTGATATCGCTCTTCCGCCAAGAATCATCCATACTCTGTAACATGGCTTAAAAAATGTTAGCAGAACTGCCATAAAACTTCAAACAGTATATCAGAACTCTACATAAGTGACCTGTTTAGGGACTTGAAGTAGATGGGCCCACCTTAGGACCCCTAGTGGGGACCAACGGGAGAAGTAGGGTCGCATGGAGCTATGGAACGGTAAATTTACAGAAGCTGTTTGTCAGGAAGCAACAAAAAGACAACGACTTACGACGGCTGCGCGCGAACTTGAAGAGGACCGAAAAGAGCATTTTTAAGAGAATCCGAGAGCTAGGGGTAATGAGGAAAGGGTGAGCAGAGGTTCTGTTCTCAATGGGTGAAACACCTTTTCTAAAAGAGAAATAACAATTAAGCTAGCTTCGTAATAACAACGAATTTGAAAAATAGAGTAGTTCTAGGTAATTAACAATTGCGCACGTCAAAATGTTCTTTTTGATTGATTTTTTAATGTTTTCTGTGAAAATTGGAGCAGGTCTTCTCAAGAGTTTGCAAACGCAGCTCTGATTTAATGAATGAAAAATAATACTCCATAGGCCTCTTAGGTAACATATTTCCCACTCAAAGAGCGACAGTCTGGCGTTGAGGCTTCGGTATAGATGTGGACTAAAAGTCTTTTATACAGAATTCATTAAATGAAGGTGAACATTTAAAATTGAGTTTAGAGTGACCTTATTGCAAGGGAAGGTATCGATTAATTACTTTGATGTTTAAGAAAGGTATTTAAACGAAATTGTTTTCATAATCCGCTATTGTACCGAGAGATATTGGCTTGTAGATGTTTATATATAATTTTTCGTGTCAAATTCTTACTTTGCAGTTAACATTTTAATCTTCAATAAATATGCTTCAGTATAGGAGAAGTTAATTTGCATACGATCTGACAATTATTGGAGAAATTAACACAGCATATATAATTACTTTTGGAATCTGCGTCTGCTGACACTCCCTTATTGGCACAAATTGATATAGGCTACAGTGCTGCTCGTTTTGTGATTCAAATGAGGAAACGATTGACCATTTATTTGGAACTGCTTTCTTTTCATGGCATGTTGAGAAAGGATTTTTAGCAGTTTTTTTTCGGAAGAGGATATTTTCTTTGGTTTTTAAGGAAAAGAATATAGTCCTTAAACTTTTGTGATTTTGCATCTTAAGTACTTTATTTATTGTTGTTCAAGGAAAAAAGACAAATTAGATGTGGGAAAGCTTTATCATAAGTTTAATTTCGCACTAAATATAGAGAGTAATAAAAACAATTGCAAAATTTGCAATGACGTATATTAAACATATTAAACAAACAGTGATTGAAACATTGTGTTGAGTGCTGTGCTTGATGTAAATATTGTAATCATGTAAGGAATGGCAGATCATTCAATGGGCAGGAGGGAAAAATGTATGTACAATGAAAGTCTACTGATTAATGTGCGATTTCCCAGCATACAGGTAAATTATTCCAGTGGGTAATTAGCCCACTACTGGGTAAGTGGGTAACGCACTGCTGCCGATAGACGTAATAAATGTCAGCTTGTTTCTAGTTTTTTGTGTGAATAAACGGAGTTAAAGTGGAATTCGTGAATGTACATTCATCAAATGTTGCAAAACATTACACCAGTTAAAGTGGAATTCGTGAATGTACATTCATCAAATGTTGCAAAACATTACACCAGGTTCAGTTGCACCTTATGCAAAAATCATAATGGGAAGGGAACTGCCCTCCCCTTTTGACCCACCCCGCATCTGTTTGTACCATGTTGAGGCAATGTCAGCATTTTTTGTTGTCTGGGGAGACTCATTTCCTGCTGTCTAGAAGCTACGAGTGTTTCAGAAATGATGTTAATTTTTTCATTTAATGTGATGCTTTAAAATGATTGTCGCATTTCGTAAAGGATCGTTAATTTTCGCAGTGTTTACAAGTGTGCAAAAGATATTTTGAAGATGGGATCAATGACCAATGCACTCTTTTTCAAAGTCAACAAACCTTGGATCAAATTTATGCCATTTTCCTTCTAATTGCTTATTTATTCAGGACGTTTCACAAAAAAAAAATATTCAATAATTTTATTCTGTTTGTATTTCAAATATAAGCAAGACCGACTCCACACACAAATGTATAATATGGTCCACGCAAATACAACGTATTGTAACTAAGTCCATGCTACAACGCATAGAGCTTAACTATTGCGCATGCTCAGTAAGTGCTCTGTACCAAAGTGGTAGGCCTATGATATTTGTTGTCTTTCAGTATTTTCCATGAGTACACTTGACCATCCATTATTTTGACCCCAATGATAATTATGTTGGCGATGAGTTGTAAACAACATAGTCACAAAACCATCTTGGCATCTGTTGTTATTTTCTCTCTGCCATTGCTTCCCACTTCATATTCTGTCCTTTGAGGTAATCAAACTTTCCGAGAAAATCACAGTTGCAACAAATTTAAGGTTACCAGTATATGAACTAACCTTCAACCCCAAAAGGTTAGCTATTATGATACCTAGCTGATTATTTTAAGACCACTTGCCTGATGAACGGCAATCGATAACTGAATTCATTTCTAACGACCAAGCCCGGTTTTAGATTAGGCCGAACCGCCTGTCGTAAAAGGGTGTTCACTATAGCGATGAACAAATGGATGCATGTATACTAATCTAATTCCTTTTTATTCATAGTAAGAAAAAGAAAGGAAAGAGGCAAAGTTTTCTTTAATTCCTTTTTTCTTTGTTCTATTCACTCCGAACTGACCTTTCAGTTGGGTTTCGAGAATTTCACTCTTTCAGAAAAACCCTGATACTTTCTTTTTTTTACTTCTCTCTACTTTATATAACATTTCTGTTATTTATCCACGGTACTATTTTGTAGAAAATCGAATAAAATATACAAACTAACGAACTGGTCCCCGAAACCTCTTCTTTCCGTGTGCAACCGACTTCTTCGGATGAGCAACCTATTTTGACTGGAAGACCATGCCAAGTGTGATGAAAGCTAGACTATCTGCAGAAACCCACGCCTTAGAGCTGGGGACTGGATTTCATGTATTTGAAATAGTGCCGTCGGGGGGTATTTTAGATTGGGGCTGAACCATCCAGTTCTAGGATTTTGGCAAAGGGTACTTTAAGGTAATGTAGAACATTTCAAGACAAAATAAAAAAAAAAACACTTCAAACTGAATTAACACCAGGTTCCACTGGTCCAGTGTAAAGTGTATTCAAGAACAGCAAATTCGTAACCCTCCCCCCTCCCTGTCCAACCATCTTAAAGAGAGCATTTTATGGTGCTTAGGTGATTTCGTTTGTTCTACCTAGTAGCTATAAAGTGGTAACAGTTACGAACACTTTTCTTCCCCTCTCTCTTTTTTGGGTTCTCTTTAGGGGGGTTCTTTTTAAGTTCCCCAGCAACTAGAAAATATATCAATATTCCACAGCAATGCAAATGTGCAAACTAAGTACAGAGTAGTGGAGGTAGAGAAAAGGCTCGTTCCCCTAAAATTCGCCCCCACCCATGTTCCAATTTTATATACAGTGTCCGAAAACGCATTCTTACAAACAGAGACTACACTATAAACATGTTGCATGTACGTGCAGGCCTTGCAGCTCTCTAGAGACAGGGTGGTATTCTGAGCAAAGCCCTAAGGGGAGGGGGCAGATAATGTCACTGTCTAAGCGGAGCCCTCGATTACATACTTAGGATAGTGACAACCGGGGAAATCCTTCCTTTGTCACCCCTGTCAGGGAGTCGCCCTAAGGTAGTGGTCTAAGCGTTAGGGCTGACATTTACGTACATTACTTAAGTCATCTAAGGGCTATCTTTAGGAACGTTTCGGACTGATTCTATCTTTAGAAATTCTCACGGTGTGGTAAATATTTCTTAATATTGTCTGGGTTAAAGGGGTGAGAATTGTCTAGGGGAAGGGGAACTTCGAAAAAGATAGTCAGTGAAACACTTTGTAGGGAAAACAGGACTTGAAGTGATTTTATAAATTCATTGATGAGTACTGAAATTAAGGTATTCTTGGCTATTTAGTAACAACCTACTGTGAGACAAGCGCAAAACAAACAGTAAGCCTACGACAGAGCTTTAGGCTACCAATCTCAGGTGTGTTCTGTACATCATGTAGTCAGAGTTGGTGCAGCAACATTCGTAACCAGACATGGACGGACCCATATTTCAGGAAGAGGCTCATTCGCTAGGACTAGTGAACCACACAACGCATCTATAGCGGTGGTCCGAGGACCTCCTCGGGAAAATTGGTTTGGAGGGAGCTAGCCCTTGTACGCAATTTCTTAGGTTCTGAGAGTATTAAAATTATAATTGCGACAACGAAATTTTCAGTATATTTCGTACTTTTTGTAAGTAGGCCAGCTTTCATTTAGGGTTTGGAAATCTCAGGACAGCTGCCCCCCCCCCCTCCATTGGCAGGCTCGGACACATAGAATAACATCAATTTCCGTGCATAATGCAAGTTTTGAGTGCACTGTATATAAATGAACTCTTTTTTTAACAAGCCACTGTCAGAGTGCAGTAATTACTACTTTCACACATTTCCCTCGAACCCTCAGTGCTCAACATTCCTATTGGGTCCTCAACGAGCATCGGAGTCAGGGTTGAAATAACCTCTCACAGTCCAAGAGGTGACTTCCTTTCTATATGACTAATTACGAGCCTAGATGTATGTTCTGTGAGCTGTCAAGTCGAAGTTCTGTAAATATGCTGATACGGGATCACAGAGTAACCTTTATCAGCGACGAGGGCAGACAGTTTGGGGAATGGGCAGTGAGCACTTAACAAGGAAAGTTTGACATACGGTGGAACAGAACTTCAAAATGGAATGTGTGTAAGGTCCCAGTGGGAATTTGTCCTTCTCCACCCTTTTTGCCAACGGACCCGCTTCGTGAAGTGACGTACGTATGGTTACGTTTTCGAGGCGGGATTCGCTTCGTGCGCCAAGTATTTTGCAAGCACGCTAAGGAATGCATGGAGCCTCCTGGGTTTACTTGTCAAAGAGGGTATATTATAAACACTTGAAACTGCCAGCTGACGGATGCTCAGAACACATGACTATTTTTACTCGAGAGACAAATGCAAGTTTGTGTGTATTACAACGGATGACGGAGATAGGAAGGAATAAAAGATAGATGACATGATATTAACTTACATGGACGCAACATTCAACACAATGCTCTCGCTTACGTTTGACTCAGTCGAGTTGAATCATCAGTAGTAGATAGGTCACGTCATGTTAGGATCAAAATAAAAAGTTTTGGTTGGTCTCGCTTCCTATTTCTAGTTGTAAATATTTACGAAACCTTTATACTTAAAGGATTAAACTTTTTATGACAATTGGAGAATATGGGCAGTCAAATTCCCCATGCTGTTACTCAGTCTTCGTTATGTAACCAACAGTGGAAGGCTCTATGGAGACCATAAATTCCTTAAACGAATCACCTACAATCCAAATACTTATAGGCCTATATTGTCTAACATACTACGTAGGCCATATCAACAGGGATATTTGCACCTTCAACGTCGATTTTTTTGTCTTCAAGTTCTTCTTTTGAGAATCATGTCGTAACAATGTTATTATTCATTTGATAAAGGTTTACACCGTCCCCTACCCAACCCCCACTACAGTCCAGTTATTCCCTTAACCAGCTTGTCTAATGGGAAGGGTTGCTTTTCCATTCGACAGAAGCTCAGGCAGGAACTAATACCGTTTGAATGGATTTATGAAGGGGAACGCCGTCCGCATGGAGTGGGGTGCTATCAAAGAGAAGGTTATACTTAGAATTTTTGAGTAATCAAGAACCCTCAGAATGCTGTCTGGGGCAGCCTTTTTCAAATTTTAAGTAAATTTATGCCCAAGAGTTGGCCTGAGCCTAACTTTCTATCCCTGATAACCTCTAGTTACGGACCCGCACAGTGCAAATTTACGCCCCCACCTTCACTTCTGAAGTAAAGCCCCCTCGTACTTCCCTTCTGCAATAGAGTTTGAGGCTAGTAACCTCATTTCATAATTCAATCGCTCTCTTACAGTAAAACACATTGAACATCTTTTCTTACTTTTGTTAATCCTCGGACCTGTGTCCATGGAGTTGGAGAAGGCGATAGGGTTGGGACTTGGAATCTAAGAACAAAGCCCCGATGGTTGCCTTATAAGTGAGATCTACTGTTTATCCATATCGAATCATTTTGATTTCTACACTTGAGTACTACTTTTTAATTAATAAATAAATTCGGTAAAGAAATTACAATATGATGTGAACAGGGTTTCGCCAATAATACTGGGCCGAACTAAGAGCACACCCTCTCTGGAAATTGAGGGACCAAGATTCGTCTTCTGTGACTGCTTGGAGTTATTCACCTGCACCAATTACTCTTACAAGAGACTCTTCTTTCGCTCGTTTTGCGTAAGCAAAGTCAGGAGGGTGGCCTCTAAAATGAAAGTCTTGGAGTGAATGATCTTACAACGGTCAATCATTTCCGTGAAAGTTAGTCGTTAATGTCACAAGTTACCGTATTTTACCTGATTGCAAACTCGGGTTCATCAGGGTCAGGCTAACTTCGTTACGCTGTTTACGAAGTGGGTTTCCTTTTAAATACCGGTACGCAAAACTTGCATTGTAACGAAAGTGACAAGATGCTCACACATAAACAATAAAAGCCGAAAAAAGCCACACATCAAAACATCAAAAATAAATTGCGTTGGCCACAGCACTTTCAGAATTATTCACGAATATTGCAATTTATTTTAAATTGAAGCCTAATTTTTCTTTATTTGAACCTGTTTTTAATTACATTAATGTTTGACAGGTCTGTGCAGATGGCATACGAAGGTGAAGGACCTTCTTCATTAGCAACAACGACGGGAAGCAACATACAACAATTAAACTAGATACGACACATTGAGACAAGGGGCCTAGTATACCTGATAAACAGACGACAAGCAAATATTACGAAGTCACGAACATCAACCCCAGGCGAACCCTTCGAAGTAGAACCTCTTTGCAAACACGAACGTGGCAATGTTTTACATACGTGTGTGTGTGTGAAATGTAAATATACACTGTTCGGTATGACTGTTTAGAAATGCCGGAAGGTATTTTTTGATTAACCCATAAGGCTTGATATCAATGTAATCGACTATTGCAGGCAGTCGACAATCTACAACACAGAAACGTCGCTGCTATTTTTCATTTTTATTTTTGTCTTCTTTTTTTAGCACCAGATGTTTCTGTACGGAAGGCAGATACACTTAGAACAATAAGAGAGCATGTTGCATACAAATTCATCTCTCCATTCAATTTATCCATTCAAATATTTATTTTTCGTGCATACAAGCAGATATCAAAATTCAGTATGGACAAGACACTAGAAAAACAATTAGCTTGTTTATCGGCCCCAGTGTTGAGAAATTTGCTTCGTTCTTGCCTAATACATGAGTATCGTAACACTAAGTTCATAATCACACAAATCTACAATTATGCATTCCTGTAATGTCAGGGGGAAGACTCACATCTTGTAGGATATATACATACCTCGTAAGTTACAATAATTAACTTAATGCTTGCATTGACCATAATGCCTGTGGGTGATGGACGATTGGGAAAGAAACGGCTTACATGTCATTTCGAAAGCTTCACTTGATTTCAATTTAGTAACACACACACGTCACATATGCGACGTTAGCCTTCACAGATCATAGACATAAAATGAAACACCCATGGTTAACTGCTTGGCAATATGAGGGGCCCATCCTGTGTTACCGATCGAATAAGTCATAATGTAGATAATGGGCAATGGTTAAGGTTCATTTTTACATCGGCTAGAATATAAAATAGCACGGTTGTATGGAATACATGTACCACAGTACGCATGGGCGTCAATCTTTACTCGAATGTGGGGGGGGGGGGGGGACATGGCCACTTCTGTCAAAAATTTACTGTGTAAAAATCTTAAGTCAATGGGCGTTTTTCCAAAATGTGGGGGGGGGGACGTGTCCCCCTGTCCCCCCAGGATTGACGCCCATGACAGTACGGACCATGAGTAAAATTGTAAGGTCCTCAACATGTTGTATTATATTTCAGTTACGCAACTTCTGACCGGCAGACCCGTTACCAAAGGGCCGGTAATTAGACTTCCTTGCCCCCCCCTCCCCCACCCCAAGTAATGAGTTCCCCTGCTGGTCAACCCTTGGATATACATTTACTTCAAATCTGCAGAATGCTGTATCAGATGGCGTCTGAGCATTCTTTATTATTCCAAACCTCTTAAAAGAAACCTCCGCCTCCAATTACAAGACCCCACCAACGAGACAGCCTTTACCTTCATAAATTAATTCAAATGTCACAAATCCTGCTTCAAGTTACTTTAAAGTGGAAAAGCGAAAAATACAACTTTTTTCACTGGCCTGCAACGAACCTTCTATAGATTACTCAATTGTTCACGTGCGCTGTAGAAAGTTCAACATAATAAATGGAACATAGAAATTTTTGAGAATTTCCTTCCATAGTATACCATGGTGTTGCTGGATCGTTTGTATTAGAGTACAGTACACGATACAGTTTTGCGGTCCTCGGATTGGGTGAAAAAATCCACTGTCCCCCACAGACCGGCATCGAGCCCACCCCTGGTACAGGGTACAGTATCTTATAGAAAGACAACACTGTTGATCGGTGTAACAGATTCAAGTTCTGTTAATACTGTTAATATGAATTCGCACATTACGTTGCTTGGTGTAAGTACCGTTATTGGATCGAATGACGTCGTTCGAGTACCTCTGTTTCCTATTTGTGTTAATACTGATCTGATAATGACACAATACCTTTCACTTAAACATATAACGCATAATGCCTATGACTTCTGAATCTAAAGTATGTACGTACATGCACGCTTTAATTTAATACGTGTTCAAAATCGGATCACAGTCCTTACAATCTAACTAGCCTATGTGTAGTAATCAATTACCTCGGAACATTTTTCTCTTACAAACATTTGTAAATTTATTGGTCTACATAACATACCCACACACGAGACATAGAATGCCAGATGTCAACTCGAATGTTGAAACTGTGAACTAAAAGGTTTGTACACTCTGATCTCACCACGTTCTACTTAGCCAGCAAAGCCGAAGAGTTTTTCGCTCAGTTTATTATAGGGGGCGGGGTAGCCCAAGAGGAGGCAGTCACAGAGAGCCACTAGGCAGGCTACGTTTATCTTGGACTTTCATCGTTGATTTTCCAAAGCCATGCTATTGCCAGAGTTATTTTAAGTCCACCGCCAAGGGTGGGAGGGAGGAAGGGGTGACCCCTGAAATTAGTGGAGTCACAAGGGTTGTTTGCAGGGGATCAAGTGACTCGACGAACGTCCCCAGAGCCCGGGGCCCGGAATAACTGTCTGCTCGATCATCCCCTGTGGGAACTCAGCAAACTCTTATTTAAGGCCCAGCTAGCGGTGTCATTCTTGCAACAAAAGAACATGACCGCATCATGCCTCTCAGTTTAATTTTAGAGCTCTTGCAATCACGAATTAACAATTACACAAGCTTTCATTTTTCTTTACCTTCTCTTTCCATTTTTTTCTTATTTTTTGTTTTCCTGTCTTTTTCTCAATTTTTTCTCTTTCGTCTGCCTTCATTGTGCGCCCCTGGCCCATATAGGAAGGGGCAGCATAGGGAGGGGCAGCAGCAGCCCCTCCCTGCCCCCTTTTATTACGCCACTGCCTGAAATACTGTGATTAAATTATTTATACCTACATATATATAGGTAGAGAAACATATATATATATATAAATAGGTCGAAAGGTAAATAGTAGTACATTCGATCTACAATTTTTATACCAATCCTAGACAGAGCATAGCCCTTATCAAAGCAGGAAAGGCTTTCCTGCTTTGATAGGGGCTATGCTCTATCTAGGATTGGTATAAAAATTCAAGATCGAATGTACTACTATTTACCTTTCGACCTACACATTCTAACTTCGATCTACCAACCTCGACCTACTATCTACTATATATATATATATATATATATATATATATATATATATATATATATATATATATATATATATATATATATATATATATATATATATATATATATATATATATATATATGTATATATATATATATATATATATATATATATATATATATATATATATGTATATATATATATATATATATATGTATATATATATATATATATATATATATATTAGATTAAGATTCCCTGATTAAAAATCCGTTGGAATTATTTGAATATCTTTTACCGTTCACAAGATATTTCTCTTCAAAGTTTGACCATTTGTGGGAATTGTTCATTAGCTATGCAAAAATATGATGTGGAGTGTTGCACAGTATCTGTATTACTTTTGTTATTC
Source organism: Holothuria leucospilota (assembly GCA_029531755.1). Lineage (NCBI taxonomy): Eukaryota > Metazoa > Echinodermata > Holothuroidea > Aspidochirotida > Holothuriidae > Holothuria > Holothuria leucospilota. The sequence continues at coordinate 21,707,528 of CM055964.1, read as the reverse complement.
CTTTATAAATTATACGTTAATCACTTAGTAGCTAGTTTCTAGTATGGTGTTTAATGTGGATATTTTCAAAGAACTAAATAGCTCCTTCCAAAATTAACCCCTGGGGGCATCCCAAAATTACAGCTGTCCTTGGAATGAAGGCTAAACTAACAAAGGATAACATAACACCCAGTTGACAGGTCCCTCTCTGTACGTCACAAATTTGCATAAGTAGCTCATATTTATTCATGATGTAGGTGAAAAACAGTAATTGTCTTGTAAAATGGTCAATATTTGATGGATTTTAATGGGAATTGCGGCTATTTTTATCATTTTTAATGCTTTATACACCAAATAGGCAAGCATCATATCTACATGTCTACAGACCTTTAAGTAGTAACGAAAAGATTCTTTACACTTTCCTATGTTAGGAAACATCCGAGTTCACGCATGAAAAATGAAATATGATTATTATGTAAGAAAATTTGTTCCAGAACCATCACAATGTTTTCTTCTACCTCAATACGAAATTTCTTCAGTAGGTACTCATTCAGGTCCTAGGCATTACATTCACAGACCCTCCTTCCGGCTTTTAACGAAAGGCTTGCTTCGCGATCGTGGGTATGTTTACCCGGCACTCGATCAACCTATCCTCGTAAATCAAACCTGCATAAGCGCTGGCGACCAACATTAAGATCGAGCAAGCTGATCTAATTTTGAGAGGCAACGATTAAATTTAAAGAAGCACTAGCATGGATCCATCTTTATAGGATCTGTAACTGGGAATTGAGGGGAGCGGGAAAACTGTTGAACTATTGACGTTGACCCAGAATAACCTCCTTGACTAACAGGCCAGGTATACATCTAAAGAAGCGTAAGTGTTTGCCTCCTGCAGATCAGATATAGGCCTGTTTCTAAAACGTTCCTCTGTCTTGCCATCACCTAAACTAGTTCTCCGTATTAAGCATATACCTGGTTTTCTTTTCTATTCTATCGGCATATACAAAATAAACTCCTCACAAAATACATCCAGAAGGGCGAAAAATACCAAATGTTACGAAAATCGTCCTTCTCCTCATCTGATTAATTGCCAACTAATCAATATGAGTAGCCCCATGGACCCCAAAATAGCCCTCCTTATCTTTGTAAGGGGTGAATAATGTTTGTTTCGAAATGTTTTTAATTAAAGATCTCGATTGAAAGAAAGTAAAATTCATACCCTGTACTTTGTAGACATAACATTTACTCAACTTGAGAATGGCCGTGACCCTCAAATTCCCAAATAAAAGGGAATAGTGCTCGTTGCAGCTGTGTGAATAAATGTTTCCAAAACTGCTTATTCACATGGCCACTTCACCCTAACCTAACGTAACTTCTGAACTAACTTAACATTAACCTAAATCCTAGCCTAGCCCCCAGCCTAACGAAACTCCTATATAGACCGACATCAAAAGGGTTCCGGACTGCAGTCATCTGCATCTTACTAGGTTATCAACTGTCAGTCTCCATAGCGTTGTCTTCATATTGGTGTGCTTTTAACAAAAGTACAAAGGGTCATATCAAAGATGTGATTGAAGTGTAGCCAGTATTTGATATTTGAGCATAAGTGTTTGTCTTCACTGGGAGACAAGCCTGCTGTGATGGCGACCAATTTACGGACCGGCGTTGTAGCCCACCTATTGTATATCATAGAAGTACGTGCATATGACATACCTAATAAACTTCGCCCGCTAAGTCTTGCCGTCTGTTCAGGCTTACGTAAGTTAACATTGACATGAACCTAATGTCAAGAGGACCCTTTCAGTCTCTTTTAAGGATGGAGTAATCTGGTATTTCATAAATGCCTCGATACGTCTTCGGTTAAGATGAATTAAAAAAAAAAAAAACAACAACAGGCTACTCGAAGAATTCTACTCGTCAGCAAAGGCCAACGGTCAATGTCGCATGGGCTGTTCCTTGAACAAATCACCCCCTAAAAATTTTTTAAGTGCAAAATTACTATGTCTAGACATTTCTTAACATATCCCGCCCACCTCTTAGAAAAGTATTTCGCCCTGTGGAAGCTATCTCACCCCCATACTTGCCTGGCTACGGGCCTGTGTCAGTAAAACGGTTACAACAATTGTGTTCCAAAAACACTCACCGTAAGGCAAATTTTGCTTCAAGTCTAGTTATTGTTTACATAGGCGCACAGGATATTTTCTGCGGGGTTGAGCCATTTTTTGTCCAAGAAAAGCTTGTGTTACATTAAAAAATTGTCCGATTTTTTACAAAAATCTGAGTGAAAAGTAGGTTTAGCCGAAGCCCGGGAGGGGTGCAAACCCAACCCCCAGCTCGTACGCCTATCAGGGGTGTAGCTAGGACGAAATTTCTGGGGGGGGGGGAGGCTAAGTATAAAATGGGGAGTCAGGCATCGATTTATTGTTTTATTTTTTCCTAATTTTTTACACATTTTATTTAGACACAAACAATTTGGGGGGGGGGGGCTAACAAACATCTGGGGACCAGGCCCCCTGACGCCTATGGGCCATCAAGAACCTGGTTTGCTACTGATGCTATTCTATCATCGTGTTGTTGTTAACGTAACACACAAATTTACAAATTATTACCTTTATCAGGGGGTGCGGTTGTACAGCAAACTTTACGACAACACTCCTGAGATAGCACTGCCATGTATGACGTAATCAAGCCTCTCAAAGAATACATTGTTAACGTCCATAATCGTTCAAAGGGAACTTTAACATGTATTTTCTAGACATAAGTGTCACAGAAGAAATAAGGCCTGACAAAAGTGAATATTTTCAGTCATTGAAAATAGGTTAATTGTCTAAATTTGTTTCACTAGCCCCTAACTCAAGCTTGAAGGGAGCTGCAATCCAAAATACTCGCATCTTAGATGCTGAAAATTTTCGAATATTATGACGACTCTGTCACGGTCCGCTCAGGGAGCTGGAAGACAGTCTTCCAGCTCCCTGGTCCGCTGAAGGGCAAGCTGCTTCATCTGGCGTTAATCACTTGAATATTAAATTACTAGTCTTGTATACAAACATCCGTTGCAGGGTTAGTTTTAGAGATGTGCGTGTATATGTTTATTTTTTCTATCTTTTTGAGGACAACAGCAATCAGGTTTTATATTAATTCCAGCGCTAATTTTAAACATTGGAAGACTTCCCAAAATACTGAAGCTAAAACAACTGTTTAGAACTCAGTTTAGATTTAAGTATATGGACAGTAAATATGAATTTTATTGCTTGTATAATCACAGCACCTTGGGACAACCTTTAGTATGGTGCATTCCTAAGTTGCTAAGTTGTCACTAGGAGTATTGTTTCCATCTTTCAACAACTTAATATACACACGTAAAGTTTTCGAGATTTTGTTTTCTTATACTTAAGACAACGATTCTGTTTTACTTTTTAAAACAAATCAGACTGCATACGTATTTAAGACGGTATTGTCGGTCACAAACGCTTTTGTTTTCAAATCGCGCGTTAATTTCCCGAGCCATTTTTTGTTAGTCACAATAGCGACGTTGCTTAAGCTGATATTTATTGCTTTAGTGCTTTGTTATCCTTCTAAAATTGCGGCCTTATGTTATTTCCACGTTTAGAACAAATTGTAGTTACTGAAGTTTTTCCGTGTGCTATATAAGTTAATGCTAAGGCTGAGTATATAGTTTCCATTGAGTGAAATGAAGGATAGTAAAGCGAAAAGGATTTTGAGGTAAAGTCTCCCGAAAATAACTTTTGTCTTGAAAGCTCAAATTAAAAAGACAAGATTACCCGGTACATAACGAAGATTGGTTTTGCGCATCCTCCATATCGCTAGTGCTGACAGCTCTCAACAGATGAGAAAACCTATCTTCCTTTGTGAACCCATTGAAGCATGCATTTACCTTTCTTTGCCGTGCTGAAATTAATTAGTCTACGATTGTTCATGTTGTCTGAGGTACATACGATCTGGCAGGACATCTCCCGCGCAATCAAGCAATTAAAAGTAGCTCTACCGTTTTGGAATTAAACGCCTTGCCAAATTTACTCTGTAAATGTCAGTGGTTCTCCTAGATCGGTTGTCTGTGTAGTACTCGAGTGGGATACTATAGCAGATGGGTGCGAGGGGAAGGTCACCTTTCGGCTAGTGCGTTTAACCTTTTGGTAGATTTCCCAACTTTTTAGCCAAGGTCTTGCCAGCCTTCTCAGCTGCCAACACGGTCGGTACCAGCCTAAGTTAACAGAAGTTATGAATATTCTTGTGATGTCAAGGATTAAAGGCATGAGCAAACTTATCTCCGCTCCACTCCACCTACCTGCTATTGTATTGCAGAGATGGGGCCAGGATTAGCCTGACGGGAGGGACTACCTCCCCGATTGGGGATCAGGTACCCGAAGCCATGACAATGGCGACAGGTTGACGGGTGAAAGGCAAAGCCAATAATCTCTGCGCAGGGATCCAAATTTGCAAGGTTTTAATCGAAAACAAATTAAAAAAATGTTTGTTTTTATTGACGAAATCTGAAAAATTTGGAATTTTAATAAAGAATCTGTCTTTCTTGATAGCTAAACTAGTTAACTTGTTAGGGGAACTCGCCGTCACGGTGGTCAGGAATTACATTCCTCATAATACTCATAATATATGTCTCCTCGGCGAAAGTGGAAAATTTTCCCCACTGGAGGTCAGACTTTTTCTAAGGGGGTATGTCCCCTTCCCCCTAGCACCACCCCTATTTCACTATTTGTTATTTTATTTGAAAAGTAACGTAATTGCTGCGGTTTCTTACACTTTGTGACCTGCAAATAATTAGACTATGCCAATCGCGAGTCTCAATATGTAACCAGCTGTCGTTGGCTTTGTATACTGTTCTGAGATGATTCCTATCTACCTTCATGCGTTCCAAACGAGGCTCTCTTGACAACACAGCAAGTTACAGCGGTGACTGCATCCATAGGTTACCCAAGTTATATGGTACCGTGCCGTTTCGGATAACCAAAACTAATGCCCAGTTCTTCCAACTAGGATCACTTCTATACCCTTCTCCAGATAAACATAAAACAAACAAACAAAAAAAAAAAAAACGAATACAAACAAAAACCAAAAAAACTGCTGCGTTCAGCAAATCCCAGACAAAGGTCTGTAGCTGAATTGCAAAAGCACATGTCTGTTGAGTACACTACGACGTGCATGTGATTTACACAAATGATTGACCAATGAGAGTGGCTTATATTTTAGGGACAATGATTTGAGTCTGACTACTTGCGTACAGTTCATTCACTGTGTAGTCACAAATTGTGAATTCTGATTGCGCACAACCTTAAATGTATATGGGGTGTCTGACTTTAAAGGGCCAGCATATTAAATGTGAAACATTCAGCTACAGGAGGTATTGAACAAGCTTTCTATCAACTTTTTCTTCTGTCCCTCAGTTATTTTTCTTTAAACTTTAATCAGCAAAATATTTAGAGGTTACCCATATATAAAAAAGTTTTTAATAGTCAAATCGATGAAAGGTATCACTTCGTAACCTTGGTTGCGGCTGATGTGTGAAAATTTTTGCATCCCAATTATTCTAGAATGTAGGAAATTTCAGTCCACGAATTTGTCACTTCATTTCTCCGTCTATAACGCGTGAGGCTGCTGTATAATGAAAAAGGGTGCCCCCTGAATCTTCCGCTGCCTAGGAACAAAGTGTAAACCAGAATTTTTGAAAACGGGCTGTGGGATTTATTTTCAGTTGGAATCTATTTTGTATTTACATCTATGTTATTTGTGTTATCTTAAGTAATTGTGACACTAAACACTTCTTGACAAACCTTTGTGTTAAATTTTAAATGCTCATTTCGATAGAACTTATGCACATGACGTCACAGAACAGAAAATGCGCCCTCCGATGGAGGTAAGCGCATATGTGTGTCATAATACATTAGCATTAACGTGAAATTGAAGTTAAACTGGCAATTAATTTACGTATTGCAGTTGAGGCTACCATAGCAGGGAGTGGCAACTCCCTAACCATAGTGTCAAAACATAAAACAGCGTCATAGAAATTTATTATTTAGATCTGAATCTTGATGCTATCTGTCTGGTTTCCTGACAGGGTTATCATCGGAGATACGATTGACCTTTGAAAAACGGGGGTGGCGTTAAAAATATAAGCGTCATCATCAACTCTACACTCTAAAAATGTCCTAGTCAAATTTGAATAGAATCTAATCAATAGGGGCACGAACCGGAATCTTGTCAAATCTTTGACTAGATTCGGCTCATAAATGACACGAAAAGTTTCATTTTTGAACCATTTCTAGTCAATTTTAAAACAAATCTTGTCAAATATTTGACAAGATTCCGGTTCGTGTCCCAATTGACTAGATGTTTTTAGAGTGTATCTGTCTATCTAACGCATTATCCATCTTGTAGCATTACGTGCCGCACTGTCTATAAAGCAGGAGATAGTAAACCTACATGGTAGTGGTTAATGATCGAGGGTAGAGAACGGTTAGGCCTACTGTTGGTCCCTGGTATGACATATATCAGCAAGCCTTTATCGATCGTTTTATTAACAGCGGAGGAATGGCAACGCACCCTTACTGCTTAGAACTCAAATTTACTTTACGGAAGTTTACGAGCCCGTTACAACGTTACGTTTCCATACCGTAGTTTTGAATCGAGATACGTCTCCAAACCTGACTTTCGCAGTCTCCACTTAACGGTCGTTTTATACTTGAACAAGTAACTGCAAAAAGATATGACGACGGGGGAAAAAGTCCATCGTAAGGGAAACCGAAGGACAAACAAAACAAAAGTGAAAAAGAAATGAACTTTATATTATGCACGAATAATTGAACAAAAAATAGAATTGAGGGAGGAAAAAGTGGAGATCTGGCATCACAAAATAACCAAGCAATACAGCAGAAGAAAGGAGAAATTGGAAGTTTGTTGTGGACTTGACCTAAACAGGAAGGTTAAAGGTGATCGGTCGTCTTGAAATATTGTTTGTGACGTCAGCCTTTTCTTGACATGTTTCTGAGGCGTCACTGTTCAACAGATACACCGTACAAGCGTGGTATAGCTAATCGGTAAGCAAGACGAGACGGCATGTAGCTGCATACCTACTAGGTATACCGATGTCATCATAGCTACTTGTATGGTGTATCCGTTCAACAGTTACGACTACAGAACATGTCAAGAAAAGGCTGACGTCACAAACAATATTTCAAGACGACCGATCACCTTTAAGCAACGGAACTGAATGAGAATTTCAAAAACCTCGAAAAGTACAAATTGACCTATCTATCAATTAGCATATGCAATTATATTTTCGAATCTTAACAAGGTACAAATTTGCTGACCTTTTCCGTTAGGCCCTACTAGAAGTTTTAATTATGTGTTTCTGTCCTCATGGTTGAGCACAAACCTATAGCTTTAATAAAGATTTCTGTCAAAAACTGTGTGCCGTGGGTGATAATGCTGAAGGCTATACATGCATATCCCTATATATTGGTTCACATTATGCAAAAGCAATCTGCTGTTTGACCGGTTTAACACCATCCCGCGCTTTACGAGACGCATATTTTATTCATTAAACACATATTAAAAATGCTCAACATGTAGGCTGTAAGGGATAAAATATCCACACATACTGATAGCAAGAAATGTTTTCCTGTCAAAATGGAACTTCCTTTCTAAAGCGATAAAACGGCATATATAAGATATTTTCTAGCAATCGTTTAAGCCTCTCCCTTATCTCTCTCCATCTATCTCTCTCTGTATAATTGATTTTCTGCCAAGACTTTTTCCCCCTATCGGCAATGTTTAATCTATCCTGTTCATCTAAAGGGTATGAAAGCACTCTTATGGATCATTTCCATTGGTCTAGGTGATTTGTGTTGTCCGGGAGTCCTAGTATTGATTCGATTCAAGAGTGATATTTATCACCGATGATTTTTTAACCGATTGTCACGTATATTCCCATTTATCAAAGTGACCTACGGGTGTATATTTAATGGTATTTATTTCTCTGATACCCTGTAATTTGAATTCTCCATCAAGCAGTGCTACGTTAGTAAATAATCATTAGACTGTGTGAAAGGTAACGCTGTTCGTGAAGTAGGATTATCTACACAGTTTCATATCCTATCGAGGTAGCTGGTAATGGTGTACTTAAAACTAGATTTGATAGATACAAGTATAGATCTGTATTAAATATATCCGGTAATATTTCTTTTATGAGAGGGCCATAATTGCATTGCATATTTGGTTCGTACTATGTGATCAATGTTGTACACTTCTGGATATAAGAAACATGGGCGGCGATCCTAGGGGAGGCCGGGATGGGGGATATATCCCCCATGGAATTGTATGGGGATACTGTACACTTTACCCCCCTCCCCACGAAATCAACCCGGCAGATTCGGAAATCATGTAAAAAAGTGAAGTTATAGTTATAAAGAAAACTTAATAGCAGAAAAATTAAAAGATTACAAAAATTCACCCTTTAAAATGTAACATTCAACCTGGAAAGGGCTAGTTTCCGGTGATCTCGGGGGTATTTCTGGCCAACATTTTCTTTGTACGCTCCGCGCTTACATATTGTGGCACTCCGCTTAGACAGTGCCACTTACTCTACCCCCCCCCCACACACACACATACACACTTTCAACGACGGATCGACGCCCATGATAAGAAAGTCGCATACCGTTAGAGTAAAGGATAATAATTTTACTGTGTTCTGCCTTTGCCGGCTTACTATATACATATATTTGATTTCTCCACTGTGCATAGACCTGGAATAAACTAAAGCAACACTTTATACCCTTACGAAAGGGGCTCCTGCCCTAATACTTATATACAGCCTAATTAATCAGAAAAAATAAGGAGCTAACTACAATCATGATAATACCCAACTTAAGCAGGGGAGCCACCACAGAGATTGTAGCTCTTGCGACTAAAGGTATCGACCCAGGTGTACGTATGGGGGGCGATCCGTCTTTGTAAGTGTGGGGGGTATAGTCAGTGGCACTATCTAAGCGGAGTGCCACCATCTGTTAGCGCGAAGCGGACAAAGAAAATGTTGGCCAGAAATACCAACGGAAACAGCCTTTTCCAGGTTGTATGTTACATTTTAAAGGGTGCATTTTTGTAATCTTTTCATCATCGGTTGGCGCGGAGAGTGCAAAGATAATTTTGGCCAAAAATACCCTCAAGATCACCGGAAAGGGCACTTTCCAGGCTTTGCAAAGTGACACTATGACCACGGTCAGAAGTATTTCCTAAAAGAACTTTTCTTAATAACTAATTAAACTATTTTACACGTTTTTCGAATCTGCCGGGTTGATTTCAGTGTGGGATATAGTGCACAGTATCCTCCATCCCCCCCAGGATCGCCGCCCATGCCCAGGTGAATAAGTGTTTCTTTGATCTAGCAGTGGTTGCATCTGGTTTTACCATCTCAATCAGTGGCAGCGGCTATCTTGATTCAGATTTCAGAATAACGGTGTACATCAATTACAGTATGTTATTTACAGTATATACCTATCTATATTATCATAGACCTTTCTTTCCGCTATCATTTTCATAATTATGTAACTGTAAGGCATACGATAGCCTAAGCAGGACTACTGGTCTTCTTTCACGACAAGTTTATACCGACCATTGCGGTCTGTCTTCACTCCCGCAGTTTGATGAATATTTGATAAGACATAAATTGATCCCTCGTCAGAGATACGTCAATCTGTGACCCTTCTGTGATGTAAATGAATGACAGGTCTTCATTTTAAAGAAAGAGTAAGTAGCAATTAGGCCGGTAACCAGGTAACTATGGTTCAAATCTTGCCAATTAAAAAGGCTTCTGAATTATCCAGACGAACAAGGTCCGAACCAGAGAGGGGCCGGTCACTTTACAGCTCTTGTTCATTTTGAATCCTTGAATGATAGCAAAGGTAAAGCTTCAATAAAATTTTGTGCACGTCATATCCTCTGCATACTCCACTCGCAAGAAATCGTTCCGCCAACCTTCAAACATGCCTTTAAAAGATGATTTGTAATATGTATTTAGGATGCGAGCCAGGACACTGGGGAAAACCAATCTCTGGGGCAGATCACTGGAAAAGAACTCCGACAATTTTTCTCGGGTAATACAGGTATTTCTCAGTCAAGAACGACTCAGTCTCCAGAAAAAATAAACCTCCGTAGCCAATCCATGGTATCATGTCATTGATACTCGTAAGTTGTTTTATGTTTTACAGATTTCCAAGTTAGTTCCAGTTGACTATTCAAGACAAAATTAAGAATAAAACTGTGATTCGCACAGGGTCGAAAAGGAAAGAGCATTTTATATGTGCATCAGAGCGTAGCCTGCTTACCAGGTAATGCCAAATATCCATTAGCCTTCTCTGTACATAACCAACCTTTTTAAAACCTTATGCTACGTACGACATGAACAGTAGAAATGTTCCCTCTTCCCTACCCTTACTGTCGACCGACGTAAGTTCCTCCCATCCTTTGAAAGCCTTCCGGTTTATGTCATTAATGTGGATGTTTTAAATGTGGATAATGTACAGTTAGTCTGCGTTGCATCTTCCTTATAGCTCCTCCCACTTCAAAGTTTTCCTACCACTTAGTTCTTTACTGTAAACCTTTATTTCACTGGAATGTTTACCTATCCAACTACGTAGGCCTACATGCACGTAGTAACCCTACCTACAGTGTACACGCGAGATAGTGAAAATTTAAGAAAAATAAACTTTCACGGATACCAAAACATTCACCCTTACTGCGATGGTTGAACGCATGCGTACACTAGTTCGAAATGTTTCGTCAAGTTTGAAAGAGGCATTGAAAGCGGGAACATTGCATGTCAGTACAATTCAATTGATGCCTCCGAAGACAAAGCTGTAGTGAGGCCAGAGCTACTTGCGAAATATAGCTACCAATACCTTCATACATATAAAGGCTAAACTAGAATCTCTCTTGCTGCGATTTTATTGCACAGTTAGTATTCTCCGGAAAAGTTCAGAACCCGTCGCAGTGCGACGAACATTCGTGATGCGATTGCCGTCTGCACTCTAGATATACCGAACGCCACGGGATGTTTCGTCAGTTGGGGAGAGTATGACAGCACATATGCAAATATCGAATTACACGTGAAACGTGAGATACGGTTAACAAATGGGTTCTTTGACAGTTTGACAGCGGTGAAGATTTCATTTGAAGTGGAGATAGTTGAGAATCTAGGGTAGGGTTGCCGTTATGCGAACGTATTTTTTAATCTTTAAAATGCACGCTGGCAATACCACAAAGCAGTGGCGTAACCAGTTTTCATACTGCCCCGGGGGGTTACTCTTTCATGGGGCCTTCAAATACGGACGCGGTATTTTTTACTCTTCTGTTTCCCATTGGGGCGTCTGGAGCGGGATGCTGTGGAGGGCTCGGGCCCCCATACCCCCTTAGCACACCACTCCCACAACGAGTATTTATTCGTACATTTGAAAATGGGTACTGTTTACTTTAACCCTGCAGAAAAGAAATTTTGTTATCCTGCTTATCATACTGTCATATGTTACATAAAGGTGGTGGTGGGGGAGGGGGGTGAAGAGTATGATTTGCTAATTTACAAGTTACGCAATATTTACTGTCGCTCATCGTAAGAGATCAGTGAAATCATGTAAATTAAAAACTTTGGTAAGTTTAATTGAAGATGTTGGGCTGATGCTAGTGTACCTTCAGTCTTTCTGCAACCTACGAAGAATCGAATAGCATGCAACCAGAGAGTGATAGTGAATGCCAATATCATTTCTGTGCCCGCAGTAATGAAAGTTGTGAAAATGTTGGAACTCAATGCAACATTAGGCCTATTCGTCCAGGGGTTTCAGGGAAAATTTCTGCTTCTTGTTAAAGGTCGGTTGGCATGTAAATGTCATACCTACCTCTTTGGTGTAAAAAGCATTAAAATGTGAAAAATAGCCGCAATTCGCATTAAAATCCATCAAATATTGACCATTTTACAAGACAATTAAGGTTTTTTTTTACTTACTCATGAATATTTATGAGCTTCTTATGCAAATTTGTGATGTGCAGAGAGGGACCCATCAAACTGTTGTTATTTTATCCAGCCTTTATTCCACGGACAGCTGTACCTTTGGGTGCCCCAACGGGTTTATTTCGAAAGTATGGAAGCTATTTAGTTCATTGAAAATATCCACATTAAACACCAAACTAGAAACTAGCCAGTAAGTAATTAACAGATAATTCATAAAGGGCTTATAAAAGAAATACGGACACTACAATACACCACATCATATTTTTTGCATATCTAGTGAGCAATCTCAGAAATGGTCAAGTTTGAAGAGGAATATCTTTAGAACGGTAAAAGATATTCAAATGATTCCAACGGATTTTCCATTAGGGGATCTTAATTTAACCTTTTTGAGTAAAATGACTGGTTTGGTTCCATGTCCACGACCCTTAATCTTCTTACATGTGATTAGATTAACTGCAGTTTCGTACAGATCGATCACTGATGTTTGTCTTAGAAAGCATACACATGTATGCACATAGGGATTTACAACAAAACCCGTAGAAAAAACAGTATGTCTCTCGAAAATAATGCACACTAAAATTGGGATATCATAGCTTTTTGGCTTGGTGCACAAGTAAGGCATACAGCTGTAAAAAATATCCGAAATTTGAGGGAATTTCCCCATGGATCCCTAAGCCCCAGCTCTATGACAAATGAGGTCAACGGATTCGAATCTATTGTCAACTCATTAACAAATAAGACGTCATTGGTTAAATAACTTTGTCATGTGATATTTTATACACGTTTTCAATCAGGGTATGATATTTTATGGCTTTTCATTAGTTCCTAATTAACTAAAATCTCAGTTTTTCATGACTTTCTACCTCAGCCATGTAGCATGCAACCTTCATAATATAAGACGACCGTTCTCTTGTTGAATGACAGGGTCTGAGTGGAACTATTACCACGGAGTGGGGTTTAATAATTAAACCAACACTGATGGTGACTATTTGTTGATACATCTTTGCAGAACGGTAGCTAAAGTATCTTAATGACATACTGTGAGTGACATAAAAACCAATATACCAGGTTTAGCTGGCTACTGCAACAGGCAGATAGGGATCGGTCCCTAACTTTCTTCTTTGTAGGTTGATCAAAAACCCTGCCAATGAAAAATCGTTCAAGACCCTTTTAAAGTCAGTCTATCAAACTTTGGTAGGAATGTAAAATATTTCTAGTTATATTCACAGATCATCGCTGTGTCTGAGCTAAAAGACGACACTTAACTTAAAAACTGGGTTCATTGGCACGAAAAGAAATACGAGGTAAATAAATCGTCCCCGGCGTTTAAGATGTATTTCTAAGTGAATTAAAAGTCACTGGCAATGCAAAGGCATTCACATCTTATATATCAACGAATTATACTTAAATTTATGAATATCAACTTAAATTATAATATACCCCAAAGCTTCTTAAACTCAATAACTGAAGAAAATTTGCCATAAATGCAAACTACTTTATTTTTGTAACTGATGTCTTATCTCATAAAAGCACTCTGTTTATGAGACTTTCGCTTTAAGCAGATCACTGGCTTGCTATGAGCACCAGAGGGAATAGAATCCTTTTTAGAGCAATATTATCACATGAGGGTATAAATGGCTTCTACTTTTAAACGAAAGTGATATAAATGTCTAAATAAAGCTCTTTTTCGTCGTAAGGATACAAGGATAGTTTGTACATTGATCATCAACAGATTTACGAAGTTAGCAATTCTCTTTGACTTGAGTGATGCAGACATTGGAGCTAGTGGAAACAGGGCAAGGTGTTTATACCTCCTTGCCTCGAATTAAAAGATTTCTTAGAGGCAACCCAAAGAATTTAGGCCTTGTCTCATCCTTGGTGCAATGTTGCCGGAACTGCATAAATTTCTTATAACTTTGGCGTCAAAGACATGCAACTTATCCCGTCTGTTTCCGTAAAATAAACTGAAATATTGGGTTTTCATTTTCAGTGACGGTTTGTTAAATTAATATTTATTATACTCATCCTGCGTGTCCTTTTGTTTCATTTCTTTTTAAGAAGGTATAGGGGAGAGGAATTTATTATCGTGCCTCCTTTTTGACTATTCTACTTATTAGCAGAGCTTTCTGAGTTCTTTAAGAGTTTCTGAGTTCATTTATGACAAATGCATTTCAAATTTGGGTAGTACCGTCAAAGCTTTTACCAGGTGGAACGACTCTTTTCATTTTGACGAGAGAATCTGGGACTCTGTATTTCAATGCCTTTGGTATGCTGTTCGCTAAGGTTAAACTTCAGTTCTTTCAATATCGCTTTATACACCGAATAGTCGGTACGAATAGACTTCTCTTTCGGATAAAGTTAACGGATAGTCCCCTTTGTCCTTTCTGTAAAAAAAGATGAATCTTTAGATCATTTGTTTTGAAGTTGCCACATTTTACCATCTTTTATTTTAAATTTAGAAATTTATTTCTTGAAATGTCAATTTACTTTTTCAAAAGAAGACATGTTCCTTGGTTATTGTAGATATATCAAGCATCCATTTAATTTTCTACTTTTGCGTCTGAAGTATTATATTTTTCAATGCAAACAAAGGAACAAACTTCCTACGATTAATGAGTTTTCTTATAAACTGAAATTTTTAGTACAGGTCGAAAAACAAATCTCTGCGAGAAGCAAGAGCAAGCGTTTCTCTCATTATGATGATTTATGCAAATCGCTTAACCTGTGACTATTTACGTAATCTTCATCTTGTTTTCGATTACTGAAGGTGAGTGCGTGGGTGTACATATAGGTTTAATTGCACTGTGTTTGATGCATATCTACATTCATATATATATATATATATATATATATATATATATATATATATATACACATACATACATACATACATACATACATACATACATACATACATGTACATATACATAAACATTTATTTATTTAATTATTTATTTATTTATTTATTTATTTATTTATTTATTTATTTATTTATTTATTTATTTATTTATTTATTTATTTATTTATTTATTTATTTATTTATTTATTTATTTATTTATTTATTTATTTATTTATTTATTTATTTATTTATTTATTTATTTATTTATTTATTTATTTATTTATTTATTTATTTATTTATTTATTTATTTATTTATTTATTTATTTATTTATTTATTTATTTATTTATTTATTTATTTATTTATTTATTTATTTATTTATTTATTTATTTATTTATTTATTTATTTATTTATTTATTTATTTATTTATTTATTTATTTATTTATTTATTTATTTATTTATTTATTTATTTATTTATTTATTTATTTATTTATTTATTTATTTATTTATTTATTTATTTATTTATTTATTTATTTATTTATTTATTTATGTATATACACTATTCATGTGAGCTTGGCTTTAGTTCATTCAGTGTGTATAATAGATTTGATATATCTTGAGTAAAATGTTGATGAGTTCCGTCGCTTATTAATTGTATGATCACCTAACTAAGTTTATGAATACCAATGAGCACACTGTCTTGTTTGGGATTTAACTAAAGATTTGAAAATAAAAGATCAATAAACGGAGGTGAAAAATTAAAAATAATATTGGCAGAGCTTTCAACACATATCAGTATGGAGAAGATTTTGTTTCCTTGCATGATATTAAAATACAAACTTTTAATTGTAGTGTTATCTTAAAGTGTGTATGATAAAAAAACAAACGCGTTTGTCTGTATTTGTGGTATGTACTTGTAGGCCTAAGCTATAATATGCACATTACACAGCTCAAATTTCAAATTTTTTGCCACTATAGCTAGTGTTTCGAAATTGCCATCTATCTAAAAGGCCAATGTTGAGAGCTAACAACTTTCTGAAACTTATTTTTAACAAAGAATTCTTCTCCCTGGAAACAATGCTAGTGCCAAACATTTTCTTCTTTTAATTATAAAATCCTACACGCAGTCTACAGTACGATAGGCTAGATGCCAAACTAAGCCGAGAATTATGCTTCAACAAGAATGCACAAGAGGCAAAAGTTAAGGAGAGCCTTGAATCAGAAATGATTTGCTCCATTGGCTCAAATTCCAAAAAGGTGTAATTTTCATATTTCCATTTAGTCTCCCGCGGGCGTTCTAAAGGTCTAATGATATATATATATATATATATATATATATATATATATATATATATATATATATATATATATATATATATATATATATGTGCGCATTTAATGCATGTCGTCAACTTCATTCATATTGCATTACACCTTTCGGTGTATATAAAAAGCTCATCGACGCTGCTTAGTAAGACGGTTCCGGACTTTTCCATCCGGACAATCCCAAATCGGGACAACTTCACCCCGGACAATTTCCACCAAGGACAATTCCAGGATTGGGGGTGTGAAGCTGTTTGAGAGGTAATTGTCTTGGGTGGAATTCATGGGCGTGGATTATGGGGGCGGGGGACGTGTCTCGCTCACTTTTTGGAAGGGAAACATCTCCAATAAGTCCCCGTCACTTTTTCAAAAATGAAGAAAACTAAAACTGTGATTACGAATTGACACTTCATTTTAAAAACTAAATTGCTCTCAAATATGGCACCATTTGCCGTATAGACACCTTCCAATTTCCCTTTTTTCAAAGGGGAGGAGACACCTTCCTCTTAGACCCCTCCACCAGGACGGCGATTCGCAAATGGTGAAAAGTACCCCCCCCCCCACACACACACACATTTGGAGATGGATCCAAGCCCTTGGTGGGATTGTTCCGGGGCAAATCGCCCAGGCTAAGAACTTTCCGGGTTGGAATTTTTCTGGGGCGAACTGTCCAAGCGATAGTTACCCCGGGGGATATTGTCCGGGTGGTTGTCCGGTAACGGTTGGCAACTAGATAGTATTAATGAACTTTATTAGTGTTAAACTTTTCATGAGTGATTAATTAACAATTCAATTCGGTTTTCAAAAATTTGTGACCAGACACTTTTTCACATTTGTATTAATCATAATTACACATGACCATTACAAGAAAGGGTCCAAAAATTCCAAATTTTTAGGTTTTTGCATAGGTGTTGGATGTGAAAGTTGACTAGTTATGCTAATTATAAGCATTATCATGTGGTAATCCCTTTCAAAATCCCCTCAAAATTATCAACATCAACTCAATGTGCCGCTTTAATTGAATTCTAAGTTGCTAGCTAAAGTTAGCAATGACCCACAGTAGCTTAAATCACTCACTAGAAACTATTCAAACTAAACCATTGTTTCACTGACTGCTGACATAATAACATAATCTAGAAGGACCATGGACTTTGTTTGTCATGCTTTGTAGAGATTTTCGTTGTCAAACAGTGATGGACATGGGTTAAAGGGAGAATGCAGTCACCCCAATAAAGAATTGTACAGTACAACTGCTTGGTTTACCTTGAATATGCAATATTTATGTTCTGAAATATTATGAAAGATACTTGGAAGAGAGTGTTTGGGGCGACTGCTTTTGACCTTTAAACTTATACACTTTTCATACCACTGTATCTATTATCACCACATTCGATACAATGAATTTGAACCACAAAACATCAAAATTTGAATTACTGTAATAGTTATGTACATGCGCGTAATATGCAACTCGTTAACAAGGTTCTTTGAAAGGTTTTATGACTTCCAATTTAGTTGTCAACACCATAGTTGGCCTTCACGCATTTTAGCACCCGTATGGCCTACTTGGCTGCTAAGTTAGCAAGGTTTGATGAATATTGCCCCAGGCTGTACGGTTCTTACTCCAATCTGAAAATGGATGGAATTAAACTACTAGGGTACAACTTACTTTCTGTGTTGCCAAGAATTAACCTCTGCGAATATAGCTTGCACAGTCCAAAGACTTACATCTTAATTTGAATACTAATGTGACGTAACGGACGGATCTCGGTTCTTAGCGCTCACCAGCTGTAGGTTCGTTAGATACTTTATGC
Source organism: Holothuria leucospilota (assembly GCA_029531755.1). NCBI lineage: Eukaryota > Metazoa > Echinodermata > Holothuroidea > Aspidochirotida > Holothuriidae > Holothuria > Holothuria leucospilota. The sequence continues at coordinate 21,689,547 of CM055964.1, read as the reverse complement.
ACCGCAACCGTCTTTACGTGTTCTTTAGATGATGCTCTGCCAGCCATACGTATTAGAAGGTTTTCGGATCCCAGTGATGTTTTTATTATGACTGTATGGTTTTGTAGTTAAAAATATCTCGGTCAAAGCGACCAGCGGATTTTAATCAGTGGCATTTGAGCGGTTAATTACAATATGCTAGATGTACTGAAGTGATATTTAGTCGGGGTATCAACTCGGTCGACGCGGATCGGTTGTTTTGCAGTTGTTTCGTTAAAATTTATGTGCGTTACTGTCTACTGTAGTCAGCCCTTAGTCATTGGTCTTTCTTGAGGAAAACAGAGACACTAAACGCATAGACCTTCTCAGCTCAATCATAATGGTTAAAAGTAGTCAGTATTGGCAGTAATGATCCTATAAATGCCTAGAACAAGGGTCATAGCCAAGGGGAGGAGTAGGAGGGGCTTTGGGGAGATGAATCCCCTGGAAAACATCCCCCTCCCTTAAAGATTGTCGTAAGTATATAGGCCTTAGTTTTAATTGCAAATGACCACCCCTCCCCCCGTAACTTCTTGATTTTCCCTAGCCTTAGAATTCTGCCAGTACAGACCTGCTAACAACTTGCTACGTTTAAAGAAAGAGTGATTAATCATGATGCATGTGTATAGGTCAACATAAAAACCTAAGCCAATACCATGTATAGGATTTATTTTATGATACGGTTGAGGGTTCAAATTCATACCTGTTGAGTAGGCTCGATCGAGGGTGTAGATTGATACCGTGTGTTAAACGATTCACCTGACTTGAACAACTCATATAAACAAACTGCAGCATAAACTCTTGTGTGGGTTGTGTCACAAAGGCTTTTGAAAAGTTTTCTAAACAGTACTGCATGCCAGCTTTATTTTTGTTGACAATTTTTTCCGTATTTCAAAATGTACCAGCAGCTCTTTTTTGATAAGTTTTCTTTTTCGACTTAAAACGTTTGGAAGAAAAATTCAAGAGATATATTTCCTATGGTCCCTCTAGCGATATAAAATGTGGCATTTCCTATGGCCTATACGAAAACAGATTCACTTACCCCTTATGAGCATCAGCAAAACCACTGCGAGATAATGGCAGAATGATAAAATATTCATGTTTGCGGTAAAATTTCCAATCGGTCCTTTGAGAAATCAAAGTTCTTTACAGCTATACCATTTCGTGACAAAATGTTTCGACTTCACTTTGTTTAACTGACCATCTCAGCCTGCGCAATATTTAGTCGTGTCATTAAAGCTGTCCATGAACACGATATCAATCTCTCTTTACTTAGAAATCAGCACTGGTCGCTCTCTTCCTTTTCAAGCTATGCTTAGGGATATCGAAAGTGATTTAAATTAGACTTAATTCATCTAACCTCCTCAATCGCACTTGTAATGAGCTTGCTTTAACGGTAGTAATATACTTCCACGTTATAATATAATCCGTATTCACTGTCCATACCCCGATAAAGTGCGATTATTAACCTGACATGCTATGAGCGCAACATTTCTACGGAGACCTTTAAAAGACGACAGTTTTCAAAGTCGCAATCTGTCAATCGGTTGTGGTTTCAACGTGCAAACTTAATTGGTTGACTGGGCAATAAATCGTTCTTCTCTAGGGTGGTAGATGACTTTTCATTTAAATCGATAGAACATTAACCGGAAAGTCCAAACAATTTTCGGGTTCAAGTGAGCCTTCAAGTAATGAGGATTAGTACTGAGTGGATATTGTACTGACTATAGGCCTAATCATTGACTGTGGATGGCGTTTTACTGTCGTACAGAAAGGGACGATACGGATTGTAAGCATTTCATGAGCAGAGATGACTGGCAGTCTGAGAGACGTGGTAAAAAGAATGGAGCCATAATATGTCCATTTGCATAAGTATGATGAGAACTCTAATTGTAGCACCTCACGTATTTCAAGAAAGAAAGAGCAAATTTATAGAACAGCAAAACCATGATCGAACTGAGAACCGCCGAAATGTGGACGGTTTGCGAAATGGGACAAAAGGTAAATCGAGTTTAGAAATTTCACAATTTCAGCCCTGTATAACCATGCTCTTGTCTAAGTTATCAAAAGGGAACTTCATTCACAGCAAAGATTAAACATGTCTTTCACACCCATTCAAGCCCGTAGCCGGAGGAAGGGCGGGCGCGAAGCCCCCTAGAAATATTGTCTCCCCGCTGGCAAGTTTCAAGTTGCCATTGTCTTTACGCATTTCGCACCCATGTTTGGACATCTTTTACATCATAAAACCCACGGAATGAACTTAACTTGAATGCTTGACACTGAATGCATTAACAGTTGGACATGTCTATTAAGCTCTGCTGTAGTTTTGTTTTGCAAGGTCTTCTCACCTCAGATAAACACAAATTTTTTCAATAACATAATTGATTGCTATGAACACGTTGATTTTATTGTGAACAAAAGGTTTACCTTGAAATCTGTTAGATAAATTACCAATCAATAATTGCGTAAACTGAATTCCTGATTTCATGTATCGCGTGTTTTCTGTGGTTAAGGACATATCTATAGGTAGCTAATGTGATTCTAACCATGGGTGTGTAGAAACATTTGGTTAATCAAAGAACGCCATGTCATAGGTTTGTTAAAGTTTAAAGTCAGTTCATCGGAGACAGAATGAAGCCAGCTGAGATGGAAGATGCAGGCCCGTAGCCGGACACGGTACTGAAGGGGGGGGGGATTAGCTCCCAGGGTGGAGAAACATTTTTCTAGGGGGCGAACAATTTATAAGTATTATACTTCAGTTTTTCTCCTTTTTTATGCAACTGAAACTAAATTGTGGATCGTAATCTTTTTTCCACTTCTACGTATGTGTGTAATATTTTTGTGAAGTTACTGAAAATAAACTGTTTCATTGTCATTGTCATTGACATACTAAAAGGCATAACGACAACCATCATATTGAATTTCTCAGTATGCCTCCTCATCCTTGGCTACAGGCTTGAAAAGACGTAGGAGGGGTCTACATTTAAGGAAACAGCAGGGTAATAAGTATTAATGAGTTTGAAAGCTTGGTGGAACTCTCACATTGTAGTCAATTTGCCCAACATAGTGTTTATCTTCTACTTACATTGGTCGCTTAACCGTTGATTAACTGAACGTGTATAGTCTTTACACAAAGTAGTAGCTTACTGATTAATCGCTCGTTTTAACTACGTGTTTCTTTTAAGAGTCTGAATTAAAACTCATGACAAACAAAAATGACAAAACGCTTCTCCTCTGAATTTTTTTGATATTTTACTGTGCTCTATCTCTCTGCTTTTTTTTTAACTTGGCGGGGGAGGTGGTGACTCTCACTTACACCCTACAAAGGTAAGTTCACTTTCTAAGTTGTAATGTTGTGTAATTAGTAAAGTATCACAAAGCTTCGCTACTCTCAAGTTTAATTTGATGTAGGTATGGTTTTTGGAGTAAATTAAACATTCATATAAAAGGAGTGTTTACAACTAAGAGACAAACTTTGGCGACCAGTCGTTTTAACAAAATGCAGTGCTTTATAAACCTTGTCAAATTCAAGCGAAAGGTGTTAAAGAAATGGTGTTACGTTATTGTTGAAAGCGTGATCTGAATTAATTTTGTTCGTGACGAGAATAGATAAATCTGTATGGTGTAAGATCCACTTTTTCACACATGTCCCCAGCAAAACATTTTCAGGATATTACACTCACAGTGCGATAGGGTATAACAATGCAGAAATTGCTAGTCTAAGAATACTGTAAGTCAAAATAACTAAAGGTATAGGTTTTCTAATAAATTGATGTTTTCTGAAGTTTCTTTTTCTTAATGTCACTGTCATTGAATCAACCACGAACTTGAAACGATGCAGTTCTTAAAAGTGATTACTGCGTTTCGGGTACACAAAATTTTCACACCTTTTAAGACTATTTAATTATTCATACTTATGGAATGAAAGGCAAATTAGGTAATTGGATAATACTTCTTTCGAGAAATAAAGGTTTCAACAGGAAGAATTTCACCGCTTCGTAGCTTAAGAAAAATTTGTTGCTCCAAACTTAAAACTTTTGGATGCTGCAACCATGGTTGTCATAGAAGGTTGAGGTCAAAATCCACTTATAATCTGACACTATTTTTCATGTTCCATCTTCTATATACCCAGGTTCTGGATCCAGAAATTTCGAGGGGGCCTCGATGGGAAATCTCTAGTGCACGAGTTTGCACGAGTGATGTCCAGGGGCCGCGTTAGGGCTCCTGAGTCCAGGGGCGGAGGCTCGGTGGGGTTGCAGAAGGGAAGCCTCTAGAAGCCCTCGCATTATTATATTTTAAGATCACAGAAAATCGGCTCCATCTACTTTTTAAGGAGATTTTATATCATTTCATATTTGATGAAATTCGATGTTAATGGCTGAGGTTACTATGTGAGAGCAGTTATTGAGGTCCAGGGTGCATCTGAAGTTGTTTGGACGCTAACATTAATCGTACATTTAGTATTTAGGAATGGTTACTACCATAATGAGTGATTTAGTTTCAATTAAGGTTAGACGGGTATGGGGTGTCAACTTCGGCAATTGCGTGAGAAGCGCACCGATTTTTTTTTTTCTCATTTAAGGCATCATGTTTTCGTGGTAAAAAGTGCATGCAGAGATTACTTTGAGACACATTAATACCAAAATTAAAATGGTTCTGTCAGGAAGATAAGTCTCATTTATCACTGCTGCGTAATCCACTATAGAAAACACTAGTTTACTTCAAATATGTTTGTCTTTTCAAAACTAGTAGAAGGCAGAAAGAATTCCCCTTTACAAGTTAGTTATAAACTTTGCTCTTGCATAATCACGCCTGTGCAGAAGAGCATAAAGGTAACACATTGACTGTTGAATGAAGCGAAAACATTTGAGATGGTTTCAAGGACAAAATGGAAAATAATTGAACGAAAGGTGATGGTGCAAAAATTTAGGCATTTGTGAAAGATTTGTGACGGAAAACAATTAAAATGCATCAATCCTTTCCTTAAAGACATTTCTCCCCACCTCATGTAGAAATCTTTTGCTTAAACTTCTTTTGGATCTTTGAAGTTTCGATTGGAAACTGTCAGGCGTGCACTCGCTTCCATACAATACGTGTTGGCGTCACTGCTGGTCGCTGGTATACTTTTAGTAAAAGATTATTTTGCTACATTGGGGGAAGGGCAAAGTAGTCCGCACGATCAGTGGCGCTGCCAGGAGTTGGTGATTGGGGAGGCAGAAGATGTCGCTATCCCAGATAAACCCAAAGAGTCTTCTTTGTCACCTCGTGAAAAGGTTATATCCTGGGGATGGGGGCTAAAGAAAGGTGAAATTTTTGTTCATTTAAGTTGGCCTATAGATGCAAAATGGTGCTATCTTTGGAAAAGTTTTTAACTAATTAGATGTTGAAGCTTTTTTTCTTATTTTGGGGTGGGTGTAAGGGAAGGGTGTGTTGTCTCAGTGGAGGTGGTGGCAACTCCCACCCCCGCTCCTTGAGAACTTTTTGTTTATGTAAGGTGGCTTAGCAAAATGGTGGTATATTTAGCCGAGCTTTGAACTGATAACATGTTTATAATTTCTCATTCTTTAGTGATATTTTCGTTGAGGCATAGCACCCCTCAAAGACTGGTACTATGAGAGGGAAAGGCTGGGGTAATTACAAAGCGGCGATACTAAAAATGAGCAATTAAAATTCAGATGATCAGCGTGCGATGGGCAGTGAGCTAGAAGGGAGTAGGAAGACCTAAAGAATCGTGGACTAAGAAGTATAGAAATGTTATAGCATTCATCATCTACCAGTACTGGTTGCGGGAGAAGCGCGCCGTGAAAATGTTTTGGAAGATGCCTAACCACAAATACATGTTTCTAATCTTTCACATCATGCTACAAACGTGAAAATGTTACAATAGGCTACTCATGATTTTAGATAGCTCTATTATCCTCTCTTGATGTGCGGTCCCTACAGAGGTTGGTGGTAAACCTATTATTTTCGGATAAGTGTTTTAGCCAGAATAATATTCCTCAGTATTATTGTCCTAAAAATAGTCATAACGTATAGAGAACGCACCATGACGAATGCGCTCGAAGCGTACCGAAAGTTTGCATTAAATGTCATTTCTAATATAAACTTGCATGCAGAATCTGCACCAAGACACTATGAATTCCCCTAAAATGAAATGTGTCTGTCAATTAGATAGCGAGTCTGCTGCCTGGTAACTCTTCAAAGATTTCAATTTTCATAAAATGACAAAAAGAATCCTTTGCTTCGCATTCTTACAATGTTGTGCTCCTTTGTAATCACGTCTATGCACACGAACAATTGGCTTAATAATATTGTAGAAACCTCTGCGATGAATAATGCGTTTAACGGTTGAGGCCGTGTTGATAATAAGCACAACAATGAGGCTAAAGCGAAAGGAGTGCGAGAAAATTTTGATAAATGGCGAAGGAACTGCGAAACTTTTGATAGTTTGCAAACGATTCTTGTCAGTTTCAGTTTCAGTTTATTTCTCCATATCACCTCATGGAGGCATTAGAGACTAATACTATACAAACGAGATAAAAAATAAAACTAATAACAAAACAAAAGAAAAACCAAATTATAGCCTTAGTGCAAGATGACAAAAAAGGTAAACAGAACAAACCAAAAACAATATTTTGTAGCCTTAGTACAATAATGCGGAGATTCGAATGAGAAGAGGGAAGAAAGACTTTTGACAGGACTTAAACTAAAAATTTGACAAAAAGGCACCAGATACAGTATATGAAGGGATCACAAATTGTGCTTAACTAGGAGGCAAAAGTTTTCAGTATTTTTTTCACAAAATTTACTTAACTTAATATGTCAGAAAATGATTAGCGTAAACCCATTACTCAGTCGAAAACATACTTCATTCTACCCCAGCAGAAATCTATAGCTTAAACGCTTCGGCGGGTTCATTTTTAAAATAAACCTGAAATCGATTGGGGGCACTGCTCCCCGTGTTCCCCGCACCTGCACCACTGCACACGATAGCGAATCCCCTTGCCATCCTAATCATCCTAGAATGCCAGTATGGCGGAAATTTAGTATCTCGATTGCAAGAATTTTCACTCTTTTAAGACAAATTGTCAGTACAGTTCAATTCAGAAAGCCGTGCACCCGCTACCTCATATGTTTATGTACAGGTCTATTAGATCTGTTAACTAGCATCATTGTTCGGCCATTCAGCTGTTTTCACACATTCTAGCCCTCCTCTCGTCGTCTACTACCTCAATGGATTTTTAAGAGATGATTTCAACTGGAAGCTCTATCCATCTTCTGCAGAAAGAAATGTTTTGAAAACGCTTTTACACAGTTTTGTTAATTTTATGCTCCCTTTTCTTTTCCCTTCTTTTTTTCTTTCATTTTTTTCGCAGAGAGGTGGGGGCGGGACCCTAGGCTCCCATAAATCCCCTCCTGTCAATATTCTCCTCCCCACTTCGATTGCGGTTGACGCTAATGGGTGCACCATTCACAACTGATGAAAATGTTTGAATGTTTGAGTGTCTTAGATGCAATTTGGTGCAGTATTTGAGCAACGTTTAAGAACACTTACTGCCAAGTTTTTGAAATCTTTACAGAGGAAACAAATAAGAAGTTTCAGTGCTTGAATTAAGGAAGGCGAAAGCCTTCTTCTGCCTCACCACATATTTGACTGGGGCCTTATCCCAAAGCCCCCTCCCTTACAGCCCCACCCCAGCCGCTTTCCCGCTCCCTACGCCCTTGATGGTAATCCCAGGGTTGAATAATAGGTTTTTCTGCAATTAAACAATTAAGTTGTAAGAAGTTGCCGAGCCCATAATTTAAAAGGGTCACTCATGAATTAGGATACCCGGGTATATTCTAATTAATTTTCAGTGACTGCATTTTTCTTTTAAGCTAAAATGTGTTTTCAATATGTTAAAGATGAATTACATTTAAGCAGGAAAGTAATTTTTGCTTTCAAATCCTATGTACGGTTCTCGAAATATTATCAAATGATGTTCTCACCTGGTTGATTCAAAGTAAACTTGAAACTAGCAAAAGTCACCTTAAAACCTCACATTAATCAGCATTGATACATCACTCTTCAAAGATGAGAACTTCTTTTCCCTTCCATAGTCTCATGCTATGGTGATTTTTTATTGGGCATAGGAATTTTATAGGCATCAAATTAACCATGTGTAATCTCATTTCTCTGTCTATTTGAAGATAATAGTAATAGGCTGATAAAGAAAGCAAAGCACTGCTCATATACGTGAAGAGATAACATCACTTCTGCTTGCTTTAAAGGTTGTGTGACATGCCACCAAAAAGAGCTGTTTCACTTGACAGTTAAAGAATTAGGTCCTCCAATCAAAGATCCATTGGAATTATTTCAATATCTTTTACCGTTCTCAAAATATGTATCTTCAAAGTTTGATGGTTTCTGAAGTAACTCATTGCCTATGCAAAAATAATGATGTGGAGTACGTGTTGCACAGTGTGAAGATTTCTTTTGTTAACCCTATATAAATTATCTCTTAATTACTGATCATACAGATTACAGTTTGGTGAGTGATATCAATATTTTTTAAGGAAAAAATTTTAACTTTTATAATAAACCCCTCAGGGAATAACAATGCTACCAGTGTCCTTGAAATTAAGGTTGAAAAAACAAAGGCTAACATGTGCCATATATGGTATGTCCCTCTTCGATGTCACATATTTGCATATTTAGCTCATGTTTATTCATGATACAAGTGTGAAATAGAAATTTACCTGTAAAATGGTCAATATTTGATGGATTTTAATGGGAATTGTGGCTTTTTTCTGGATTTTTAATGCTTTCTACATCAAATATCCAACTATGTTATTTTCATGTCACACGACCTTTAAAGCCACACACAAAAAGTTGTGAAACAAAATATATGGATCAGAGGCTGAAAGAGTAGCGAATATTATTATTACCTGGAGTATGTATTAACGAAAACCTAACGTTCAATTGTCTATTAATCAAAAACAATGAGCAAAGTTTATAAATTTTATTGTTTCTAGTCTTGTTTATGGTGTATCATTTTTTGATTTAAGTGCAAATAAAAATATTTTCAAATTTGTTATTTTGCATCAGATTATCTATGATGTACTTGGTATCGCTTCATTCTCTTCATTCGCTTCATATCGCAAAAGATGAAAATAGGATGATTAAGTCTCTTAAATGTAAGTCACAGATATTAAAGAATATATGTCGTTCTTTGATGGTAAATGTAGCTGCTAAAAGTGACCTTGTTAGGATAACGAACAAAATAAAGAATGATCAAAGTCATCCATTATATGCCACATTTACAGGTCTCTTGACAAAGTCCAGCAAGGAATCTCAAGAAATCTGAATATCGCGCCGACAGACAGATTTCAAATTTTAGGAATTCCTTCACTTATCGTGCAGCAACATTTCGTCCGTCTTATCAATGCACAACCTTTACTCTAATGTTTGGTCAATTTGTTAATTTTATGTATTATCCTTTTAGGGGTCATAGCAGGAGCGGATCCAGAAATTTTGAGGGGGGGGGGGCCAAGATGGAAAACCTCATGTGTACCGAAGGTGCACCACGGGCGCGAAGCGCGAGTCCCTACGCGTGGGGTCCAGGGGCCCGCGTTAGGGCCCCTGGCGGGGTCCAGGGGGCGGAGCCCCGGTGGGGGTCCAGGGGGCGAAGCCCTCGGAAGCTCTCGCAATATTGCATTTTAAGAGCACAGAAATCGGCTCCAGTTCTTATGTCAGTGAGATTTTATACCTTTTCATGTTGCATGGAATTTGATGTGTATGGCTCAGTATAAGTTACTATATGTACCTGTAGAAGTTACGGAGAATCTAAGTTATCTTAAAACTTACACGCCAACATTATGAGCCCGTGTAGGTAACTTGAAATGATTTTTGCCATAATGAGTGTTTTATTTTCGTTATACGGTATTCGGGTATAGGACGTCAGATGAAACAATTGCGCGCGAAGCGCGCCGAAATTTGAATTTACATTTAAAACCATTGCTATGACTAACGGTGTCAATTCCCTTTATGTGTGTCTATCAATTAGAAGGTGGGTTTGATACTAAGTTTTCAGTTCTCGTAAGAAAAGGAGGGTGAAAAAATGAATATCAGTTGTTTTACATCCTTACAATGCTGACTCTGAAATCACGTTTAAGCACACGAATAATTGGCTTGTGGTAGAACCCCACCGATGAGTAATGCGAATATGTTTGGGACCTTATTGATAGTAAAAGGAGCAATTCAAGGCTAATAGTGCGCAGATCAAGCAAAAATCAAGAAATATTGAGAAGACTGCAAAAATCGTGAAAGATTTCAAATGATTTTTGGTAAAAAGTGATAAAAATAAATCCATCACTCAATAAAAACGTACCTCTCTCTCCGTGAGCGTAAACAATTGCGCGCGAAGCGCGCCGAAAATTTTCGGTATAGAGCCTCCCGGGAGCTCTGCATTAATTGTACACTGAAAAGGGGGACCAACAGGACTCTCACAACCTTACATCCATACGGGAGGAGAGATGATATATCACCTTCTTTATGGACTTCTGAAGGGTATACCCTTCAGAAATCTATGACCGATGGTGCCGGCGGGAGTTGGTGATTGGGGGAACCGCAGATAACTGCTAAACCGTGCCTATTTAGACAGTGGGATTTTATATACGCTATATACAAGAGTGGGAGAGCCTTTTCTTATTAGTACATGAGAGTGCAATCCCAGGAAGGGGTTTACCCTCCCCTCTGAGAAATTTTTGTCAATTTTAGGGGGCCTATATGCAAAATGGTGGTATCTTTGGGTCATTCTAAAGTGATTGTATGTTTAGAAAATGTCCACAATTTAGCGAATTCTAACTTTTGTTCGGGTGAAAAAGGGGAGTAAGAGACGGTTAACATATTGTCTTCAAACCTCCTTAAGTCCCAGGAAAAATTATGGGCGTGGATCCATCTCCAAAAGTGTGTATTTGTGGGGGGGGGGGGACTTTTTCACATTTGTGAATCGCCGTCCTGGTGGCGTGGAAGAAGCAGTTGGTGGTAGCCAGAATTTGCGTCACGGGAAGGCAATAAGTTTTGTGACCTTCGGCATGGGGGAGGGGTCGAAGGGAAATTTTTCTAGAACTGAATGCACTCAGATGCGATTTGGTGCAACAAAAGTGCACGATTTTTAGGTTATTTTTCTTCTAGAAATTTCGTTTTCCTAGGCATAATTGCAGTCTGTTCCATAATTTTTTGAAAAAGTGAGGGGGACTTTTTGACGGTGTTCCCCCTTCCAAAAAAAGTGAGGGGGACGGGTCCCCCCGTCCTCCATGATCCACGCCCATGGGAAAATTGTACACGCAATTATACCTGCGTGGAGTCCACAGAAACATTCTTGGACTATAATAAAATTTTTTCTTTACATTTTAAAAGGATATCCAAGGTTGACAGAGAACAGTATAGAGCCTCCCGGGAGCTCTAAATTAGTTACAGTATACAAAAGAGGGAGCAACGGGATTCTCACAACCCGACATCCATATGGGAGGAGGTGTGATATATCACCTTCTTTTTAGGTATAGCAAGAGGGATGGTGGACAGGCAAAATTCGTTTCAGAAAAGATTTCGTCATTATTGAACGTCGCGGTAAGATGTTTGGAAAATAAGCAACGGCAATTACGTACTTTCAATCTTTGAAATGATGTGCAAGACTAGATTAGTCAAAGATCGCATAATGATGAGAGACCTACAGAGAAGGAGATGTACTTTTTACAAAAATGTTGCATTGGAATAATTTCTTGCGTCATAGCTTTGTCAATGGTATATAAAATCGGGTGTAAACCCTGTCGTATGCGCGCGAAGCGCGCCGAAATTTTGAATGAAATATTAATCCATGACAAAACCTGCATTTCAGAACCTGCATCGGACACTGTCACTTTCCCACCAACCTATGCTATTCAGAAACGAATCTTCTGACTGAGAATTCTTAAAAAGCACTTTTGCTCTTTTGTTCCCCAGTGAGTAGTTACCGAAAGCTATTGATAATAAGGACAACTCTGACACAAGGCTTGACGCTAGCGGAGCGTGCGAAAATTTGGAATTTGTCAAGAATTTCCAAAACTTATGACAGTTTGAGAACAGTTTGTGAAAGAAAATGGTTAGAACAAATAAACCAGTCATCAAAAATGCATCTCACCCTACACCCTCCACAGAAATCTGTAGCTTAAACGACTTTTGTGAACATTTTAAAAATTTTCAAGAATCGATGGGGGAGGGGGACACACGTCACCCATTGCCCACTGTGCCGACGCCACTGCCTGTAGCTTAAAAGCCTTTTGAGTTCATTTTAAAACTTTTCAGACAGTTTCGAAATCGAATAGGGTATGCACGCCGCTACTTTGCCTGCAACAGCTGGTGCCACTGTCCATAAAAGCACGTCACCTGACAGCTTTCTTCTGTATTCATTCTGCAAGATCTGTATGGCGAAAACTTTGCCTCTCAATCCCTCTAGATTACAAAAAATTTCACTCTTTGACACAAAATTGTTACTAAATTTCAGTGCAGCTAGCCGAGCCCATACTACACATGTCACGATGTTTACTTATTTACATCTTAAGTCAAGGATCATTACTCAGCCATTCACCCGTTTTCGAACATTGTAGCGCTCCTTTCGTCGCCAACCACTTTGAAAGATATATAAAGAGATAATCCAGCGATAGCTCCACCCAACCCCTACAGAAATATATACTTTGAATACGTTCTTAGACACTTTTATTCATTTTTTGCTCTTAATTTTTCTTTCTCCTTTTATTTTTTTTCTTTTTCTTCTTTTTTTCTCCTTTCGGTTTTTTTTTTCGTGGCAAGGGGACCCAGGCCCCCCAGGCCCCCCCCTGGATCCGCGCCTGGGTCATAGTCACTGTATTTCTTTTTTCCCACTAATGTATACTGTAATTGTTGGTGTCACTTTGCTAGGTATTATCATCTATATATAGAGCCTTCAGCATTTTAGTTTACATTTGTGTTTATTCAGTTATGTAAATCATTTTATCACGTGTTGTATTCATTTTGATTTTTTATGGATTTGTACTCCTTTTTATAAAAGCTTGCTTTTTATTCTGGTATTAATAAATGAAATAAATGAAAGTGTAGTAATTTTACCTGCTGGTATCTCGAGAATCACACACAGGAACTGAATGAGCATGTCACCATGATTCTGCCGAAGGTGAAAATCACACCTCACAACATGTGATCTAGCTGGAGACCAATCCCCGAACCTGGAGATATACTGCCCTCACTTAAATTTCACCTGTACTTTACCCGTTAAGCCATAACACCGGGCCACACATTGTGCACTGGTTTACCATATGTCAATGCCGTGGGACGGTGGAATAAGCAATGCATAAAAAAATCTTGCATATTACATTTATTTGGATTATCCCCCCCCCTTTATATGTAAGACATATTGAAAAAAAGCTTCGAGCGACAGAAACTGACCAAGGGTCATCCCCCACTTTTGTCTAAAATATTCGGGGAAGTTATTGAGACCGCCTTGTTCTTCTATCCTTCTCTTAAATCAACTGCATTCTCCAGCTCATACATACGATAGTTCCGGATTTATTTTAAATTTCAAAGTGATGAGATGAATAAACTTTGCTTGAAAGATATAAAAGCACTTTCCAGTTGCACACTTAAACCAGGTGGGCCGTCAGAACCGGTGGAACCGGCCGGGGTGGCTAAGTGCTACAGCCCCTTCCCAATAATTCTCATTTTGAATGGTTTTTTGGTTTTAAAAGTCCAAACTAACTTTACAAAATGATCGATTTAACTGTCATTCTCAGACTACGTTTGCCTCGAAAATTTTGTTTTAGTGAGGCTTGTTTAGCCCGCACGCAGTTTCATTTCAGCAATGTACAAACTTTCACAATTTTGTGAGTGCCCCCAAGAGATACGACTGAACAAGGGATATGCTGTAGAGCCTGCTATGTAGGACCAACCTCCATCATGAAGATAAGTGCAAAGGGTATAGTGTTATTAGAAGTCATTGCTCACTTTAAATAAAATAACAATAGAATATGAAAAATAAATTTTCTTACAGAGATGGCCAACGTCTACTGTAAATGCATTATGTCAAGAGAGTAAACACACGCATGAACCAGAAAAAAACCTCTAATGTAACTGAGGAAAGGAGAGTCATTGAAGTTTCGTTTTGCAGTCCACCAACAATACTAACACAACCAGTCCCCTTCGAACTCTGTCAGTTACATTTCTATCATTTTATTTAGCCCAGAACATTGGGGCCTGCTCTTATAAAAGGAATTTTCAGAGTCATCGGAAGATTTTTAAGATGGGGCCCTGTACCATTTAAATCCCGAGTTTTCACATTTTCTCAGTAAATTTGTACCTTTTAGGACAGAAATCTTCAAACTAAAAGGCTTGGGGATACAGCTGACCACCTCTCTCGTTCCCCGGGTTCCTACGGCCCTGTAACTTGAAAGGTGTTTTATCGAATGAGATAAGACTTGGATTTGTAGCAGTTACTTAATCAGGTTAATGTTGCTCAAATGCCACGCAAACGATTGCATTTCCATCTTAATATCCATATCCAAACCATTTTGTATTATCGGTTGGTTTCAAGGTATAGGAAGCATCTCATTCAAAGGTACATTCTCACATCTGTGCAAGCTCCGACTTGTTGTCAGTCTTCGCTAGTGATGCAGTGCACAGATTTCTTCTTGTAAGTAGAAGAAAATATTCGCATGTACAAAGAGTTAGGCCACTCTCTTGAAACAACTGTGGCAATTTGAACCCACAAATTGTAGGCTCAGGAGGGTACTTAGTCAAATTTTCAGTAATTTTCTGATCCCAGTTTGGGTGAATTTGACTCACATCTGCGTCACTTAAACTCATTATAGGTCAAAATTGACTCCAAATTTGGAATAAATTTGCTATAGCGACCAAAGTGTTCTTAGAGTATAACCTTCTCTGTAGGTTGTTTTTCTCTTAAGCGTACATCCTACACAGGCACACCTTGCGTTTAATCATACCTAGAGGGTTCCAGTTAACTCAGGTGATATTAATGAATTACTTTTTGGGGCTATAAATATGGCAACCATGTTCTTCAGATGGTCGACAAAGTGCAATGGACAAAACACGATGTAAGGTTAAATGACAATATCTGTACTTTACTTTAAAGGGGTTTATTGAGTTGGTTCACAAAATTCATGAATTTTATTCACACCAGTTGAGATTTACTCACATCTTGATGGTAAATAGTCAAACTAAGAGATTCTGCACATCTGACATGCAACTGAAATGGTAATGATAGGGTACCGAAAGTAATGATTAAAGTCAGTCTTTACAAATTTGTGACCAGACACTTTTTACCATTACGTATTCACCATATGCAACCCCTGTCCACAAAAACTGCAATTTCTCACATTTTTTGGTAACTATAGGAAGTGATACATGAGTAATGAGGTTAATTAGAAACATTGTCGCGCAACAATTTCCTTCAAACTCGTCACAAAATAATCGATATCAACTCAATGAGCCCTTTTAAAATGTTCACGCCATGCACTGGCGTTTCTTCATCTTGGCCTTGATATGAGCATTTCCGTGTTTTCAATTATCGTGTTTCCGACATTTTCGTTTGGCACTTTTTAAAATGTGAAATAGATTTAACCATACTCCCAAATTTGCGGAAGTTGGGGGACATTATTCCAAAAAATTCGTAGTTGGACACTATTTCTTCTTAATTAAATATCTTTAAAAATAGTTAATGATACATTTTTTTCATCCCTTTGGAACAGAAGTTGCTACGGCCATTCACGCTTCTGCAAAATTTCACAGGTTGAGCCGTGAGGTGGTTTCATTTGAACATATCACTTCTGATGAAAGCTTTAACATTCTTTTATTACATTTGCAAATTTGTCAAAGGAAACACTCGACTTAAAGAAAACAGGAACATATTTCTACGCTTCCTAAAAATAATCTGAGCCGACCACTAATTTAATTTCCAGCTGACTCGCAGTTTATTATTACGGCGGACATTATTGAACTATGTGAGACATATATTATTAACCCACCAGTAATATTCAAAATTACGACATGTGTGACAGGTTTCATAAAAGGTATGTTTACAAAGTACTTCCGGAGGGTTTTATCTGCCTTGTACAATCATGTACTTCTTTACGCGTTAATCCATTTACCCAAAGTCTCGAGTGTGTTCACCAGAAGTGGAGCCAGAATCTGCCTCGCGGGCTCTTCGACAGGTGGCTAGCAATCAGAAGCCCTACAAAAGAAACCTTTTGTCGAAAGTATGGCGAATGCAAAATTATATTGAAGAAACTTCTAAAATTCAGGGTTTACTTAAAATTTTAGGGTTTGTGTTATAGAAAAATTGGAAAATTCTGTTTTTATTTGAAAATTTCGGTTTCATTGAAGAATCTTCCCTCTGTGAGAGCAAAACAAAGTAAGCCGTCTAGGAAACTGGGCGCCATTACTAGCTACATATTTTATCGTACCTATATAGGATGCCCGACGAAACTGGGAAATATGAAAAAAAAAATTGTCAGTACGTGTCATCCAAACCCCGTACCAAACCTTGATTCCTAACTTAAGATATCTTTTCTTTTCTGAAGATATGGTTTCTGTTTTCAAGTGATCCCTCCAGGTTTCCTCAAGGTCAGAGAATTCGATACCAAGTGGGCAAGTTGCTCCAAATTCCTTTTGTTATTCTTTATATTGATATCTTGTTTGTCCTTGAAATTATATACTGTTGGAATGTTTGGATATTTTTCTGTGTGGATTTAGTATGAAAATGTTCCATACTTAAGGCATAGCAAACAACGATAATAAATAATCCATACAGTGGTATCAATATTAAAAAGAAAAAGAAAACAAAAGCTATGTTCAATCAATTTGCCCAGGCATCACAGATTTGCCTTCATGAATTGCGGGTGCGGAAAAAAATAAAAAATTTTTTTTAAAAAAAATCGGTATCTTTCAAATAAAATGCGCTATCGAGATGGGATTTTCACTGCCTAATACAGAAAATGTTACTTCATTTTTTGAAAACATCTAATTTGAACACAAGAATATACTTTTAAATTAACAGAGGGTGCACCTATGTATGTTACCAATTTCCGATGAAAGCGAAAAGTACAGTGATTCGTAACATCGTTTCCTTAGACGATGTCCCCACTGGCTCATAAAATCAGAGAACATTAACACCAATAAAGACAGTATAGAATATTTGCACACTGTTACAAAAATCCAAAATGTAGAAGGATGTGAAAATTGCTATATTTATACATATCTCAATGAGTGGACCAAAGAGCCGTTAATAGATGGCGCTGTTTCTTTAAATGACTCCCTGTGGCATAGACCTTAGGCTTCCTGCCGGAGGATCATACATTTTTTCATCATCTTTTATACAGTTAGAGTTAGATGAGGTTTTACGGCTCAGTTTCTAACCAATTGGTTTAAGTCGGGCCGGCCACGGCCTTTTTCCCAGTTGTGGCTCACTGGCTTGTTTTCCCCTTTTATTGCTTGTGCTGAGCACCAAGCACAAGCATCTTTTATACAAGCATACAAAACGTATACGTTGGGGTGGAGGAGTCAACGAACCACTTGCTCTTTTCAAAATGTGATAAATGGCAATTATGTTTTACCAAAATCATCGCTTTTTACATATTTTCAAAGTACATTCTGTGGGGTGATGTCCGATATAGAGAACGTCTTGAAAAGAATGATAATGAATGATCCTTAAGTAACTAACCTGACATCACAACGGGTGAAGACGTCGAACATTGGCGAAATTAGTCCAAGAAACCAAAATGAAGGGAAAAGATGCACCAAATCTACGGACAGTGTTAGCATGTTACTGGGCAGGGGCTTTGTTACGCATGCAGTGGGTTTCCTGACTAAAGGCCAGTTCATACTTCAGTATAGCGCTATAGAGCTATGACAGTTGAACACTGTTCAACTCTAAGCTATGTCCCGGAAGCGCAAGGGATGACCATATATAGTTCTTACAGCTCTATTTGGAAGTTATAAACTGGCCTTTAGAGTTAATGAAACAATAAAAAGGTTAAAAAAATCATCGGTGTGCAGAGGGCGGTATTCAAATACCATTCGAAATGCAGAAGGGTAACTGGTTTTCAGAATGCCTGTTAAAAGTTTTCCCTGAATCTGTAACCAGTTCACACCAGGCACGTAGCCACGGGGGGCACGTGCCCCCCAAATTTTTCAGTAAAAGGTGTTGCACTGAAGGAGGGAAAATTTATTACGAGACCAGCATTTTTGGAATAAAAATATATGAAGAAAAACGGAAAATCTCCCACCATTTTGCATCTAGAGTCCTTGAAATTGGCAAAAATTTGCAAAGGGGAGGAGGACACCCTCAAAGGGGAGGGGGACAACCCTCTCCCCTTAGACCCCTCCCCCAGGCCGGCGAAACACCAACATCGCTGTGCCGCCCCCACCAAAAAATTGGTTATCCTGCAGGCTACGGGCCTGGTGCACACACTTGCTATAGAGCAAGTATTCTACGCACACTTTTGTGGGGCTATCGACAGATAGGATTCGGTAAACAGTATAGGCCTACCTGAATTTTGCAGTAGCACGGATGGATGAAATTTTGCGTATCCCTCGTAAAAGACTTATTTTTTCTGCCATGAACAGCAAAAACTCCTAAACGATGGATATTCTGATTTGATTTAGTGTGAGCTTGAATGAAATGTGAATTGTATTTAATGACATAAAAATTTTATCTCAAATCCGTGTTTTTACGATAACTTATATCTGTGCAGCGACAAGATTATAAAACTGCCAAATTTCGCTCACCTCAAACACTTAGTAGGATATATTCACTGTTAAGTCTAAGCTTGCTCACAATACTTTATGTATATATTCAATTGAATGTCGAATGAGTGTGATGACCGCTAATTCACTTATAATCCCATAAATTTGACTGGCAAACCAGACGATTTTAAATTACCCACAAAGCCACAGAAATGTAGATTAACCTTGACCAGGGTCATTGTGTGGAGAATAACAGTGTGTGCAAAACTTAAGCAACTTTCCAGATTGTGCGTATTCCTATAGTCAAAACAAGGTTGTGTAACGCACTTGTCTAAGTTAAAGGGGAATTTTCATGATCCCAGACAGTTCCAATTCTCCCAACTATGCATCTTCTAGCTCCTCCCACAACTGTATGAGGCTCTTCCTTGTGCAAGAATAAACCTGTTTTATGGCTTAAGGCCATGTCCTGGTGAGCATACAAGGCTATAAAATGTAATAAAAGTACTCTCTCTGCCTTGTGTGGAATGTGAGCTACTCTGCATCTTTCAAATTTTCAAACTTTGATGTCAATCAAAGAGCAGTCACCAACTGAGAATTTTGATATACATACACTAAAAATATACTTTGGGGTGATGACTGTCTGTCTTTAACTGCATGGGCTAAGTACATTTATATTTTAAGGTACTGTGGATCTATTTTAGGGGTGCTCGAAATTTCGCAGTTCTTGACATTCGGTGTATGTACTGTATAGTAATTTGCACAGTGCCATTGATGACTCTCAACCTCACCTTCGCAGGTGTGGTCAATTGAAATATGTGCATGTTGTGATGGTTCTATGGCATTGGACCAGACGGTCGTCATCAGTTGGTCTAGACCGCAGATGGAAACAATGTACAAAACGCACGGAAGGTTAGCAATCTAAGCTAAAATCATCTAGTCCGTGTATTGAAGTCATCAACGGTGGGCAAATTGAGTCTTATCATACAGTCTTATCTGGAGTTCAGCATAATACCCGTATATAGACATGGCGTTAAAATGGGGGGGGGGGGGATATTCCCCCAGGAAGAGATATGTTGAGGCTAATACCTTCATAAATTTTGTAGGGGGCGAAATTATTGAGTAACCCCTTACCCCTTGCGTGGCTACCATCCTGGCAAGTATTAAATGGCATATAGGCAATTACATATCTGTGGCAAATCACGATCAAGCTATGTGTGCATTGGACGAGAGGACAGAAGTACCGCCATGACAATATAATATAGGGCCCCGTTTTTACAATTCATCCAGTGACAATCTAACTTAGTCGTTATCATCTATTCCAGTCCTGTGCCATTCCCTTAATATTACTTGCCATAAATGTCACAATGTTTATTATAAAATGGCCAAAGTTTTTACAAGAAAAATAGTGGTCCGTTGTCAGTTTCGCCAAACGTTCACAGTATATAATTTAATATCTGTGTGACTCTATAATATCTCTGCATCTGTGATTCTTCACGTTGACGAAGCGTTTCTTCGGATTTTTTTAAACAAGTACTAGGACTGCTCTTTAGCCAATGACCTCCTGTGTCTAGGGGTGCAGGAGGAGTGACCCCTTACTGTCTCATATATTTTAACTGAGCTGTGTTAACATCAATCGAAATACTGTGTGGAGAGTGACCGTCCCTCATTTCTTTCCAACCTGGCACCTTTAATATGTGATCTCTTCCCCTAACGTAAGAACATATAGTCTGTATCATGCATCACTGGGTGGTGTCTCATTCGTGGTTCACTTTACATGGCAAAATTCAAAAGTCATTCAACCAAAAAAAAAAAGGAAGATAACAATTTCTCTTATCTTTTTGAAATGTGCTACAAGAGTTAAATGTGTAAGCTAAGCATAGTCCCCTTAAGGTGCCTTTTACAAAATAGCGAAAAGCTATATACTATGTTGCGACTAGCGCATTTAGATGACTTTCTTTTGGCCCACGGATATCATTTGGAGACTAATGGTCTTTTGTCTAGTTTATCATGAGTATGTATGAACATCTGGAGGCCTGTAATTTGTTTTCACAATCATTATTTACAAACTTTAACGAGAGGGCAATTCACGGAGTTACATATCTCTTTACCAGCAAAGTTCGTTTCAGCGGAAAACACATGTACTATATTCTTCAGCCCCCTGGAGAATGTTTTATGTTTTGGAGGTTTATTTT
This sequence comes from Holothuria leucospilota, assembly GCA_029531755.1. Lineage (NCBI taxonomy): Eukaryota > Metazoa > Echinodermata > Holothuroidea > Aspidochirotida > Holothuriidae > Holothuria > Holothuria leucospilota. The sequence continues at coordinate 21,668,568 of CM055964.1, read as the reverse complement.
GCCTAAGGGCTTATTGAACCAAATCTCAATCTGGGAAAATCTGCAATTGATCTCCGTGTTCTAGGTTCATTAGCCCTAAGTCCATACGGATTACATATTCTTTAGTGTGTACATAACCCTAATTATACCTTAGTGTCAAGGAGAAAAGCGCTCGACTGCCATTTTTGTTTTGAGCGTTCCGAAGCTCGCTCTTCTGCACAGCCAACGCGCTTATGATACACTAGGGTATGAACTGAGCCCCGAATGAGATTTGGGAGGTAGACAAAATGACGGAATAACTTCCATTGCATGTATCAACATTCTGTTATACACGAAGAGAGCTGTATCCGCCTGACCCGATTCCCAGCCAATGCCGATTCCAGTGACCACCACTCCGGGCCAATTTCGAGTCCGGACATTTGACAGTAGCATACCATACGTATGCCTTGTAATCTTTTTAAAGTACAGTTCATTGATATGGTCAGTGTTAGGAGTCAATTCCATTAATGTAGCTCACCCAGAATAGCTCACCCAGAATATGTATTAGGTGACTGTGAATGACAATTCATATCGGTATGTGCACGGAGCCTAACTCTGTGCACAGACATAGTGGAGCCCGTAGTAACATTCGTTTAGTTTCATCATTTTTGTGGACATGTTTGGAATTGGCTCCGAGTCCCAGTCCAGATGCGGCCCATTTCGGACCCATTTCGATTACGGGACCTCCTATTCCGGGCCAGTTCCGAGTCTAGTAAAACAATGGACTCGGGTCCAGAATTTAGTCCGGGTCCAGCCTTACAGCCCTGTGTATGAATAAAGTGTTCCAAATACGTGAGCGTGGTTAATGCACTTGGGGTTAGGATGAACTTCTTCAACTAAATATCCCGCCTCCTGTCCAAAACGGGCAACTTTAGCAGGACATCCAGGGAACAGGTTGGAGACCCTGGGACTGAGGGTCAAATATGCAAGGAGCAGCTGCAAGGCTGAGATCAATGGACGTGAACAGGCCCCTATGCAGGGATTCGTTTTAACCCGGGGTTCAACTTGCCATGGAAGGTTCTGGTTGAGATTTTGACACTATGTATAGGCGGTGGTCCACCATCAATTGGCGTGGAGCGTACCAAGAAAAGTTTTGCCGAAATGCCTCCCAGGTTGTTCCAATTAACCTCTTCAGCGCTTTAATATTTAAAAATTCTTTATTAGGAGACCTCATGTTGCAGAAAAATAACCTTATTTGTGTAAAGTGTAAAGTAATTTTTATGTTTTTATCATAATTATTAATTTTAAATGCTGAATAAGGACATCGTAGAGGGGGGTTAATGAGCTGAGTGGATGTCCTTGTAGAGGGCCATAGGGGTACGGCTTCAACGTTAGAAGGTTTGGAACGGTCCTGGTAGAAAGTGTCCAAAAGGAACGGAAATGCAATAATGCGTCGGTGACGTCACAGTGTGGAGCACTCTCTTGAACGTGTGAAGTCAAGGTCAACGGGCGCGCCAAAGGGACCCTTATGAGGTAAAGGGGCGGGGGACCTCGGAAACTCTGTAAGTAATTTCAAAATGGAGAAACTGGATGGAGCTTTTAAAATACTCCATATCACTGGGATCACCCCAAGTGCGGTACATGAAAAGGATTATGATTTAAAATTATTTTAAACGCAAACTTAGACTAGCCTAACACCTAGTTACAAGGGATGAGAGCAAGAGGGTAGTAGGGTAACATGTGTAACTCAATAGACTAGTTTCGGCGTTGGTTGCGCGCAAAGCGCTCGTGAAAACATGGAACTAGTATTTTCCGCATCATCGAAATTTCATGTACACTCCCACTAAAACACTACTGGTACTAGTTTCCTAACAAAATATACGTCTGCCATCAAGAAACCTGAATTAAAATGCCCGTTAATCCGTTGAAACTTTCCATACTCACCTCAAATATGTCTCTACAAAAGGAAAGAACTTCCTTTTTCACACAGCAATGATTTTTTTGTAATCACGCCTGGGCACAAGGGACGATGAACCTTCTTTTAGAATCCTAAATGTTGAGTAATGACACGTCGTTTTGGGTGGACTTAAGTTGAATAAAAGCATACAACTGAAGAAGCCCAAAGGGATGCTAGAATTTTTAAGTTTGCATTTGGGTGCGTGTGTGGTTGGGGGAAGGGGGTAGGATGACAGGAAACGATTAAAATAGTTTACATTCAGCATTCATCCGCAAATTTACTTTTCTATACCCTTCACCTGTTTGCTGAAATATGTAGCTGGTCGAAAATTGATCTGGGATCACGCTCCTATGCCTCTGGTGCTGAAGGCAACGGTTTCATGTTAAAAGGTACGTTCATTACGTAAAATTACACAACAGTGCACTACTTTTACACTATCGGGCACAATTTACACGATCATGTAGCATTCCTACACGATCACCATGTTAAAGGATTATTGTCATGTTAAATTGCTTAGGCCTATCACATAAGCAGTATTGTATCCTTTTCCTATTTTTCATTTGTTTTTCCTTTTTCGTTTCCTTTTCCTTTTTCTGTCTTTATTTTGTCTTCTTTCCTCGGAGGTGTATTCCCCCAACCCGGCAATACTGGACACTCACCTGTGTTCGCGCATGCGTGAACGTAAAGGGATTACTGGTGCTGGGTTTCGGGAGCCAAGCTTAGTATACATATAGAAGTGTGCAGGGTGATAAAATTGTGTTCAAGTAAACGAAGTTCCCGCAATCTACAGTTTTAAATATCAGTTTATTTACAGCCAATTTTGAAGTCCTTTGGTGCTTCTCCGGTTGAACAAAAATGTACCATCGTTTTAACGAATATTAATTAATTAAACTAAAACAAGCGGAGGTCATATTACACTTAGGTTAGAGATTCAACCCTCCCTTTTCGGGAAGAACATAGGCCAGCTTGTCACACCTTTAGGCGATGATTTCGGTCAAAAACAAATGATATTCACCCCGCCCCCCCCCCCTTCTCATTGAACTAGCCCATACGCTCATGATTTAACTTGGTGTTTCAACAAAATAAGAACGTTCTCAGTTTTGAAAAGCACAACACTTCTAATTATTCTAATGCCTCTCGTCTGAATTCCTTTCTTTTGTTTTTCCTTTTTTCTTTTGTTTTATGTGAAAACTGACCCCGTGACTACGAATATGAGAGGGCAAAGCTCTTACATAAGGTAGAAACTTCCGGCCTGACATAAGATGACCGAAGGTGCGTCAATATAGACGGAGATCCGGAAAGTTTGAAAAAATGTCAGTTTCAGCAATTCCTAAGTTATTCAAGATGACCTTACAATCATTATATAGTTATATTTTTTATAGGTAATCAAAACAAAAAACAAAATCTTCGAAAAGGGCTGCTCCGGCCGATTTATTCTCCCCCCTTCATCGTCCGGGCCTTTCAAGTCCCTCACCAGTGCGGCATTAAATTGCTTAGGTACACAATAGTGTCATTTATCTGCCCAAAATATTAGTTGTCATGTTGTTCAATACTGGACACTAATGAGTCGGAATGCAGCAATACTTCAGAATTTTATTTTCTCCGGTAAAGATGTAAAGGGAAGGAGACCGTCGACCCTGCCAATCTCGTGGAAGCAGAGCTTGGGTGAACATAACCTCAAAATTTCTAGATTTCGTATGAGCATATCGCCCCCATTTCTGGGAGACCGTATGTGATGAGGTGGACAATCGATTGTCAGAGAATTTGTTATCCTAATATTTATCGATACATCAACATATATCAATGTACCATAAAGGGAAGTTAACAGTATGCTTACCACTTTAAAAAAAGCTTAAGATCTTTGACAAAATGTTAGCAAGGAAGATAGTGTACCAATCGGGACACTGGACAACACAACCCAATCTCCGGCTGTTCAACCATGGCAGTCGGAAATGACGGTATAGTTGTTTCCTGCTTATTCATGAAGCTTCAAACTCGAACCGGTACTTGAAAGGCGATCACTGTGGGTCCTTTTTGGTACATAGGGCTGGGCCTCCATTTAAATCAATCATACAGCCCCCAGTGACGTACTTAGCATAGTTGACTCCCGGGAGAATCCTTCCTTTGTCACCCCGTCAGGGACTCACCCAAGGGAGTGGTCTAGGCGGAGGGGTGGCATATACCTAAGTCAGCTAAGTTGAAAACTCTGCTATCTTTGAAAAATTTGATTGTAATTGATTATATGTTTAGAATTCTCATTTTGTAGTTAATATTTCTTGTTTCTTGGCGAGGTTAAGAGGAGGGGTATTGTGTAAGGAGAGAGAGAGAGAGTGACACCCTCACCCTTTGAGAAATTTTCGTTCGTGTATGTTTAGATGAAGATTGGTGCTATCCTTGCCAATTCTGTGACCTGATTGTATGAATTTGCACTATTGAGTGAACTTTCCTATTTTTTGGCAGGATGTGAAGGGATCTTGCCTTAGGTGTCAACTTTGATAAAATGTTTGCATATGTATGCCACGGATGGCTTAGATCAGTGGTTCCCAACTTTTTCCAGCTAAACGCCCCCTTTCACCAAATGAGGAGGCGCAAACTCCCCCCCCCCTTGTCTATAGCTTACTATTGCTATGGATGAAACGAAGATAATGAAACAAAACATTCTGAAATAAAAGGGTAGATCCACCGTGACTTACATCGTGTTTACGTGTGGGTTCGACCGAGGGAAGCAAAACAGCAATGCGGGACTTAAGAAACTGACACCCTTTTGAGATGGCGACTCTTTAACCCACGATTTACAAAAGCTGGAAGGCTTGATCGCGGTGAAGAGAGGAGAAACGGCTTTGGTATTTAACTGAGTTTGCCAGGGCCCCATCGAGTTGTGGACTGTTCCCCAAAATGAGGCCAAAGGTCAGCATCCCAGTGGGCAACTGGGGGATTCGCCCTCAGAAGCTGTGAAGTATTTACGATATTGTTGACTCGAGAATGACATACTGTCAGTCAAATTTTAGCAATCTTTCGATTACCTAATAACTTTAAATACAAACTAAAAAGATTGAAAAATCAGCCTTAGTCCAGTTTGTATTTCAATAATATAACGGGAGTTTCCTTTGATGCTGAAAAAACGAAAAACTGCATTATTTTTTGAAAACATTTTAAAGTTGTACTTCATAGTACATTGCCAAAGTTATCTGTTTTGTTAGTTACCTACAATTGTCACTTCTGTCAGTATGTCATGTTTATGGACTGCAAGGAAGAAAACTACATTCAAGGTTAAATTTGCAGGACGATTTTAAGCTATGACCCCTTCGATCACCGCTTTCACTGTCACAGGAAAATTGAAATTAAACACTATTACAGTAGATGAGATTTTATGGCAACTGAGAAGGGAATATTAGACCTACTCAACGTGTTGCCTCCATTTATCTCCTTTTTGTGCGAACCAATTTGAGAGTTCAGCTAGAGAAAAGCCTTTGGAATCTTGAAAAGCTTGGTTTAAATATTGAGTATCCCATTTTTTCAACCCCCCTACCGCCTCCTTAGCGCTCATCGCCCCCTGATTTGTGCAAACGCCCCCTGGAGCGATAACGTCTCCGGTTGGAAACCACTGGCTTAGATGCAAAATGCTGCTCTCTGGCAAGAGAGCATTTACAGCTTTGAACTCATTATACGTTTAGAAATTCTTAGTATTTAGTGATTTTCTTCGGTTGTTCCTTAGCATGGCTCCAAGGTCACCATTCGTTGTCGCGGACAGGAGGCCTATCAAGAAAATGTTTGTCAAAAATCCCCCCCCCCCGGGTGGAAAATGCTACTTTCTAGGCCTTGTTAATTTGGATCCAAACATTCTTTATTTTGAGATTTTATGCTTTAGAAAAGTAGACTTCAAGGGAAAAGGGTAAATTCGCAAAAGTTATTCAGTAAATCACTTTGTAGGGGAAACAGGACAAGAAATTACTTTACAAATTCATTGTTTGAAAATTTCAAAGTTTGAAAATTCAAATGATGCAGATTAACTTACATGCCAAACAATGCAGAGGAAGTGTTTGGATTACAAATTATAGCTTTGTATGCTCACCAGGACATGGCCTGAAGCAATAAAATAGGTTTGTGTATGCACAAGGAAGAGCTTTATACAGTTATGGAAGGAGCTACAAGTTGCTTAGTTGGGAGAATTGGAACAGTCTGGGATGATGAGAATTGCCCTTTTAGCATTGAACTAAAGGCAGTCTGGACTATTTCGTAAAAGCATGCCGTGGCATGTGTAAAAAGGAAGAAAGACTGATTAAGTAGCTAAATAGCCCACGGGTCTCCGGTGTGTTTTATACATTATACAGTTACAGTGCAGCAACATTTGTAACCGGACAGAGCCAAGGGGAATTTTCATCATCCCAGACAGTTCCAGTTCTCCCAACTATGCAACTTCTAGCTCCTCCCACAACTGTATGAAGCTCCTCCGTGTACAGGAATAAACCTGTTTTATTGCTTAAGGCCATGTCCTGGTGAGCATACAAGGCTATAAATGTAATAAAAGCACTCTCTCTGCCTTGTGTGGAATGTGAGCTACTCTGCATCTTTCAAATTTTCAAACTTTGATGTCAATCAAAGAACAGTCACCAACTGAGAATTTTGATACCCCACACTAAAAATATACTTTGGGGTGATGACCGTCTGTCTTTAAGGAAAAAGCTCATTCTTAAGGACTAGCAAACCACATACCACATGTATAGTGGGGTCCGGGATCTCCCGTGGAAATTCGGGAAAAAAGGTAAGCCCTTATATGCGATTTCCTAGGTTCTGAGGACCTTTAAATCATAATTGCTACAATGGCTTTTCCAGCATTTCCTTCATTTTTTGTAAATCAATTAGGGTTTAGAAATCGGGGGGGGGGGGGGAGCTACCCCTTTTCCCCCACAGTCTACGGGCCTGGATTTTAAGACTGGCCAGCTTTTTTGACACCGACAATATCTGGGGTAGTCACAGGTTCGAAACGAGGGCTGCCTTAAACTGTGAGAGGGTGTTATTTGTTTTACAATTACATTTACATTATGTTGGAAGTTTCAGGAGTGAAAGGTAAGAGAGGATAAGTGACTATGATGGCAAACAGTGTTACAGACGCCGTAATAGTGAGATCGCTCCTCCGAGGGGGTCTTACTCCAGGCGCGGATCCACAGGGGTAACTTTCCGGTTCCAAGCCCCCTTTTTCTAAAGCAGCACTACAAAATTTATGTATACTAATTTTGATTACTAGATGCCAGGAAATACCATTTAACAGTTTATAATTTAAAATTTTCCCCAGAACACCCCATCGAGGCTTCGTAAATTTGAAGCTAATAGCTTCGAACTTTGCCTTCACGAAATTAGCTCCTCTCTCCCACTTTTGTAAAAATGCTGGATCCACCCCTCAGGGAGGCAGTGTCCGCTTAAGCACTCTTGCTAGTCGAAATCTCTTGAGTCATTACAACATTTATGGACATTAGAATGCAGTGAGTACAGGTTTAACTCTTAACATTATTAACATTATTGGGGGCGCGCTAAACATACTACAGCAAAGATATTATAAGCATAGATTCCAAACTCCTATAGAGCTTATGCACGTGACGTCAGCGCGTTTCAATTTGGCTTACTGGATGGAACTGCCATACGAAGTAGGTGTGTTAAAGATGCGCGCTCACGACAGCACCTTAGTAACAATTGTTGCACAATGTACGCCTGGATGGAAAAATAGAGAAACGTGACGTAGGTGCATAAGCTCTATACCTACACTGATACGCCCAGTGACTCCTCATGGAGACGCATACATCGGGGCGGAAGTGCAAAATTGACATGCGCGTCGTTCTATTCCGCGATCTGCGTACAAAAATAAGAACGCGTTACAGAAAATTCCACTGTTCAAAGAGGTTAGCGCGGGTGCACTTTTACAACGCGTTCTATACGCCCAGAATACATTTCTCTGTGTATTATCCGGAATACTTGACTCACAGTTCTGCGCGCTCTGGAAACAAATGCGCTAGTTGCTTTTCCGTTATAAGCGCGTAAGTAATTGACCGCACATATAAAAGTGCGTCACTTGAAGATACCATAGAAACTGGCCAATGAATGTCCATGAACTTGCAAAAACAGTCATTGTGCGTTCATTTTCAAGTGTAAGTACGTGGAATGCCGCGTTGAAGAAATAAGTTATTTTTGTTCAAGTGGAATTTATTGAGGCGTAGTACTTCTTCAGTCAACAACATTCCGAAGTAACAAGTATTAATACTTTTGTAAGACATTTTTTGCCTGATTGTTTTTAAAACGACTGAGCAGTGATCAGCACTTCCGCCCCGATATATTGGCCTCCATGGGGAGTCAACGCGCCATTTTAAGTTTGGAATCTATGATTGTAATATCTTTGTACTACAGTAATCGAAATGTGGTTTCTTTATAATGGCCAGTCAATGGATGATAGTTTGCTTTGAGTTTGTAGAATGGATGATGGTTGGGGTTGCATGGGGCTTTGGAGTGATATTTCTACTCTTGCTGGCCTGAAAGAAGTTGTAATGAGAGAGTAGCATGGCAAAGGGAGCTGAAAATGGCATTTCAAAGACATTTTAGTGGTGTTCAGTATATGTGGTGGACAACTTTTCTGCACCATGACTAAATGAAATTCTATGGCTTCCATCCATGACCCAAAATGTCCTACAGTCCCCCTCCCTTCCTAAAACATTACCACTTGGCAGGGGCGGATCTAAAGTTTTGTGACTGGAGCCCTCTCTCGTCTGTTTGTTAAGGGCAAGCTGAACGCCTGGTATAAGAGCTCCGAAGGTACATCAAAGGAGGAGATCCTCCCACGGGAATTTTCTGAGTTGAGAAATTCACTTATAGACTCCCTACTTTGTGTACCTTAAAGGGAGAATGCAGTCACCCCAATAAAGAATTGTATAGTAGACTATCCTATTTCCTGAATGGATCTTGAGAATCATGTGACAGAATTTTTCTCACTAGATTGTAAAATTTACAAGGAGCAGCTGCTTGGTTTACATTGAATATGCAATATTTATGTCCTAAAAATATTATGAAAGATACTTAGAAGAGAAATAAGAAGAAATCTGTGACATTTAGCTATTGTTTCAAAATAAGTTTGGGGTGACTGCTTTTGACCTTTAAATATGCAATATTTTATGTTCTAGCATTTCATGAAAGACACTTGAAGTGAAATAAGGGGATATTTGTGAGATTTAGCTGTTGTTTCAAAATAAGTTTGCGGCGATTGCTTATGCCCTTTAAATGAAAAGTTACTTTCTAAGCTCATTGAGTTTAGCTAATAATTAAAAGTAATCATTGGCTATTTTATCTTTAGCCAGTGTAAATGGTGGTGTATTCAAGCGGTGCATATTGTAGAAGGAAAATGGTTTATTCGTCAAGCAGAGAAACCTGCATAAGAACGCGTCCATGGTGGGGGTCCGGGGACCTCCCGGGAAAGTGGCGAAAAAAGAACACTTAAATGTGATTTCCTAGGTTGGGGGGGGGGGCTTGATATCATAATCTGGACGATGGAATTTTCACAATTTCAGTATTTTTACCTAAGTTGGCCGACTCTCTTTTACGGTTTGGAAATCTCAGGGGGCAGTTGCCCCTGCCCCCACAGGCTACGCCTTGAGTTCAGTGGGGCAAGGTGCATAAACAGAGGAGTTTGAATTGCTTTGAAAAAGCATTGACTAAAAGCTGGTTACTTCTGTAGAGAACAATGTTGTTGATTGGATTAATCAACAACGTTGATTGATTAATGACGGCAGAGGGTCCCATGGGCCTTAAACATAACTTTCAGAATACTGATTCCTTACGACTTTCCAATAATGCTGCTAGAATTCAGCAATTGACGTACAAAGCTCACTTGATATAGAATTTAAGTGTGTCCCAGGATCCAGGTGGGCTGGGGAATATTGAGACGGATTACAAAATTTAGGTGTTCCTTAGCAATTTCACTGTGAATTTGCTGTCATTAAGTGCAGTTTTATAAATGTTTTTCCTACAGTTGAAGAGACCATATAAAACGGACAATCTTGGGTCTACCCAAGGAGTTTTAATATCATAATTTTCCATTTTCTCACCCTTGTGGTCATCTAACCCCCTCCCTTAAGGCACCCACTGTCCTCCCCTTAAAAAGACACCCACTGATGATAGATGCGTGCAAAAAAAAAAAAAAAAAAAAAAAATTAGTATCTCCGTCGTGAAGTAAGTTTTATCAATAAAAGAGATTGTAAACACTGGGATATAGGTATTTTAATAAGGCGCGTAACTACGGGGGGCCTGGGCCCCTGGCAGATGTTTGCTAGGTCCCCCAAAATTGCTTGTGTCCTAATAAAATTTGTAAGAATTAAAGACCTCGATCAATGCCGTGACCCCCCATTTGGTAAGTAGGCCACCCTAAAAATTTCATCCTAGCTACGCCCCCTGATTTTAATATCAAAATATCTATGAAATAGTTTAAGGGGGGGGATGTAACGACTTGCCGACTTTTTGGGGAAGTCTTTACAATAATAATGATAATAATCAGTAGTGTAGCCAGAATTTCCCTCATGGGGGTACGGGCAGGCATTATGTTGTGTAATCGCCGGCCATGGGGAGGGGTCTTAGGGGATAGGGTGTCCCCTCCCCCTTTGAAATTATTTGAAAAATTAGGTGTCCTTACATGCAATCTGGTGCCACATATGCTACCTTTGAAGTAAAATTTGTGTTAATTTTTTTAAGGTACTAAAATAAAAAATCGATGTCAGTGAAGGGGAGCATGGCCCAGTGGCCCCTCAAATACATTAGGAATCACTGACTGGTAATCATAACATAAGTTAAACCATTGAAACACACTGGTGAAAATATAGGTGCTGGTGCAATTCAAATCAGAACTTTATTTTAATAACCAAGGAAGTTTCTTAAACTAAGTACCTTTAGCTACATCATTGCATTATTTTTCTTTCAATGGGTGCCCGAAAAAACCTCAGCATGTTGCCCGAATTTTCCCAAAATATTTGGTTGGGGGCTGCATCCCCAAGCCCCCGCCTCCTACGCCTGTATATTATCATCAAGATATGAATATTAAAAGTTCGACGTATGTGAAGCGGTTGCCAAGTGGTTCCAATTTATCACTTACCTCGGAAGAGTGTGAGTGGTCTCGGCACCATAGAGCAGGATATAGGAACTACTGTATATCCTTCTCTATGCTCGGCACGGACTTTATCCGATGCATTCATTTGGAAGAAGAAAACGGGCTTTGATTATTATTTGTTTGCTGCCACTTGCATCATTAAAAATTATTTTTCCGACGGCGATTACGAACATTCCACGTCGTCCCATATGCCACGTCGCTTTTCAAAGAAAAAATTCTTGGGGCTCTCTTCATGCTTAGCGTCACGTCCTTAGAAGATGGCGCTGTGCAAAACTGGATAAAATCTGAATTTGTAAACAAACCAGCAGCAAGTCACCAGCTTCACCAGCTAGCTGCTTAGTAAAAATACTGTATGTACTCTCTCTTGACGTACTCTTGCATATTGTATGGTAATACCGTGCATGCCATTGGTGTGCGCGCGTTCTTGATCTTTGAAACATCGACCACTTGTTACGAAATCCTCTGACAACGTTCCAGGAAAAAACATGTCCGCGGTTGATGCTGGAAACTTCCGTTGTAAGTGAGAATGTCGTAATATTATTGAACAGTTCCATATTAAGGCCAAGAGAGGCGATCGACTATTGATAACAGTAAATTTTGTTCACGGTGTTTTGGTGTCACTTTGGACTGAGTGAAAGCAGGTTATCCTATGCCGGCTGCTGCTAGGCACACCAACGCACAGTAACAGAATTATCTTCGTCTAGCACTGGCAGTCTAGTGTTGATGCCAATTCGACTAGCCTACAGGTGTACTGTGCACTGCCGGTGTAACGGATTCAATTAAATGGTACGGTAGGATAGTTCGGAAGGCAATCTTACTTTTAGGGCCAACTGTCGTCTGCCACAGACACTCAGTGCAACTTGCAAGGCACCATCTCATTGCAAGTAAATTGGTAAGTTTTAAGTGCCTGTCATTTGTGTTGGCAGGAAAATGACACCATGAAAAGTAGCAAAGGCCTAGGCATACAGTAGGCCTATGTTCATTAAAATGCAACAAGTGAGTTGTATTTGAGCAATTAAGCCTAGGCCCATAGGCCTATTGCTGAATGATTAAAGCAGAGGCTAGGGTGGTTTTAGCCAAGTTGAACAGTGCTGTGTGTATACAGTAGATCTGTCACACTCTACCAACACAGCCCTTGTGCAGACTGAGTGTACAAATTTTTAGTTTCCCTAAATTTTTCACATCCCTGTAGCCTACATAATGTCTGGGATCTCTCACCAGTGCTGAGCCCATAACGGTGTTATCGCAGCTTACCGATAACCGATATTTATTTAGGGATAGGCCGTAATCAAACTTAATATCGGCCTGATACAGATAACAAAGAAAAACATGCTAGCCTATAGTACATGAAAGTCAAGCTACAGTAGGAGTAGGCCTAGACTAACTGCAGAATACAACACCCCTCCAACAAGCAACCTTGTAAAAATCATGGAGTCGCACTTGTACACTGTCTCTCCGTTCCTCCTTCTTTTTCAAGTCTGTAACCCCACGACAGTTTGTCTTTGTACAGTAAAGTGCTGCATGGTTCATTGTAGTGTTCGGCGATATATCGAAAATTATCGTTATCGCGATAATTTCTCTTTATCACGATACGATAACAAGAATTCAAAAATGTTGATAAATTCTTAAAAAAATAAAAACAAAAAATGCCTTGTAATGCTTTATTTCTTCTCATTGCTGTCTCCAAAATGTTTTTTTTTTTCTTTTTTATTGGAGACATTCTTTTTTTACATTGAACTGATGAAAAATCGATGAAAGTTCATCATTGAATATTCTAACATGCATGAGCATGGAAGTGAACTTCAAGGGAAATGGTCTTTATCAAAATTATTGTGGATATGGAATTATCAAGATTAATTTTGTTCTGTTATCGCGATGGTAAAAAGGTCAATATCACCCAGCACTAGTTCATTGTTAGGGGGAGATAGCCTGGAGTGGAGGTGCAGTCGTAGTGGCAGTGGTCAAACATGAAGCTTCCAGTCTGGGGTGGAGGCATAGTTGTAGCCTCATTGGTCTAACTTGAAGGTTGTGTTATTTTGAGAATGACTCAGTGTGAGTTTGTGTTCATTGTTTGTGTCCACTGAGCAGGTCACAATTTTGTACAAACAGACATTCATAAAACTGACAGTAATGCAAGGGGGATTTAGAAACCTGCTTTGTTTTATATATCCATTGAGCTGTTATCGTTGGCAACTGCTGATTTTGCCGATACTGGTATCCATCCGATAATGCCATTGTGGGCCGATACCGATAACACCAACCGATAATCAGTTCAACACTATTTTTGATGTGCCAGGGCTTGAAAAATTTTCTGCAGGTTTGTTGCCATGTCGGGCAACCCATCTTCTGAGATTAGTAATTTTTGGTTGCCCATTAGAGTTTGATGGTTGCCCAAATATAGGAAGTAAAAGATCTAAAAGAAACATGCTTGTTCATTATTATTCTGTTTCCCTTTTGTTGTATACATTTTGCGTACCCATACGGAAATACCTACTGTACCTATCCCTGGGATTGCAACCATTTTGAATGTTAGCAAAAATGAGAAACAGTTTATCAGTCTCTAGGATACAAATTTACTAACTGGAATTGATGAATACATGTGTATACCCCATCCCCACCTCACCATTTCCTTGCGAATAGTACATGGTCTATTTTCCTCAGCCAAAATTAACCCAACCACCTAAAATGAGATTTTGACTTGCAGTCACCGATTATGAATCAAGTATAGCTACAACCAATTTCAGTAGCACAGGCTGCCAATCTGCAGAATCAAGCTCACAGTGTGCCTTCAGTTTAGGACTGAAATCCTCCCCAAAATGTTCCAAAGCACTCATCAACATAAACCCTGATACAACTAACAAAATAAAACGAGGTTAGCAATAGGGTCATTCTCTGTCAACTCAACAAATGGGTTGGACGGGTACCATCTCAGATTTGGCTGAAATTCATTACACATATAGCTATACTAGTCTATGGAACACACAGAAAAAATTAGGTCAAAATTCCATTCGGTCTTTGAGTTACAGCTCTTTGAATGTTGCTCCCGACCCCTAAACAAGCACTCGTGAGATGCGAAAGTGTGATTTTGGCCATTTTGGGGGCCTAATATCTTCAAAATGGAGAAAGATACAAGGCTTAAAATACATATGTGGGGTAATTTATAGCCATATTTTATGAATTTGGCTTTAAAAACAGTGTATCTCTCTTCATTTGGGAGATAATGGTCCCTGAACATTGCTTTTCATTCTGTGCATTTGTGAATTTTTCAATTTTCAATCCTTTGTCACTCCATGAGTTTGCACATAAAAGATGCCATATTTCAGTCAAACATTATATGGGTAGATGTGAAAGCTTACATGGAGTAACAGGCCACTGGTATATTCAATGGTGAAATTATGGGGGGTCAAACATGGGCCCACAGAAAAAATGTGAAAAAATTGTGATTTTTCGAGTTGACCTTTGACCCTGTCTCTGACCTTCTATAATAATGAAATTTTTACCAGTTACTCCTCTTTATCTATTCTACTGTTGATATGAGTTTGGCTTTGGTGTCTTGTTTACTTTAAGAGTTATGGATCAATATATGATGCACTTCTTTTCTAGCGTTTGCACTTTTTTCAATATTTGAACACTTATAATTTCCAAAGTTCATCTCAGAAAAGTGTCATACCACAGTTACCTATTCTATGACTAAGCCTTTAAAACTTGAAAAAGTTACAGGCTTCAAGTGTTTCAAATGGTGAAATTACGGGGGATCAAAAAGTGGTCTGGTCAAAGCAAAAAGTCCAAAATCTTCACCATTTCCAACATGACCTTTGACCTTGCTATTGACCTCCAATGCATGCAACCATACAAAAATTATCTTAAGAACTGTGCAGTATCTATTTCACTTCTAAAAAGAGTACTGATTTGACTCCTTCTAAATTACACTGCATAGGGTAAACTGGGGTAAAAACGCCCGATTTTGAGGTTTTTGGTAAATATCTCTGTACTCCTTGCAGACTTTAGGAAACAAAAGTGTGGCTTTTTGCAATACATGTCTTCTTTATAATTTGCTTATATAACATCATGGTTATGAAATTGATAAGGAGGAATTTTCCTCAGTTTTGGACACCAATTTTGGCGGGCGTTTTTACCCGGGTCTCGGGGTAAAAACGCCCACCCCTATCCTTTAAGACAAATGACTATTCCACAGGTTCCCCTGTGGTAAAGTTATTATTTTTCTTTTATTTTTTATGTAATTTTGAGGAATGCACCCTCAACTACCACAAACATCTCAATCACAGCTGGAGGACTATGAATATGAAGTCATTTCCAGTACACGTACCCGACACAAATGTATGTAAAAGTGAAGCATTAACGTACAGCACAATGAGCATGGGCTCGCTCATTGGCTTGTCACTCTGGAGATTCAACAGAGATACAACTGGTTACAAAGGCTTTGGGTCCTTGCAAACTAATACCCATGATGACTTTGTGAATCTTTTTTTTTTTTGGCACTGCATCTTCATCTGCTAAAAACAAGTTTTTGCTTAGCCTTCCTCTTTCAAACCCCACTGACATGTTGTTATCAAAATGCTAGACTGCAACTTGCAATGCAAAGTGAAATGATACTCTGCTTCATCTCTGAGTCTACTGAATGTTACCACTTTGTTTCTGGCTTACTGAAATGGTACTATGGAGATGCATGTACTGTACTAGATGGTCAAATGAGTTAAAACATTGGGATAGCATCATTTGTTCAATTAATTAATCCTCATTATGTATAACTGCCACATACTCTCCCACATACGGTACAGTAGTTACTTGCAGTGATGTTTTCAGATGATCTGATTCTGGAGTACGTCCTTAGTGAATCCACCTGAAGTGAAACTGAGGATCCTTCAGATACTAATTTTGCTCTCTTAGATGTGTCTTGGGCTGTATGTTTGTTTGTTTGTTTGTCTGTTTGTGGTACATCTGTGGTCTCTAACTTGTATGTATTGTACATGTGAGAGGACATTTGCATTGCAATGAAGAGAAACTTCCCACACACAGTCATTACAGTGAGATGAATGTTTGGCTGTACTCAAAAAGTGCTTATGTTATGATCTCATAGATTTAGAAACACCTGCAAATAATTTTATGGCACTTATTAGTTTTCATCAGATTGATTGGAAAAATGGAATTCATTTATTGTCGGTATCTTCAGTAAAATAAGGGGGGTAGGGTTACATGATGATTGAAGAAAGTCAGTTACATCATAAAAGAAATTACGAAATTGTAACGAACTTGAACTTGAATCTGAATAATACCTGGAGAACATTAAGTAAGAATTAAATTGTCAAATCTATGTAGTTGGTCCCTAATAGCTTATATTGATAGGTAATAGCTGTAGAAAGGTCTATTATTGTGATGGTTGAAGATAAATGAGGATTTAGTTATAGCTGCATGTGAAGGATGTTGCTGGGCGTTTTTACCCCATGGCAGTTGATTTTGCCCGGGGTAAAAACGCCCACTTAAATCTCAGGTATTAAGCATACATAGAAATAGATGCTTATATACTGATTAAGCATACTGCTGTAAGTAACCCTTCTTAACATATATCAACTAAAAAATGATAAAAAATAAACATCATTTACATATGGGGTTAATATGAACTGATGAAGGCTAAACCTGTGACGGGAATTTTTCAAAACTTTTTTCGGCATTTTTTTTTCAACAGTTCCTCAATACCCCTGAAATATGTTAATAATTTTTTTCTTTTTATTATTACTATATATTAACATTGGTTTCAATATAAATATGTTCCATTCTATCACACATCTTGTAATTTTTTACTGGCAGAGAAAAAAAGTTTTCCGGGCGTTTTTACCCCATGGGCGTTTTTACCCCAGTTTACCCTAACATATAAACAATCAACAATCAATAGCCTGATACCAATACCTTTCTATGTATATACCATATGTATTCGTTATGTTTGTTTAATAGGCCCGTTTTCATTGTAACTGTAGTATTTCACTACCCACCACCACACCACCACACAGGTTTTGCCTTCATAAAATAAAACTTAATACTAATAGCTCGGTCTACTAATGCTTTTACATTATAATATACCATTACAAACTATCACCTCAGTGACAGTTGTGTTATTTTCTACTTGTCCATGGTAACAAGGACACGATCGGAATATAGTCTTCAGACGCAAGCTTGTACTGTCATCCACCATGCATGGCCTTGCATTATTGGGGGACTGATTGCACAAATGATGTCACACAAAACCTGTGTGAGGCAAACCTTTTTGAGCCAAAAGTTCACCAGGAGTCACAAAGCGTTCCAAGGAAAGTGGACATGCTTTGTAGAACTGCAGTAATCATATAGCCAGGGCTGGAGAGGAATGTTCATTTGCCATGAGTTTTCAGATCCTCCAACTGCTGGAATTTTTCCACTGCACTCCCCCTCTCTGAATACCTGAATTTCTGAGCAAGCCAGCAAAGCTGAGCTCTCAGATTCCCAAGTTTTACCAACCATACTTAAAGAGCTGCAACTCAAAGGTACTGTCAGAAACTGGTGTAAGCCTAGTAATAACATTGTTGTTAGGAGCCATTCCTGAATTAGGATGATGGGGCACACTAATTCAAATTGGAGGGACTGCATTTTCCTAAAAGTCCACTCAGCAACTTGCACAAGTCAAAGATTATGACAGCATTAGGTCGTTTCAATTCCAGCACCTATGGATCCATTTCATGTGACATTCGGCTTTCATGATGTTTCCAGAAAAGACAATCGATACAATCGGACCCCTAATAATCGAAATTTGATTATAATCGGTTTTTCCTCCGCATACTTTACAGTACTTGTTAAAAGTAACCCTTGGCGCCAAATGCAGCATTGCCAAACAGTGTGTGCTGTATACTGTATGACCTGTACATGAGCACCAAATTGGGGCCCAGTCTAGCCTTACAAACTGTCACAAAATTTTTAGTTTTTTGGAGTAGGGATGATTAATATACCCTCTCTACATGATTTTTTCAATTATTTAAAGGTCGTGTGATATGAAAATAACATACTAGTTGGATATTTGATGTAAAAAGTATTAAAAATCCAGAAAATAGCTGAAGTTTCTATTAAAATCCATTAAATATTGACCATTTTACAGGGAAATTTCTATTTCACACTCGTATCATGAATAAACATGAGTTTAATACGCAAATATGTGACATCGAAAGGGGGACATACCATGTGTGGCACATGCTGGCCTTTGTTTTTTCAACCTTAATTTCAAGGACACTAGTAGCATTGTTATTCCCTGAGGGGCTAATCATAAAACTTAAAATTTTTTCCTTGAAAAATATTGATATCACTCACCAAACTGTAATCTATATGATGAGTAATTTAGAGATAATTTATATAGGGTTAACAAAAGAAATCATAACACTGTGCAGCACTCCACATCATTGTTTTTGCATCTAGGCAACTAGTTTCTTCAAACTTTGAAGAAGTATGTTTTGAGAACGGTAAAAGATATTGAAATAATTCCAATGGATCTTTGATTGGAGGACTTAATTCTTTAAGTGACAAGTGAAACAGCTCTTTTTGGTGGCATGTCACACGACCTTTAATGATTAATGTGATTTTTACGATTATTTTGATTTTTTCGATTTTTCGATTTTCTTGCAATAATCATACCGAATCTAAACTGGTTAAAACCGGTATCGGTATAATAATCGGTTTACCGTGAAAGCCTATGTGACATCATGTTTTGTTGATGTGGCAGTGTTAGAGGGACATGGCACATTGTGAGATTGTACATGGCACCTGTGCACATGTTAGCAAACTGTACAGTATACTGTACATGTACATGTCTCCTTTCTTGTAGAGCTGCAGGGCTTGGCATTCTAAAATAAGTCTGTTCCTTTACTAGTCATATAACAACTTATGTATTGTTAAATTACAATCCCAACTTGCTTTTTGATGTGTACAGTATACTAAATTTTGTGACCTTTAAAGAGCTAGTACTTTGTGTGTAGGTTGCTGTACTATTTAAGTACAGCACCGTATATATAGTACTGGAAGTACTGTATGGTTCAACCCACAGAAGCATAGCCTACAGTAGATTACAAGCAGTATCCCGCAAGCTTTTTTTGGCTTGCAACAGTCTCTAGAATGAATGGCTTGCGGATGATTTTAATGAGGAGCTCAAAATTTATATGAATTTATGAGAATGCAGAGTGTGTAGTTTAGTTCACTTCTGGCTATTACAATTGTTTAGTCCTAAAAAGTGAAACTAAGGTACTTTAAACACTTTTAGAAGCTGCCCCAAGGTACAGTACTGTAACGCTTAATACTGTATGAAATGAGATGCTACCATTTCATGTCCAGTGTGTTTAATACAGTTTGCCTTGAGGCCTTTTAGTCATGCTATACAGGTAGATACTGTAGTATAGGCCAATAGCCATATATGAATTTATTCTCATTCATTCACCACTTGAGAAAAAATGGCAAGATACAGTATAGTAGAAAATAATGGATTGCACTTTTCCATTAAATGTGAAGTACTGTAATGTTGCTATCAGTGAAGCTTGTTTATTGAAGGTTGCTGGCTCCCTTTAGCAAGGTTGTTATGCAAGAATCAGAAGCATACATACCATAAAAGTAATTGCTTTTTGAATTCAAATCCATGAAGACTTGTCATAAAGATTTACATGTGATTAATCAATCACCAAGGGAACGGGAGGCACTAACTGACTCATTATGTTTGGATAAAGCCCATGTACTGTACATAATGTACAGCCAAGGAAATTAGTGGGGGGAGGATGTATGTATGTATGATAAAAATAATGGTAGTACTGGCTATGGAGAATGCAGTTTTTGTGAGTAATAAATTCTAACATATTTAGGATACCTGTATTTATGCCTGATGTACAGTAAGTGTATATATGTAGGCCTAGTGAGGATGCTTAAATTGAAAAGTTGCAATTGCACTGTTTTGTACTTTTTCCAGGAAGTGAACCCAAAATCCTCAGTACCAAGAGATTTAAAATTTTTCTCTTTCCTGAATTTGATGAACTTTCCAAACATTAGTGTTTGAAAAATTACAGTACAAGAGGTATACTGTGATGCCTTTACCAGACTTGTATACTTTGGTGCTGTACAGTAGCACTGGTCCACCCCAGAGGTTTTACTCTAAGTGATGAATGTCCCCCATGCCTACCAGTTTTGGTTCCATGAGCTTGGACAAAACTCATTGGAACTTCCTTGGAACATCAATCCCTGCTCCCCAGTACAATGTTGGATATGATGGGGTCAAGTTGCCGAATTGTTCATTTTCGGGTGGAACATTGTAAGGAAAAAGGGGTGAGAGAGAAGAAGGTTTGCTTTAATCCCTCAAAATATTTGGGCAGGTCCAAGTGCTTACATGTAGGCCTATTGGAACTGTTTTGTCCAAGATTGTGAAGACGACTTTGGAAACACTTGGTCTGCTTTCTTTAGTAGAGCAGTTTTCATGAATCTTTACTGTAGTTGTTACAGAATGCACAAATAAGAATGTAGGAGATACAGTACAATCATTGACTATACATGCAATGAAAAGGCTTGTGCACCCAATCTGTTTTGCTGCTACAGGTACTTACCTCCTCTAGTACTACTGTTGGACAGTCCATCTACTGTGGAATGTTTACTGGCAATGAATTTCCCCAACTAGATGGTGCTGTACTGTATCCCTGAGCACACTACCTTAACTTGCCCTTGTTTCATTGCCAGCAGAATGGTTAACTTCGTGCTTTATTTAGCTATGTGATTATCATGTCTTTTTTCACTTGGCCTTTGTCCTCCGAGACTTCCTATGCTCCTTCCTTCGGGGTTGGAAGCATTTTCCCACCATCTTATGGAAGTTTGACAAGTCTTGTGCACCCATTTCATCTCACCACATGATTCTTTCATTTACTGTAAAGGTGTTTTCCAGTGGCTTTTCACAAGGGTCACATGTGAAAGAGAAAAAATTCTAGTCTATGCCCTTCAAACCCCGTAGCAATACTCTTTACCAACATAACTCGTGATATCTAATATTAAATACTACTTACTTTTTCCAAAAAATACTTCCAGTTCTCATCAAGGTCACAGAATGTATACATGTAAAGTAGACAGTTGCCTCAGATTTCTTTTGTTTCCCTTTATAATTGAATGTCCCGTTGTCCTTGAAATTTGATACTGTTGGAATGTTTGAATATCTTTTCTCCGTGGAAGCTACAAATATTAACCCGCAATTTGAACTTATACCTTTACTTTGTTCACCATTTTGTATTAATGCACGCCATGTTTCCATCACAAGAAACTAAGCTACGAAGGCAGTCCTTTACACTCATAGGTAAAGAATGCAGAAATTACAAAGACTTTTGATCCCGATTTCACATGTACGTACTTAAGCTGAAAATAGTTTGAAAAAGTAAATTAAGCTCTTGGTATTTCCTTAGTGGTAGTTTCATTGTATCAGTAATCATGTACAAAAATTTTTGTAGTCCTCAAATGAGGACATTTTAATCCCGAAATTTACAGAGCTCTGGATCACTTTAACTAGTGCACTCTG
This sequence comes from Holothuria leucospilota, assembly GCA_029531755.1. Classification (NCBI taxonomy): domain Eukaryota; kingdom Metazoa; phylum Echinodermata; class Holothuroidea; order Aspidochirotida; family Holothuriidae; genus Holothuria; species Holothuria leucospilota. The sequence goes on along the minus strand of CM055964.1, from coordinate 21,646,953 downwards.
TACACATATAGCATAGGCTATAGCATCACTACTTCCAAGACCCTTCGTCAGAAATTTCGAAAGAAAAAACCTTAAATGGACAATATGGCCAAAAATAATTGGATGGCATGTTTAAATGACTCTGAAATAACCATCAGAGACATATTCGCAAGATTTACTCCAGCAGGTTTTCCTTGCGAGGTGCTTTTCTTAAGAGTGGCATTGCAATTGGCCTTAGCCTAACATGTAATATATATGTACAGGTCTACACTACAAACCTAACCTAAGGCTGTATTTCTGAAGAGTTATCACAATGAACTTTACTAGTCCAAAGGAGAACATAGCCTACCATTTTCTAATGTTTTTTACTTTTTGCATTTATAGGCCGTTCCTTAATATTCTGCGTCTTTTCTTACGTGTTGCTGAGCATTGTTTGCTTGTCAACGGTTCTCACAATAAATCTAATATTAAAGAGCATTTTTTCCTAAGGGGGGCCTATACCTTAGGCTTAGTGTTATGAGAGAGTGGCACAAGCTCAAGATTCCATTATAATCTAAAACCAAAGGAGCTGTTGGAACCTGATACTACTCAAGTGCCTTATCAATCATACTCAAATTTCCAATCAATCATAGATGAGTTCATACAATTGGGGATGGGGGCAAATCCAACTTGCTAAGGTCAATGTCCCCCCAACGACCCTTTCCCTGTCAGAATGTCATAAATTTTCCACAAAATTGGGTATTGTCACTATAGTTTTAGTATGGCCTGTGAATGTTGACCAGTACTGTTGAAGAGGGGGATCTCATCGCAATTAATGAATTGTTTTTCCCCTCCGTGGCACCGGTCCCTTCCCCTCAACCTTTCAGAAAATGTCAATGTCTTGTTTTGGGTGCTAGCTGCTTGCCCCATAAAATTAGTAATCACACACTGCTGTAGATGCTATTGAGAGAGCACTTCCATGGATATCTGGGATTTCTTATGCGGTGTATTAAAGTGAAAGCCACTAAATTTGGGGACACATAGTGATGTGCTTCCAATTCCATGATTGCTACAAAGAGTAGAAGTGGGACTACCTTATTTTGTGCAGGACAACCAAATTTTACAAAATGGTAGTCCTTTGGACAACCATTGCAAATTCCTTAAAATCGAACACTGATCTTTCCATGTAGGTTTAGCAAAATCTACACCATATGTATGACATAAAAAACAAAGTTGCTAAATATTCCCTATAACAGTGGCAATATCATAAAGAAATTCAATGCTTTGTCAAATTAATGTGCCACAATGACATCACAGATTTCTCATAATGCACTTTATCTTGAGAAAAAATTGCATTTTGTGTCTTCCAAATGCTACAAGCTATTGAGATGCAGTTTTCACCTCCTAGAAGAAAAAAATTTTCTGCATTTTTTGAAGTCTTGATTTTTGTCACTGGCAAATCCCTTTAATGTTTCTTGATTCACAAAACATGTTTAGGACCGATGTTCAGCCGGTTTCAGTGATTTGTAACAAAAAAAAAATTGGTTGGAACTTGGCTCTGAAATTACTGTAAGATTTACAAACTTCATGTTGTCATTTGTTCTTCCTGTGGAAACCTGCTTGAGCAAGTCAAGCAGTACCCGATGCATACTTAACTACATTCTTGACTACTGCATTGTCAATCCTTAGCCCTTTAGTGTTCTGCTCCATCCCATCTCAGTTGAACAGCTAATGTGCATGGTGAGGAGTATTCTTGCTGGGAGTAAAAAAATACTTGCAAGTTTGAGGTGTTGTGTCTAGTGTAACACACTGGCTTTGTGTGCGAGTTGCCACAGGAAATTTTTGTTTGGCTTGTTCAGTAGTACCATGCAGTAGGCCAAGTGTATGGTTCAGTGTAAAAGATTGTGTTGCTGGTGCATTTTATAAAACAGCATTAGCTGGTGACAAAGCTATTTTTGGTACAAACCGTACTTTGTGCTCAACAGTGGAAAAAATAGAAGGCATATTTAAACAGTTTTAAGTAGGATGGTAACCCAAACCACAGTCATAGAGATGAAGAAGTTTATTTTTCCCCAAAGAGGTTGAGATCAGCTTTGGACCTTCACCTAGGCCTGCCTGTTAAGTTCCGTATTAAGTTGGGAGTAAGGAAGGGAAGCAGGGGTCTGTCATTTCTTTGATCTTTACCTGACCACTTTTAATGATATACTGTAAGGAAACATCCATTAACAAGGGAAGTGAAAGGAATATTAGAGAAAAATTTTAAGAAGGACAGGAACCTAGTGCACCAAATGCTACTGAGGGACAAGAAAGAGGGGAATTTTCCCAAAAGAATTAACTGAAGATCAGATCAGTTGGGGGTATTGTGGATGACTTGCGATTGATTTTCCTGACCAAGATTGACTCAATTTAGCTGGATACATTAAGGGATGTTTCAACAGTAAAAATATCTACCTTAGCAGTTTGTGTTGAAAGAATTCTCTTCACAAGGAGGTGGACTTGGCAGACTGTGCCAAACTGAAAAATTTTAACTCATAAGAATGACCTAATATCAAAAGGGCAGGAAATGGCTCCTATAGGGGAGCAAATTTCAATTACCTCTTTATGTACGGTACTGAACTTGTTCTATTCATAATGTTAGCCCTTAGAAGCTCAGATTCCTCTTTCACCCCTAGTTGAGTTGCTTCATCCCCTTGAGATCATCTCAGTTGACAAGGAAGCAACCAGTGTGTCACCAATTCTTGGTAGACCTTTCGTGTACATGTATTAACCTTTTCCATTTAAGGCCATGGAAGTACTACCTCTGACGAAAAAGTACTTCCATGGTATAAAGGCACAGAACACTTGGGACTTACAGTTGAATGAAAGGATTGAACTGTTTTATTTTCTTTGGCCAATAAGTCTAGTGTCTCAGTGGCCCAATGACAGTAAGGTATTCTCTCACCAGGTTTCATCTTACTGTAACCTTTACCCACCCAGTGTGTTCATAGGCCTAATTCCTAGAATGGTTAAAATAATGATATATAGCCCATATCCTAGAAAACTTCTGTAAATTAAATGAATAAATAGTCACTTCCTGTTCTCTTGTCATCCCTTTGTGTCCTATCTTTATAAATACTCTAATATTTCTTGTACATTAAAGGGGATATGGCATCCCCAAAACCAGGAATTGCAAGTAGTTCCCTGCCCAACCGTATTTAGGAATAGCCCTGTACAGTACTTCTAAATAGAGTTGATGACTGCATTTTGATTGACATTCACTCAAACAAGATAGCTCCACTCTGGTTGGTCTATGATGACTTGTACAGTCAGTTTTGTTCCCAGTTGAGTTCACAAACAGAGCACTGTGTGTCACCATATGGCCTCAAGCGATTGAAACTCAGTGCAGGCTAGTGTGGCTCTGTCTTGGTTGTGTACTGTAGTGGACAGGTGTTTTTGTCCACATTGGAAGAGGGGCTAGAAGCCAACTTAGTAGGGAGATGTTTTTACTAGACTTCAAGGCTTTCACTTCTTGCTTCAAGTCAACTTCACTAGAGCAGCAGTGACCAAGACTGCACAGTACACTTTCTACAACTTTAGTTTCTTTGGTGTCTGTCATCATTTCTTTTTTGGGTACTGTAAGAAGTGCAGCTGGTGCAAAAGAGCTGTATGAATGTAGCTGGGAATTCTGTTGTCTTTGTTAGTATAATTAGTTTAGTAGTGTAATCTTACGTAAGTTCTTTTGTAGTCTGGTTTGGTGTATGCATATCTGTCTTGTTTCTGTTCAGTCTTGGTTTGTTCGTCGTCCAGAGTGGACGCTCTTCGTTTATCTCAGTCACCGTGTGCATTAAGTGTTGTAATAAATGTCTTGAAGTAGTATTTTCTCAAGCTACATCTCCTGTCCTAATTCCTCTCGTACCACTCTTGTTTTCGAACCCACCAACCAGTGCCTGCTACTCAGCCCGTTCCCCATGCTACTGTACAGTACCATTGTGACACATGTGTGAACTAAATCTCTTTAAAAGCATATGAGGCAGAAGCAGAATTGCTCAGTGTTCTGACAAACATCCATTCACATTTCAGGAGAAAGTCATGCTCAGCTTCTTCTTTTGTTAACCATAATTTATTAATTGTGTGTTGTTTTCCACCTAGTAGTTTCTAGTTTAATGTGTTTTGTGGACATTTTCCAGGAAGTCAACAGCAGTTCCCAGTATACACCCCTAAGGGCATACCAATATCACTAGTGCCCTTGGAGTGACTGTTAAGACGTAAAAAAAGGGGAGGAGATTTTAAAGGTCTGTTGACAAGTAAATGTCATACCTTTCTCATGGTTGTAAAAAGCATTAAAAACCTTACAAAATGGTAACACTTCCCACGAGAATCCATCAGATTTTGACCACTTTACAGGACAATTACTCTTTCACACTTACACCATGAATAAACATGAACAATGCAAATTTGTGACATGGAAAGAGGGACTCATGAGATCTAGAATTGTTTAGCCTTCACTCCAAGGAGAGTTGTAATGTTGGCATGGCCCTGGAGGGGTTTATTTTGGAAACTACAGCATACAGTACATACTGTACTACTTTGAAAATGTCCACATTAAACACCAAACTTTTGTAGATACTAGCCAGTTTTAATTAACGGATAAAATTTATGAAAGATTAACAAAAGAAATACAGACACTGTGCAACACTCCGCATCACCATTTTTGTATAATGAGCAATCCCAGAAATAGTCAAACTTATGAAAATGGTAAAAGATATATTCAAATAATTCCAACAGATTCTTCAGCCAGGGATCTTAATCTAACATACTTGAATAAGTGGCTGTTCTGGTTACATGTCCACATACCTTTTAACTTTTTAAGACATCTCATAGTCTCTTCTCTTTGTAGAACTTTGTCCAGATTTTTGATATCTTAATTGAGGTTTCCCCATCAATGAGCTCTTTTAGTGATCATGAGGCTATACTTTGTAGACTGAGATGTCTCTTCCCAAACATTGGACAACCTCACAGGCTTTAATATCTGGCAGTTTTCCAAGGGTGATTATTGTACCATGAGGAATAATACTTGGGGTTTGCACTAGGGTACTTTAATGGGGGGAGGGGGCATAGCAAAATAATTTCTCAGTTGATGAGAATATTTGGCAGCTGATGATATCCTTCCTTGAAAGGACTTTAAAGAAGAATACCCACCAAAAAAACTAGAGCCAGAATATCCCTGGTCACTGATGGCATTTGCAGGCTGATCCTTAGACCGAACAGGTTGCATGCTATTTTTTAAAAAAAAAATTGTATCCATGACAAGTGGGCTGAGTTACGTGTACACAATAGAGTTTAAGGGAAGCGTATAAACCTCCTGTAAACAACATCAGGGGTAGGGATGTAGCTACGGTGGGCGGCGCTGGGTGGTGACACCCAGCACTCGATATTCCCGCCCGGCACTCCAGGCAAACACAAGTCCCCCCGCCCATCACAAATCTGCCTACCGAGACCTAAAACTAGCCCTAAATTTACTCCCAAAAGTAAAATGAGGGAAAAATGAAAAATTAATGGTGAAAAATGGGGTAGATGCCATGGGGTGCGGTGAGGTGCTTTCCCCAGATCAGAAAATTACCGGGCACTCAAATTTTGCTAGCTACATCCCTGATCAGGGGTATAATGGGAGATATAAAAACTGGTACTAAGCCTACATTTTTGGAGGTACATGAATGGCCAGAAGAAGGACAAATATAGCATACCCCCTCTTCAGCCAAATAGCTAGCAGTTACCCTTGCTTTTAATTCTCAAGTTTTAACAAGTGTCTTCACTAACAAACTATGTTAAGTGTTATACTGTACCAGTCCATAGACTGACTTGTAATAGAATGGCTGACATTACTATATCCACTCAAGGGGTTGAAAAGCTGTTTAAGGGCCTAAATAAGAACAGGACTGTAGGACTGGACAACATCCACCCTTGTGTCCTTAGAGAAATCACCTCAGACATTGCTCCTGTGTTAAGCCACCTCTGTCAACCATCCCTTTCAAGCAAGAGTACACTGTATACCAGTGAATTGGAAGAGAGGTAATTGTTTGCCCTATTAACAAAAAGAATGACAGCTCTCTCCAAAGCAGTTACCGGCCTGTCTCACAAACTTGTTTTTGCTGTAAATTGTTAAAGCATATTATAAGCTTCAACTAATGGACTTCTTTGAATCCAATATCCTCCTTCTGGCAGCATGCCTTTAGAAAGTTGCATACTGTAGCTATGATACATAACTGATGTCAGTCATTGAAGACTGGGCTTTATCCTTCATAGGAACAAGCACATTTATGTTTTCATACTAGACTTTGAAAAGGCTTTTGACACTGTTCCTCAGGAATGACTCAAAACCCAAGCCATAATTCGTCCGGGTGCAGGTGTCTCTAAACAGATTCTTCAGTGGGTTGATAATTTCCTCTCTGCTTGTAAACAGTCTGTTGTAGTAAATGGTACTTGTCTTCCTTAGATGATATTGTGCGTGGTGTCCCTTAGGGTTCTGTCTTAGGACCCATTCACTTTTTAGTGCACATTAATGATACTGTATCGTAAACGTTGCCACTTCTGATGTTAGGCTTTTTTCTGATGATTGTGCCTGTTACCAAGTTATTGATAATGCTAGTAGTGATTGTCATAAGCTCCAGGATGACATTGATAATCTAGGTCTCTGGGCCAAAACTTGGAGCATGAGATTCCTGCCTTCCAAGTGTGATCATACTATTACTTTTGCCAAGAAGAAGAGTCTTAGAAGAACCCAATCTATTTCAAATGTATGTCATGAACAGTGTGAAGTTACTTAAGGTTGACACTGTTAAGTACTTTATAGTCGTTTTATTACAAAGGCAAAATTAGAATCTTAGGGGTCTTCGAAGGACCTTGTCATTATGCTCCAGTGATCATATGAAGTTAGCTGCCCACAAAGGGCTTCTTTGGCCAGTGTTGATTACACTAGCAGAGTCTGGGACCCACACCAGACTTACTGAAAGGATAAGTTAGAAAGTAGAGATGATCTGCTTGTTTTGTTAGTTTTAACTTCTCACGAGGGCCACCGTCTGTCCTGTATCCTTGAGGATCTTGTCTTCCTCCGTTGTCCAAGCGTCGTAGGCAAAACAGGCTGATGCATCCCACCCGTAGGACTCATTTGATACATAATCTACACTTTTGTCATAGTATACCAGGGCAATCTGCTACAAATTGAGTTCCCTGCCCAAAACAGTCAAAGACTGAAACAGTCTCCCGCTTTGATTAATTACTCCTTAAATGTCATAAAGACCAAGTTAGTTCTAATGCTAGTCGCGTTAGGGCTTAAGCACCTCATGACGCATGCGTGGTGAGCTAATGTCCGTGTGGATGTTTCACTGTATCTAAAAGAAGAAGGTGATTAATGATGCTTCCCAAGTTTGCAGAATGAGAAGATATCAGAAAAAAATAAAGTACCAATTGAGCAGTTATAGTTTAGGGAATATTGCTTAACGGTAGCTGGGATAACAAGACGAATACTTATGGACAGGTTTGAACATGAAGTACTGACCCATTTGTATTCATGTTATTTGAAAGCTCTATAAAATTGCTTCTGTAATTTTTCATTTAAGCCAGCTACTATATTTAACCTTTGTATTTGATGTCACAGAACAAAAAGTATGCCCTCCAATGGAGGCAAGTGAGTACAATATTATTGCAACTTACACGGACAAATGCAGATTGCTGATTTGTGCATGGGGGGATAAGTGTGTAGTCTATAACATGCGCGTATGAAATGAATGCAGAGTGTGCAGTTCGCTTCATTGTTTGCCTCCAAACTGAAGTCGTGTGACATCAGTGCATAAGGCCTGAAACTATAATTGCATTGTGTACCATATTGTTATTATTTCTTTAGGTGGATAATTAAGGACAAATACATGCATTGTGCTTCTTGTAGAGTAATAACTTTTCATTAAATTTCTTTTCCTGTGAATGCAGCTGTCATATGTGCTCCTTTTAAATGGCCCCTAGATTTCTGGTGTTGACATTGATATGTTTGTAGCTAGTGCACAAATTGCAAAGAACCAGCTGCCTGGCTGCAAGTTTAATACTTGAATTTAATCTTGTGAGCATATTGTTCCTTCTAGTAGTAGCCTACATAATAATATTTTTTACGGTAATATTCTGGTGTCCTTAAAAAGTGAGGAGGAAGGAGCAGAGGCAGGGGGAAGAGACAGGGACAGGAAAAAAGTAGTTTGCAGTACATTATCAATCAACCAATTATGAAAACTGTTCACTGTGGGTGCATATACAATTACACAGGCAAGTACAATGTCAGTTTTTATGCAAAGTATGGTCCTACAGAAGTACTTTTTCAGTTTATAGTTGATTTGATCTCCATACTAGCTTTCTCCAAGACGAAATGGATTAACCATGTATAGTTCAATGCTACCTTCAGATACAGTGTTGTATGTAAGATTGACATTGAATTTCTTCGACATTTATTTGAGTCATTTTTTCAGGACTTTCCATAAGCATGGAGAAACATATACAGATGTTTGAACAGATAGATTAAAAAAAAAATGACTCGGGAGAAAACTCAGAGAAAGCTCCATGGAGCTTGTGATATGAGTTCTCCTGCAGAGTATAATTACAATAGTTACAAGTCTAGACATGATACTTAAGACTGATTCAAAGTTTGAAATCTAATTGGAATCCGGTTGTGATCCATGCTAACGTTATTTGCCAAATGGTCTCACATCCAGGTTAAATTTTGAAGAAAACCGTAGGTTTTAAAAGAGTAGAATTAGACAGATATTAGCAGCAGATATTACTGTTACCAATATTCCAATTCTCAATCTGTAGATCTGATCAGATAAATGAGTGCATTGTAGGCTAGATGAAGGTTGTTGGACACTACCAGTACCACTTGGTATTGCAGGGTTCTCCACTGGCCTGTTGTCTGTCCGGGGGCTCTTGTGATCGCCGTTTTGGGGAGGGGTCCAAGGGGAGGGGGTGTCCACCTCCCGTTTGGGAAAATTTTGACAACTTACAGTAAGAGGGCTTAGATCGCAAATGGTGCAATCTACGGCCTTGTTCTTAGCCTTTCCTATGTGTTCAAATCTGGGCATTTTGTGGTCATTTTCTTTTGCAAATTGCATTTTCTAAATATCTTTGACTTTACGTGCAGATCTGAAGCTCCAGTTTCCACTTGGACGTATTCAATAATGAAGTAGTTCACTTTAACTGAAATTTCGGGTGAAAATCGGGAAACCTAGGGGACAGTTCAACTGAATGGTTTGTTTAGTGTATGAGTTTGATGGTAACGGATTCCTACTGTGGAAACATGAAAGAAATGCAGTAAGTGCATATTGAATGATATAAGAACTCAGGTGCAAGTGAGCTGGGTTTGCATCTCCAATGTTTATTATACATTGCTTGTCATGAGTATTTGAAATCAAATATAAAAGGCAGTCAAATGACTAAGTGGTGGTGTTTGTGATTGAGTGTACAGACAACTTCTTGACTGGGCGGGTCAATTTTCTGTGCGAGCGGCAAAGTTTGTCCGGGGGCTAAAGTAGTGTGGCAGATTTTGTACAGGCGGAGCCCCCGGACAAAACAGCTGGTGGAGAACACTGGGTATTGTATTAGTTTTGTGAGGTTAAATAGTTGGATTTAGAATCAAACATACTAAATAAAATAGGGTAACATTTTATGAAGTTGAGGATGAGAAATACTGGTTAGTTAGTATACATTGTAGGTAAATTTGCCAGTACAGGATGAAAATGGGTGCTATTGGCTGATACCGATATTGAATACCAATAATGTGGTCCAACACCAGTGAAGAGTGTTCCTTTAAAACACTAGCATATTTCACTATCTTATTCCTAATTTTACATCCAGGGTCCAGTATAAGATGTCAACCTCTCAAGATAAAAAGACTTGTAATTCCTCAAACATTCTGGACTTGAAGTGTAATTACATCTCCCATCTACACTTATATTTTCATGTTTGTATATATTCTACAAAATCAAGATAAGATTAAAAAGCTGCAAAGTATACATTTGAAGTAAGACAATATACATTGCCCTCAAGAGAATGTCTTCAAAACAAACATGAAGTCCTTCTTCTTGACAGGGAGTTCTTTGAATGTCAACAATCTGGCCATATATTTAGGTATTGTACTGTCTCAAGTTTCTATGTACATAAAAACTGCAAGGAGGTCTGACAATGGACTGGCATAGCACTTCCTGTTACTCTGTGAAATATTGGTTCTAGGCTGTCTTTTCTCTTTAGATGCCCATAAAATATTATTGCTTTATCATTCTATTGAACACAGACATTTTTCAATAATTTAAGTGCAACACATTTAGCCTCTGCCTATTTCTCCTCTATGGTTGTGGGCTGTATTATGTGTTCAGAGTAAATTCAACTTGTAGATTTAAAGGCCAAAGACTACTCATCTTTTGGCCTTACTAAAGTGTTACTGTTACTTTCCTTGCTTCACCTATGGGTGTACTGTACAGTAATAGATGAAGTTGTGAGCTTGAAGAATAACTTTCACATTCACCTCAGAGCTCCTTGCACTTGTAATAACCTTAGACAATGATGTACCCCTTTTAGATAATGTGATGGTGGGGTTTGAACAGTGCAGCTGATACAGCATGACATAGTACTCAGCTCTATGAAGACTTTCAGGAGGCTTTCAGGTCTTAATAAATAATAATAACTAACAGGAATGGCAGTACTGATGGCAAAAACTTGGTGTTGTACCCTTGACCCTTGATGTTTGGCGTGGTGCCCTTGAGAAAGACATGTTTTAAAGTAATAGTTAAGGTTGCTATCAGTAGTGCTGTACCTTTCCCCCACATCAGTTATTATATCAAACCATGGAATTTTCTTGTAAAATTTTAAGTTGTAGTCATGCAGATGCTTCAAACATTTTTTGAAATTTTCATGAGCATTTAAGATGAAAGAATAGCCTACAATGTGCCCTTTATTTAGGTTTAAACTAAATTTTCACAGTCATGTTGCAGCAGGGAGGTGATATTAGATGGAGATCCACTGAAAACTCTTTCTTTGAATCCTACTAGTTGCTGGCAGTAATTTTATCTCTTTTGTGTGTTGTTCTTGATGAATCAATCTGCTTGAAGGTTGTGTGACATGAAAATAACATAGTTGGATATCTGATGTAAAAAGCATTAAAAATCCAGAAAATAGCCACAATTCCCATTAAAATCCATCAAATATTGACCAGTATACAGGGAAATTTGTATCATGAATAAACATGAGCTAAATATGCAAATATGTGACATCGAAAGATGGACATACCATATGTGGCACATGTTAGCCTTTGTTTTTTCAACCTTACTTTCAAGGACACTGGTGGCATTGTTATTCCCTGAGGGGTTTATTATAAAAGTTAAAATATTTTCCTCATAAAATATTGATATCACTAACCAAACTGTAATCTATATGATCAGTAATTAAGAGGTAATTTACATAGGGTTAACAAAAGAAGTCTTAACACTGTGCAACACGTACTCCACATCATTATTTTTGCATAGGCAATTAGTTTCTTCATAAACCATCAAACTTTGAAGACACATATTTTGAGAATGGTAAAAGATATTGAAATAATTCCAATGGATCTTTGCTTGGAGGACTTAATTCTTTAACTGACAAGTGAAACAGCTTTTTTTGGTGGAATGTCACACAACCTTTAAGAGGTGTAAGGAACTAAGTACAAGAGGGTTACATCGTCTGTTTCATCTCAAAGAGTAGATCGGGAAATTTGCCCCTTGCCTTAGCATTGCCAGTCGCTTAAGATGTAAGTTAATTTGAGGGTTTCAATGCGTTTTCACGCTATTTACAGCATACTTATCTAGTTCCCTGTAACTTGCTCAGTATGGGTGTGCCTTTTATATCATGCAAGGGAATGTGGAAATTAGTTAAAATCCTACAGCAAAGTTTAATCTTATACTTCTTTTGCTCATTTGCATAAATCATGAGCATTGGTTTATTGCCAGCATCAATTAGGTTCCTTGGCAATAAACAGTCATTTTGAATATGTCAGAACAGTGTTTCCTACAAGACTGTCAGCAACTAGTTAGACATGAAAGCATTGTTCCAAGTAATCCTTTTTGTTGGGGTTGCTGTAGGTATGAATGAGGTTGCCTAGATAGTAGACAAAGGAATTCAATGCCCTTAAAGTTCAATAATCCCCAATTAAATGATTTAGTTTCCAAGTGCTCTGAGGTCAATCTGATTGGATTAGCATAAATTAAAGTTTTGGATGGATCTCCATCTAGTATCACCTACCTGCTTGCAGTCACACAGTTGCTTCTAGTAATTTTGAAGCCTTGCATTTTATTGAGCTGTAAGCTTACATTGATCTGGCTTTTGGCAACTGTATCCTGTAGGATACTGAAAGAGCAAAAACATCAATTCGCATTGAAACCTAGATATATACAGTACTGTAGCCTATTAAAGAATGATGCCTGCCTACTGTACATGCATCTGTAAAAGAATATCCTGAAGTGAGAGATTTTTTTTCGTGAGAATTCATTGTTTATCTTGTGCAATGTAAATACCTTTATGAAGATTGTCTTTCTGTGAATGGCCAAGTTCAAGGTTGCACTGTAACTATTAAGCTGTAAGGTTACAGTCTTTGCCATATTTTGACCTTGACATCCTTGATATATTAGCCTGTTACAATTGCTCCATCCTTGACATATTATTAAAAAAGATGGCTACAGCTATTACCCTAATAATTGTATTGTACTTTGGGAGGCTGGGAGCTTTATATCCCTTCATTACAGTTTGTATGGTATTTCCCTTTCTATTACTTACAATTATCATAAAATGTGGACTAGATATTTATCACTGTTACGTTTGCAGACTCATATTGTATCAAATGAACACAAGACGCTATTGGAACTGCACATAGTTAGAGCCTTACAGGTACACCGTAAGTAAATAGTTGGTAAATAAGTCCCATCAGCCAGAGTACTGTAGAAGGACATTGCAAGTTGTACTGTATACTATCACCTCAGTAACTCCATGATTACAGGTAAGCTGAAAACTTGTAAAATAATAATTAATACAATATTGTAGGCAAGGCAAAGAAATAAGTCCTTTTAAAAAATGCATATTAACTGGCAAGTAAATTACAATAAGTTTTTTGTGTACAGTGCTTTTATTGCAAAAATGTTCTGCTGTAGTAGTACAGGGTTGTACAGTAGTTCCAAATGTAAGCATTGACCTTTCAAATCTCATTTTCCTGCTACAGGATATCCCTACATGCTGCTAACCCTATTGATTGGTCTTTTGTAGTGGCCAGTTATTTGCTAAGTCCCAAGAGCCATTTAAGGGCTATTGGTCAATCAATTTTATAATGTAATTGGTTAAGTTGATGCCAGTATTTCTTGGAGGGGGGCTCTTTGGGATTCTCTCCTTTTGTCATTGGGATCAAGGTGGCTGACTGCTGTACGTTGATTGTTGGTCATGTTGTATAATTGGAAGTGCAAACAATGTTAGTTGGGGGGATAGCATTTTGGAATCTTGAACTATAAGCACCAGTAGTACTAAGTAAAAACTCGACCCCCAAAGAATAATAATACGACTAGTAAAGAAGGAAATTTAGAATTCTCACAAACTAGCATACAGTACATACTGGCAAAAGTGCAAAAGTGTGCATGTTCGAGTAATCGTAGTAACCACAGTCTGTGAATGTTCCCTTTTGGTGAGGAAAAAGGTGTGTTGGTGTTTTCTGGTATCTGCAGTTGGGTGTCCACATCAAGTGACCAGTGGGGTGGGGTGCCCCCTGCCCTTTGCTGAAGTTTCTGTTCTAGATTCTTGTTAGATTTGGTACAGTATTTTACCCATTTTGTACCTCCACCAGTGATCTTTCAAAGGTTTATGGTACACAGTATGTTTACATTCCTCAGTGGTGTTATCTAAGTCAGGGGTCTCCAAACTTTTTTGCATGGTGGCCCCATCTTTCTACTCTGGAATCTTGGTGGCCCTCACACTGAGGGGTCGGTGAGAGGAGTTTGATTTGACTTGGTTATGCAGTGTTAAAAAAGCAGATCACTGGTTCTTAGATTAGAATCATTCCCATTGCTTATTTTTAATGAGAAATTTGGCAACTATTTTTCGCTTCCGAATCCTTTTCGCGACCCTCAAAAGGTTCGTGACCCCTAGTTTGCCGACCCCTGATCTAAGTCCTGTATGGTGGTCATACAAATTATGACATGGCACTTGTAGGTTTGGGCGACTCCCAATATTTTTGGATACCTGTGGCCCTGTTAGTTGCGACTCTGAATGGAGTTGCGATTTGTGAAATGATGTTATAGCTGACAAAAGAACAAATTGCAGCAACAGCAGTATGTGGAAATTATACCAGTATGCTTACACAGCTGGCTTCTCTATTGCAGAGGTGCCAAACTGCCATTGGCAACCAAATGAGCCAGTTGTGTTAATATTTTACATTGAATCTTCATAATAAAATAAATGTTTACTCCAAAGCACGATTTTGGGCATATTTATGACCAGTACTGAAAATTTCTAAGTAGTTGCAATTCCTGCGAAAGTAGAGTCATTACTCCACTCCTGACCAGGAGTCATGACTCTGAAGTAGAGTCAGAAAATTTGCCCAAGCTTTGGCACTTGGCTGTCCTCTGGCTAAAGCCTTGATTTGCAGAACTTCAACAAGGAATGGACCTTAATGAGATAAATTCTTATTGTTAGTTCATGTATTAACTTTTTCAGTTGGATGATAGATTTTTTAGTCCTTGATAAATTGTCCCTTTCATTTTTTGATGGAACTAGCCACAGTACCATGCTACGGTAGCATGGAAACTGTTTAGTATCCAAACATAATACTGTAATTTAACTTGTAATAAAATATATAATTGCTGGAATTTATAGCTGATACTTTCGTTTGGCTTGTTCAGTTGTAAATAACTTTCGCATGTGGAATGATTAACAGTCATACAATTGATTAAATGTTGGAAATTTACAGTATCCACTTGAAATTCCCTGTAATTGTCATCACTGAATGCTCTATTAAATCATTCTATCCTTGTATCGTGGCACTTCAAGCTCTTTTCTCAAGACAGAACTTGATAATTCTGTCCATTTTACAATCTGAGATCAATTTCCAGTACCCCAGTTTGTGCTTCATACAGTACGTAGTATGCATGTCAATTAGTGACACACCCAGTCAATAAAAGGAACTCATAGTATACATTTAAAGTCCTTGACATTTTTGTGTTATGATCAGCATGAAATGGGATCAATTTTGACAAAATTGATTGATTTGACCTCAAATTTGGCTTTTATATAACAAGACAACAGATACTTAGGAAACATCGATAGACCAAATATCTGTTGTGTTACAGAATATTTCGTGGAGGCACAGTCATTTGGTGTACAGTATCAGTTGATGTATACACAAATTTTTCAGAAATGCTACATTTTCCTTTAATACACCGTTAAAACACTGTAATAGAGGAGAATCATTTAGTAATAGTCTGGAAGTTATTTCTGTTGGCAAACTTGAAATCATTGTTGGACATTAGTGCCCATGTGTAGTTAGATGCAACATTGAACACTTTGTAAGGGCTTAAGTCATATAAGGATAAAAATGACGACTTTGGTTTCATAAACAGTTGTCATAAGTTGTGACTTGAAAAAAACTTGTGATCATGATTCCTTTCTTCCTGCATTCTCACACTACTATCCAGTGGCCCACAACAGCACCAGGAAACAGTAGACTTACTGTAAGCCCAGAGTTCCTTTTGTAGTTCCTCCCTGAACCCACCCTCTGCTCACCAATTGATACCTTTCCTACTTTCAGCCGTTGTCAAGAGGGAAGATGAACCCTGTGTTTTTATGCAAATTTTTATGCAAATTTTCCCATTGATTGCTCCTAGATGGCATTCATCAAAATTTCATGAAACAAAAATTAATTAGATCTTTATTGTTTTGATTCTACCACTTTGTGGAACATGACTGGAAATAAAGCATAATCGGGGGGGGGGGAGGGGGCAGGAAGCAGACAAGGGGGAGGGGACTGTTGTGATTGAACTTTAATTTAAATTTACTGGGCATGAAACAAAGGTTTTCTAGATTTTTGACATTGACACTTAAGTTTTGACATGAGTGGACCTGCTACAGTTTGAGATTTTTTGTTTTTGTTTTTTTTTGTTTTGCCAAACTGCATTGGCAGTAACTGTTACTGAATTAATTGGCTCATTTGATTCTTGTACAATAAAGGAAAGTCAGTACTGGTAACAAGCCCTAAAATTCAAACATTAAAGGAACTGTCTCATTAAAGAATTGATCTGATACATTTTATATACAGTAAATACCTTAATAGTCATCAAAATGTTGAGTGGCTTGGGAGACATTGTTTAGAGCGCACTTGGGAAAAAATAACTCAAGCTGAAAATTGAACTAGCATGGTGATAGAACAGAGTTGTAAGTATAGATAATTATTAACGTTGAAATTACATGCAAATTTATCCTCCCTTTGTGCGCTTACATATTATAACTGGACAACCTCTGACATAGACCCTTTTCCAAATAGCAGTTACAAAGGATTGTGGGACGAGTTTTGGTACACGTCATTTTTGCCAATGGCATTTTCACTGTGGTGAAAAACGACACACACCCAAACTCTATCCCACAATCCTTTGTAATTGCTATTTGGAAAAGGGTCTATTGGTTTATTATTTTTACTACAACAAAATGTGCTTATCATACAAGCTGTTTGAATTTTTTGTCATACAATTACTCCAATGTTAAATTTCATTCATTGCAACATGTTTAAGCTTGTTAATGATTTTGAGGTTGTATTTGCTCAGTTTATTGTCTTAAAACTTACGAAGGAAAAAGTATGACTGGAAAACATCTGTATAACTTTTCCATGCATGCTTTGCTGTAAGTTCTATTGAAGGTACAGACATTTGCCTGTCAGTCCAGTGAAGGTGTTAAAATTTGATTGGAATTACCTACAGTACTCTATGCATGACAGCTCTGTAACATCTGAAATGTTTCAATTGGCCATTGAAAGATTTGCAAATCAATTCTCTGAATAAATGTCTTTTCCTTATTCTGAGGTTTTTAGTGATTGGAAATAAATGAGTTTACCTGTACAAACAGACGAGACAATCAATAGACAATTGGATTCGTTGATAGTTGAAGTTTTAAGCATGACCAAGTGGTACTGTCCCAGGAGGGTTTCCTTTTGTTGAGTGAGTGTTAAGAGAGATGACAGTTTCTAAAGCCTTCTATCTTCATCCAAGTATTGATCAAGGGAAAGGCAGAAAGGAGTTGACAAAGTATACCTTCAATAAAGGAGGATGTGAGGCTTATAATTTACCTATCAATAATCAGGTTACTTAACTCACTTGCGTTTACAACTTCCCTTTGTTTAATGCTTGGTGACATCTCATCCTTGTCGGCTTGCTTTAGAGAGAAGTCAGACAACCTGGGAAAGGGCTTTTTGTGCTTCTGAAAATCTTACGTTTTGGCAATTTAGGAGATGTTCTTGACTTATTTTAATATTTTGTGATTGACATTTTGGGGAGAATGAAGAGGTATATTTGTAAGTATTGTTTAAGTAAGACTATTGATGTTATTCTGCTTTTTGTATATTTACAGGGAGGAAGCACTCACAACTGCACAGCATATAGATTTTTTTTCCTTCTACGTGCAGGTGGTGTAGTAATCTTGTGTAGGCTTAACGATGCTTAACATGCAAACTACAATAGAAAACGTGGTTTCAGTTTGTTTCTCTTCATCTCCTCTTACAGGTTACAATATGCTGTACCTGTAAAGAGCTCAACATTGAGAATGTAACCACAGTAGAACCCTGTTTATCCAAACACATTGGGACCGAAGGTAGTTCGGATAATGAAAAAATTTGGATAAAGGGGCTTCCAAGTTTTTGCCTTAAGTACGGTACACTGGGTCCACAAGACAGCTAGTGTCAACACATTCCCAAAATAATCTTGAGAAAGCTAGTAAAATTGCAGACAAAATTCCCAAAATATTTCTTTACTATTTTTTGTGACCGATGATATGACAAATAAATTTGAAGACTTCTAAAACAGAGACTTATATTCCTTAAATTCGAGCCTTCGCTCTTATGAAAGACCAAAACTCTCTAAACACTAAATTAGTGTATGGGCTGAAAAGAAGCTGTAATGATCTGGAGAGGTATCTAGAGTAAAAATTTTGCACAAATTTCCAAACATGTTAGAGACACATTTGTAGGAGACTTTCAAACAGCAGTTCGCAATGTTTGTATAAGGTCTCCTTTCGTTATTTTTAGGTATGAAGCTCACTACGATACTGTATTAAGCTTTCAGATTTAGTGAAACTAGGACTTACACTAGCCTAACATTTTTTCTTCCGAAGTTGACAAAGAGATAAAATATTGTTTGCTATGACCACATATCAGAGTTTAGCCATCGTAACATCTTTCCATGACCTTAAAAGTCCCGAGAAAAATTAGTGCATTTCTACAAAAATTTACGTTGAATTTTGCCTTGTAAAGCACTGAAAACTTGGTGGATACTACCGTAACTGTGTTGACTGTTATTGTTGTTTAATCTGATGGATAGTTCGGATGAACAGGGTTTCAGATAAATGGGGTTTGGATAAACAGGGTTTTACTGTATACATCAACAAAAGCAAAACAAAATGATAGATTGTTTTGGTTGAAATAAACAGATTGCTTAAAATATTTTCCCTTGAGATACCGTAGATACTCTAAAACTAGCTTGCTGCACATGTTACTGTGCACACTTCATTTTCCTTATAAAATACAGTGCCAATAACTCCAAAGTTCACATTTAGATATTGATGGGCACACCCATAGGGAGGCATGGGGCTATGCTTTCCCTGATTTTTGGACTTCATTCATAAGCTAGCCAGGGTAACTACTTCATTCCCCTTCCCTTAGATGGATATCTCCCCCCTCCCAAAGTTTACAAGAAAAAATTGTAGGTTTTTCAAAGTAGAATTTTTTTAAACTTTAAAGATTTGTTAAAGATAGCATTATTTAAATTTTCATTCAAGCCAGCATACATTAAAAAAAACCAAAAACAAAACAAAAAACAAAAAAAGGACAAAATCCTCAGAAAAAAAAGCAGAGATCAGAAGTTGTTACAAAACATGAATTTAAGGCAATGAATTTCTAAATTTGTGTGTAATAAGTGAAAGTAATGAAAAGTACCTTCAGCTTTAAGGAGTATATAAATCTTTAGTCCCTAATTTTCTGATCTAACAGAAAAAAGAAGTCTATATTTTGATACAATCAAATTAAACTGACAAAGAGCACGAAAGATTACTGATAATGGTTCATAAAAAATCATAAAACTTCCAAAAGCTTTTAGATCAAGTTGACATTCATGGATGTAGTGGCTGGAAATAATTTTTTTTATCAGTCTATAATTATAAAAGCACAAATCAAAAGATAATCAGGAAGTAACACAATGCCTTATAGTTTTTGTGTGCTAAAAACCTTGGGCGTGGTAACACTGGCTTTGAGTGTATTATTTATTAATAATGTTGTGAAAGAGGGCCTACGAATCATATAAGCATTGAAATGTGCAGGACAAGTCATTAACAATAATTCATTGTCAGAAAGTAAGCAGTCTGACTTATTTATACAAAGCGCAAGTAGTTGTATATTTTGTAGTGGCATCACAGAAATAGGTCATGCAGAGTGAGGATACCTGCCAGAAGGCTACAAATGGAAGATGACCAAGATTAATCAAGAGGATTAATTGTTTTGGGATTCCCCCTGTATTTACAATATAATAATAAAACACAGGTCTTCATATGGTGTGCTACCATTCTTCAGGGGGAACAGCTTGAAGACTTTACCAGCCACACATGCTTGTTCTTTAGGAACAAGCCTATGTCGCTCCTCCCTTACCTCCTATTTACATATGTATTTCCCTAATTGCCAGGCAATTAGGGAAATACATATGTAAATAGGAGGTAAGTATCGTCGCTCATAGACTCCCAAACCAGGTAAGTTTTGGGGATTATATTGATGTTGTTTATCACGTGGAGATGAAAAGGAAGGTGGTTTTCCATGCTTTTGAAAGGGGTGGGAGTATGCACCAATCATTGTCCAAATCCCCTTTCACAGTGACTCTGACAGTTGTGTGCATCAGGTTAGTACAAATGGTTCAATACGTCATAGGCAGAAATTTTGTCACATGAGTGGAAACCTAAATGATTCCACCACCTTAAGAGAGATCAGAGATGTTTCTTTTGCTAGCAAAACAAGATTTTCTGTTATTTAGGCTATACTCATATAGGACATCTTGTTAAGATGAACTAGACAAGATTGTGATTCTGTGATTACACCTTTAATTTTTTTGGAATTCTTTTATTGAAAGTATTCCAACAGTCAAGGCTGAAGGGCAAAGATCAGACAACTACCATCATGGTAGAGTTATGTCCCTAGGAAATAGCAAGGACACCAAAGGGAACATGACAATCTGCTCAGTCTTCACTCTACTCTCTATCTATCATAATTTTAAATGTTAAGATCAAAAGTCACAGTCATCGGGCATTAAATTTTCCAACTGATTTTGCACTTCCATATTGGTTTTAGGATAGGTGCATTTAATGCCTTCAAAGAATCAGTTTCAGAGTTCTGACTGTGGCATAAAATTTAAACCATTAAAATTTACAAAATCTTTGATTAAGCTATAAAGAAGGTTGTAAACAAAATCATACATAACAGTTAAAGATAAAATTTGTATTTCAGGTCAGGAAAAAGCAAGTATCTGGAAGAAAGGTCATAATCCACACTTGAGAGGAGTTAATGTAAAATTGACCAATTTACAGTATACAAATAATGAACGTTTATGAGTGTGATAGTATGAATAATTTCATGAGTTGAAAGATTTTTATTGTTCTATTCAACGAGGTGAAGCCAAGTTGAGTAGAATCTTTCAACGAATGAAATTATTCATACTATTGTACATTATGAAAAACATTCGTTATTTGTTATATATAATGCCTTACAACTTTGATCTAGTCGTTGTTAAATTTGTGTTTTGGCAGTCACTGTGGATTCGTGTTTGTCAGTGTGGTAGCTCCATGGTTTGTTGTTTGCTAAGTGTGCGTTAACATCCTACATGATTTGCAATTTGCGATCCCCAAAGCTGCATTGGTTTATTGAGTTGCAGCATAGTTCCTACATACCACATTGGTAGTTGACTCACCCCCGTGTGTTATACGTATAACACATGACGGTATGTTATACTAGACCAACACACGACGGATAACACACGACCGTGATGATTGTGCTGAATCACCCATGGCATGTGACCACCATCCTCCAATCAGATGTAGAGGAATTAATAAGGTGTTTTACAATACTGTATACCCACTTACAATATGATAAAAGCTGTACATGTATTGAGGGAAGCCCGAAGAGTCACATTATATTATAACACATGTCACAAACTAGTTTTCAGTAGTACTTTCAGGAAATTATGACATGATGTATGAGTACTAAAAAATTTCTTGCAAATTAAGTGACTGAGAAATGTCTGGGCATTTTCATCTTTTAATTATGTTTACATGTATTATATACAATTATACTCTTAAAGTCTTAATTATAACTTTAATGATTGTAATGAGTAATATCTTGCAGAACTAGATGCAAATACATCAGTAAGTCACACCTTTAACAGCGTTTAATAGCTTAGTTCCTGGATCCAACTCTGGATATTCTCAATAAGATGGAAAGCTTTTGAACAAAGGTAAGAATAAGAGAGAAGGGTAGAGTGTCAATAGTATTTGGGTCTTTCATCAAAGTTTCATGGGTTTTGATGAAAGGCAGATTCATATCTTGAAGCAAAGAAACTTTTATAGACTGTGTTTTATTGCCAGTACGAGATGATGGCGATCCTTGTTTTGTCATCAGTTGTCACCTGTCATCGATCCACCAAATTTCAAACCTTCCATCCAGCTCAGATGTCAACTTCTGCTTCAGACCTGGTTTCAGAACTTTAAGAGCACTTTCCTGCTTCTTGAGCAGTGTTTTTGAAAACCACTTTGGACCTGTCACTCTCAAAGAGTTGGGTCCATACTGCACGTTTTTTTCTCACTTTTTGCATAAAACCACTTGCTAAAATCTTCATCGCATAATGGCTTAGCCACCATGGTAAATTGCCTCCATGAGAACTGCTCAGAGCAAAGAGTTTTGCTATTAAGCGACACACTTATTCGTTCATAATAGAGGTGTGAAGGAACATTCTTTCTTTCGGTTGAATTTTTGGTGCAAGTCAACCATTTCACAGTCTTCGTAGAAATCGAAGGTAATGGAAATGTCACTAATTGTCATTACAATGTGATCTTTTAGAGCCTAGAGGTTGTAGGTGAATCTCATCTGTAACTTTGATGGTTTTGGGAGTGGAGGGAGGAAGACATTTAAATATAGATACCAAAACAGAGCTCTGTGTTATCACTAGAATCAGTGGAAGATTAGTACTGTATTTGAAAAGTTGGTAACTCAGTGTGCATGAATTCCAAGATAAATTATCTTCTGCATAATGTCATATCTTAGCATGCATTCAGAGGTTATACAGTTTAGGAGAGAATGCCAGCAGAAAATCAAATTTGCAATTACATTGAGCTGGGTATTACAGGCCTCTGTTTTCTCCACATGACATTTTTGTTCGGACAACAAAAACTGAGGAGTTGAATTTGACAGAAAACTACAAATCCACAATTTTACGATCACACTTAAGGCATCGAATGAACATGGCTTAAATGTCAACTGTTTTGAATCTGTTACATCCCTATACCTCATCTGCAATGACAATTAGTATCCGACAATGTTTTGGCCCCATATCACTATGAACATTTTAACCATGGTGAAAATGATTAAGCAGGGTTAAAATCCTCTGCAGAATGTTTTAAAGTCCACCATAAAATTCACCTTGTTGAAAATTCTGAAAGATGGTTTCTCTGCATTTTGAAAAGAAAATGATCCAGTGAAAATTTAAAATGTATCACTTGTTGCAACTACTCTTATCCTGAGTTGCTAGTTGTTGCTCACCCTCAAAACATAACCTACACTTGAGTCTTTTTACATGGAAAACAATCTGGGGTGGAAAAAGTTGGGAAGCTGGGGGGCTCCTCTCAGGAAATTTTTGTATGTGGAGGACAATTTTGGCATCTGGAGGGAAGTTTACCTTTTTTTGTACATGAAAACATGAACAGAATTGTGGAAAATAGGACTTTCTTCCAGGGAAGTAAACATTTTTTTCCAGCCCTGGACTTCTGCAGTACTACGTGCTCTGATTCCCCAGATATTAATAGTATTATGACCACAATGTCACATTTTTATAAGGGCATGCACTTTCTTTACTAGAATTTTCACCTTGGTCAAATTGTTAGCTAGCCTTAAAATGGTACCATTTAAATTCCACCCTAGCATGCTTTTCTTGAGTTGGTGAAGGAAAGGGCGTTTCTTTTTCACCACAAAAATTCACATTTTTTCTTTCGGAAAAATGGTTAGAATGTTCATAGTTGATACCTGGTGCTTCTGTTGTTTTCTTGATCATGCTGATGGATCATTCATGTGGTACCTAAGTCAGTCAATTGCTACCACAGGCATAAAGGATAATTATTTCCAGGGGGCCTGAGCCCTCTTTGTTTGAGGAAAAAATGGGTCACATTGACAAAATTGCACAAATTCTTCCAGTTGTCTGCCAGACAAATTAGTTTTGCTGGAACTCTATGAGGCTGCCTCTTGGCTCATATGCCTGTGATTGTTGCTGAAATCACACAATTAGAGTGTTGCAATTTACAGATATAACAGCTTGTTTATAATTGAACATAATTGGCTACTGGTAATTTAGCTTATTTGATGTCTGAGCTTTGTTTGCTTGTTTATTTTGCGATTTACATACTTATTATCTTCTTGACTTTGGTATCCCAAATGGGGTTTCAATGGCTTATTTTGAGTAGTTGTGATATCATTGACATCTGCTGTAGGTATTAAAAAGGCACGAAAACATACATTGAGCATATCAGAGCTTTACCAAATATTGTACCATACATCTAAGCTGCTTCATGGGAAGTAAAGCTTGATAGAGCACCTCTTCTAGGATGGTTTACTCCCCCCCCCTCCCAAAGAAAAAACTGAATAGAGTGAAGTGGTCAGGAATAGCAACAAATTGACATATGAATTCAACCTTCCACACCAGGTGGACCTAGCAAATTGTTGCCATGTCAACAGTATGTCATCAGTTCAATGAGTGCAGTTATTCAATGTACAGTGCATGTGTCTGATGGAACAGGTTGTGTTAGAAACCATAAAGGAGTGAAATGTGAAGACTTTGATTACTTCTTAAATATATGGAGAAATAAATTTGTGCACCCTCCAGGTACCTCTAAAAGAATATATGACACATGATAAGTTGAGGGTTTCAGAGGTTTACAGAACCATCAGTGCATGCCTAAAAGCTTACCCAGTATAAACATAATTGCCATTGGAACTTATAAAGCTAGACTGTCATAATAAACAGATTCTTGGAGCTCTGAAACTTTTACAAATACAGCCAATTCGGTCAAATCCCATCGGAACCTCAGCATTAAACTTTTTCACAACCACTCCAGTAACATCAGCTAGCTCCCCCCATGGGATTCCTTGTTGATGGTTGCTTTAGCTGTCAACTACCCTCAGAATCTATGGAGGGCCTCCCGTTTCTGGCATCAGGTTCGTTGTTTCCTAGCTCATCACTTCATTACACTTCAGATGATGACCTGACTTCAACAAGTTGTAAATGAGCTTCCTGTGTATCCCTGCACAATGCCATACATGAACTATAATGGTGTACTTTCATTTTGTCATATAGGGTAGACAGCTGTTTACATCATCACTTGTAAGTCGTCATCTACGTTAGATGACCCATGTGTAGGGGGATCCTGTGGCATGGAAAAGTTATGGATTTGTGTTTTCAGTTTTTGGGTTTGGATGGAACAAATTACTGAACTCTCCTGAATTGTAAGGACTGTGCAACTTTCTACATTTCAAAAGCAAATTTTTAACCCAGAGTTTGAACTTCATCATGAATATTCATAACTTGTCAGAGAATTTTACTGTCCCTAAGGTATAGACACTGTTTAACCTCAGTGTGAGAAGCATCACAAGTTCTTAATCACATACTTTGAGAATTATATTCTTTTGTTTTTACATAACATAAGGACATCAAGAAATTGCAAGTATTTTTGAACAAAAATGATTACAGTTTTCATGATGCAGTAATGAAGAGTGAAAGTTTTTCACTGTTTCTTAAATGTTTGGGGCAAGTCTGGCCTCCTGAGAAATTTTTAGGATAGGCCATGATTATAGCCTCCTGAAGAATTTTGAGACTAGGGCATGTGATTTGAAGGGATTCAATGCCAGGGACTATGAATTCAATGACTTCAAAAAATGCAAAAGATTTTTTTGTTTTTGTTTTAGGAGGTGAAAACCACATTGCAGTAGCATGTAGTATTGGAAGATAGAATTTTTCAAAGAAATGTAATTTTCTATATACACTGCATTATGGGGTATCTGTGATGTCATCACGACACAGTGGTTAGACATGGCATTGTATTTTGTTCATTGACATGGCTGTAGGGAACATTTAAAAACTTTGTATGCTGTAACCTACATATGGTGTAGTTTTATGCTAGATCTACAGGGAAAGATGTTCTTGAACATTCCAATATTATCAAATTTCAAGGGCAAACAGGATGTTCAAGTACGTAGAAAGAAAAGCAAAAGGAATCTGAGGCAATGTGCCCACTTAAACTTGTACATTACACTCTGTTACCTTGATGAGAACTGAAGGTATTTTTGACAAAAGTAACTATAATCTTATAAATGAGATATCTTTAGATTGAAAAAGAGTATATGCTACAGGTTTAGGAGGACATGAATTGGAATATTTTTCTTTTTCATGTGAGACCCTTGTGAAATGTCTCTGGAATGTGTTGTTTTAAAACACATGATTTCAATTGTGATTTTTTATTTTTCACCGCTGTTGATCTTTCTTTTTTTCGTTTTTTTTTTAATGTGATAATAAGAGAGAATAGAATCTTTTTATGAGGAGGATGAGGTTTTTATCTTTCAGTAAAATCACCACAAAATGTGTTTCCAAATGCTGTATCTGCAGTACAGTGGTATCCACTATTGAATTGTAATGTGCTCCCAATTTTTTTTCTGAATTCTGATCTTTGCTGACAGTTTGCTAATCTCATTCATACCAGCTGGTGAGAACTGTTCAGCCCTCCATTAGTATGCCTTGGATGATTTTGACACAATTTGTCCATAACGCTCTCTCCAGCAGAGACGGAACAATTTTAGTTTTGCCTGTGACTTAATAAATGTACTCTAGCCTTCCTGACAGGTCTCGTGAGCATTTATTCACGTCCATTGTACTAAATTTCACGGAACTGCCATTTAGGGTTCTTTATCTCATGAATTGTGGGAGCTAGCCTACCACATTTTAATCTTGTGGAGAAATTACTTCTCTGTGCAGTTCATGCTTTTTTTTGTCTTTCTTGAGGGCATGAACAGGGCAAGCTTTTGGATTGGTTGCCAGTGTAGTTGTGATAACTCCTAGCCTACAGTATAGAAGATCTTTCTTTTACTGAACTGTGCAGGGAAAATTCTGTTCTACGTGCAAAATGAATTGGTCTTTATACCAAATAATTGGTTTTAAACAGGCCAAGGTTAAAAATGAAATTGTGCATAACTTGTAATATTGATTCATTACCTCTATTTGAATTTAACATACTGTATCCTATAGGTCCTTCACTATGACTCTGTGTTAGTCACATGGGAATATTTGTGTGGCTGAATTGGAAAAGATCATGCATATAATAACACCTTGGTTAACCTCAAATATTCAATGTCTTTATGCCAAAGTAATTTACCAGTGACAAAATAGGAAGCTTCATAAAATCAGGGGAAGTTTTTCACTCTTTATAAGTTGGTGTAGAACACATCTTTAATAGCATGTTGCATTCTCAAGTTACAGTACCAGTTTTCAAATGAAGTTTCATTTCACAGTGCTTTTCATGAGGGGAAATCTGTGATGTCATGCATTCCCTGAGATTTTGCAGTCATGACAAATAAGATGTATGTCAGGGCTTGAAATAAGCTTGAAAAAGGGCACAGCCAAAATGAGCACATTGGCTGTCGGTCTATGTTATCTTACATTTACTGAGGGGCACCACGGCCATCAGTAAGGGCCCAACAGCTATGGCTGTCGGTTGTGCCGGTTATTTCGAGCCCTGATGTATGTATACCACTTTTTAAAGTTGTTATGTCTTTTTGCTCATCCAATTTAAAGCTCAGTGTAACTGTACATTGTATGTATTCACTGCTTTCACAA
Organism: Holothuria leucospilota; assembly: GCA_029531755.1. Classification (NCBI taxonomy): domain Eukaryota; kingdom Metazoa; phylum Echinodermata; class Holothuroidea; order Aspidochirotida; family Holothuriidae; genus Holothuria; species Holothuria leucospilota. The sequence continues at coordinate 21,619,594 of CM055964.1, read as the reverse complement.
ACTGTGTCTAGTTCCAAGGTCAAATAAACATTGAAACTTGGCAGAACAATTTAAGATTTGGGCAGTGATGTGACAGCAGTTATGTAACAATTTGTAAACTCTTAGCAAGAGGAAGTCACCTTGACAAGATTATACTAATTACTGTATTTAGTCAGAAAATATCTTGAGTTATTAATCAAATATATATTTCTGTGGGGTTTGAAGGAAAGGTGAAGAAAAAATATTCCTGCTAGAAACACCACAAAAAATACTTGTTTAAGGGAAACCAAAAAATTGTATTAATCTTCAGTTGTGACTATTGAGCGGAGGGTTGCAGGGGTGACTGCTATATAATCTTTTATTATTCAAGAAATCTTTGAATATTTAAGAAGACCTATATAAGACCATGGAAGTATGTCGTCTGAGTTAGTACTTCCATGCATGTTAAGTCATGTAAGTGAAAAGTTTGCTTGAAACAAGGGCGTTGATTTATTCACAATATTTGGAGAGACATGACCCCATTTTCAAATATTGTACTGTGTGAAAAATCAAAGTCAATGGGCGAATTCTCAAGTATTGGGGGGACAAGTCCCCTCTTTCCCGCCTTCCCCCTGCCCTGGATTTCCACCCATGACTTTAAAGAACCATAGAGTGTGTTTTGCTCTCTCTTTCCCTCCTGTTTGCAGGAAGAGTTACTGTAGGTATTAGGGTCCCCTGTGTGGATAGGGTTGGGGATCAGGCAGAGCTATTTTAAATTGCCAGATGGTTATTGCAGGCAATAATGGTATGTAAATGGGAGGTTAGTTTCAGAGCTCGTAGACTCACAAACTAGAAAGTTTTGGGGATACTAGCTTGTATAAGGGGCCTGTGCTTTATTTCCCCCCTTTTTTTTGTATAGCACTATGTTTTAAGCCAGAATGTGTACTGCTTGTTTTGGAAGTGCTGCAAATATTGAAACTGTGTGTTGAAACCTTGTGTCCAGCAGGTTTCCTATTTTTTTCTTTAAAGGGAAAAGTTACCCCATTTTGGATTAGCATAGTCACTGGCATGCTATTTAATGAATGGCTCTTGAGAATCATGTGACAAAATTGTTCTAAAACATGTTCAACACTTGAAAGGAAATAACAGATGTAAATTTGTGAGATTTAGCTGTTGTTTCAAAGTATTTTGATTTAACTGTACGCCCTTTAACTCAGTGTTGCCTTCTGTTTGCCATTGTGTCAGTTCCTTTCCTCCTGGAAATACACTGCATGTTTAAATGAAAAATTGGCTTGTCTTGTTTTCCATGTTTCCATCTCATACTGTAAACTCATGATCATATACCAGCTATTTCATAAAAGTGGAGCAGTGTCAACTAAGAATGCTTTTAACTGTATGTCAGATTAATGGGTAATTTTAATAGTGAAAATGACAAAGTCAGCCAAAAATGTCATCATGGTAAATTTTAGTTAACTGAAACATCAAGTTTATGCAGCAATTATCATTTTATCACATGACAAGATCTTAAATTTCTCTACAAGCCACAAGGGTGCAAAAGTACATTGTCGCTTAGGGACAGAAAAATGAAAATGTCGACAAACAATTTTATTCATATCCAAAGTAAGAAGAACAAATTTCTGCAATTTGAGCTATCCGTGCGGAATCAATAGTGGCTAGCTCGTCAATAAACTGAAGCTTTGTGCAGTATGGAAATCCCAAGCAAAGACAAAAAACAGAAGAGTTAAATGACAGGCTTTTATGAAATGAACATGGAAATTTGATCGAAGAGTACACTCGATAAATATGAAAAGAGTAATTACTTTGTTGCAGGAAGATAAAAATTGAATTGGTGATTTATCCTCTGGTGAGAGACTTGTTTGTATCTTGAAGTACCAGCCTGCCTTGATACAACAGCTGTCTCCACGGAGATATCATGTTTCGGTGATGTGTTACTGTGCAGTATGTAGTTGTGTAGTTTAAGTGCGCGGCACGTTAGAAAGCCAGCAAATGTGCTACGGTACTGTATGTGTGTTTGTTGTTAATTCTGATCTGTGGAGTTGGGGTATTGTAGTGTAATTTATGATTGTTAAGGTATGTCCAGTATATAAATTAATTCAGTGGAAACATACCATGGCTGTTAGCTGTAGTTTACAGTGCAGTATTATATGTAACGTAAAAAAGAATTTGAGATGGTCTGAAATTAAATTTGTCTACAGGACTGTACAGTAGGTTAACTTTCCCATAATAGGCCTACTAAAATTGTTATTTTCATTTGTATCCATAAAGCTTCAAAAAAAAAAAAAAAAATTCTGCCGTACACAAATATTGTGTTACATGGTGTATATACAACATAAATGGATGACCCAAAGACTTCGCCAGCGTGATCAGTTGTCATTAATTTTCAGAAGTTTTGAAATTGAGAGCTGTTGGGAGGAGGGTGCCCTAGCTACCAGTTGTAGCTCTTTGTCCTGTGCTTGATTGTTGACCGGAATAAAAGCAACTCATGCTGTTGTGAAAATGTTAAAACTGACATTCCGTTCTACATTTCAGGGAGACTGTTTTGAATTGGAAAAGTCCAAATTTTCTGAAACACAAATTCCTGATAGAAGTCACCGTTTCCCTACCATGTCTTTAGCTGTTTACTTTGTTATTAAACTTTTTAACATTTATATTAATCAGTATTACTCTTTGACAAATTGTTTTGTCAACATGGCATCAATATTACATTTCTTTTTGCTACTAGGTAAAGATTCCCTTCATACTGTAGACCCATGCCTACCTCTTACTGTACACCTAAAATTCATTCTTTCTAGCCTAGCTTGCCTTTTGGAGAATGACTATTTGTTCCTTATGCTGCCAAAGACAGCTGTTTCAAATAAAATAAAAGTGGACGTACTGTACATCCTGCTGAGAAATTGGAAGAAATCATTTGTTCTAAGTTGAAAGTAAAGCTCTGCCTGAGTCTTAGCATATAATTATTTCGTTTACAGTGGTATTTCCTATAGTCGTGGACATAAGATATAGCTGAACATACTTTACTTTGTAAACAGCATCTATCTACACTTTCTGAATTTAAACCCTTTCTGCTCAGTGTACTTTGAACAGCAAAATTATGTCTGGTGGCATGAATCTATTTTGCTCCTACTGTACTTACCTCCCCTATCACTACTATTTATTGGACAGTCCATATACCGCGGTCTACTGTAGTCTGCTTTGACCAAATAGCCTGCTTGGCAAAACACTCATGATAATCATGCAATTGAATTGAGTGTCATCATTCATGTACATAGCAGATGAGAAAAAAAAATGCAAAGAACTGGATGTCGCATTGATGTGAAATTGCAGAGGTGATTTCTTCACAGTTATGCTATGTAATGTAATGACTGTTTACACTGTATCACAGTAAAGAGCCGGATGTCGCATTGATGTGAAATTGCAAAGGTTATTTCTTCACAGTTATGCTATATAGTATAAAGACTGTTTACATAGCACTGCAGTAAAGAATGGGATATATCCCACTGATGTGAATTCTTAGAGGTCATTTCTTCACAATTATGCCATATAGTATAATGACTGTTTAGACAGTATGGCTTAATGTGCTGTACACATGGAACATGAAGACAGTTTATGTAATTTACGGAAACATTAGGAATAAAAAAAAGGTGTCATTTGAGCCAACTTAGAGTGATTCTTGACTATATTTATGAGGTAATTCTAGCTACATTTAATAAAGGTATTTAATGAATTTGGGGCTCACTTGAGTGTTTGCAGTGTACAGGATGCTGATCTGTCTATATTTAGAAAGTAATAAACCAGGAAATTTAAATTGGGATATTTGAATCACCCTACCATTTACTGAATTTCCTTTTATGTTTCACAAACTGGGTGCCACAATTCTTCATAACTCTTCCCCAAGGTCCTATAATGATAATTACATATGTGGGACATGGAATTTATGTTATAGTAGTCCCAAGATAAGGTAGATAGCTAATCTGCTATATGTACGTCAGTCGATCATTGTTATGCATCTATGGGTGTATTTTACTGTGATAGCATGCAGTGGATCCGTATCTTAAAGGCAATAGGCAGTTGCCCCCCAATTTTTTTTGAAAAATCAGCAGACTCTTGCAAATTAATCTCCTCTTATTGCATTACAAGCAACTCTGAAGACATATTGAACATAACTATTACAAACAATTAGGTATTAAAGCAAGGAGAAATTCTCCTTGGATTCCACAATTCACTAACAAAAATATTGTTACATGATCAAATAGGCCAATCATGAACTAGAGTGACCGGGCATACTCACTCAGATTGGGGTGACTGCATTTTACGTTTAAAGTTTAAAAAATACTGGGAATGTAATATTGTTAGAGCTATAAGTACAGACATGTTTGTACAGTACAAATATCAGCTTAACAAGTTGGCAGAATTTGCTGCTCTGGGTTCATTTTCCTTTTGAGTCACTAATACCAGTTAACTCTTCCAGTTTACAGCTGGCCAAGTGTAATTCTCCAGTGTTAATATTTCTTAACTTTATTGCACAGATCCTGTAAGGTAGATTTCTGGAAATAGGAATGACGTCATAAGGGGACAACACTTGTGCTCGACTACATGTACAGTATACTGACTGCAAGCTTACACTACTTGTGTGCATGTGCAGTAGTAGCATGTACTGTACATGCAAGTAAGCTTCGTATGCAGGCCAGGTATAACAGCAACTGCTGCTCATGCAGGCAATTGTAAGGAGGGGCTATGTTTTACGTTTTTTACGGTCATAAAATTTCACCTTAAGCAGTAGCTCATTGTACTTTTTGACCTGGAAGCTAAATGCTCTCTGAGTTACATGATTACATCAGTTACTCCAGTTATCTTCAATTTTAATGAATTTAGTAGAAGTCCAGTAGTATACATGAATGTTCCAATGTGATTGAACATTCTGCTTACAGTAAGCTACCATGTGCTAAATACAACACTAAGCCTGCTGTTATGCTTTTTAGCACTAACTGCATGGAAGATGACAGTGCTTTTTTTAATATTTTCTCTTTCGCCATAGAACCACTTGAAGCATATACTAGTTTAAATTTCCAGAGATGATTTCTCAATGTTAATCCAACAAATGATTTGTCTGTCTAGTTTGCAAAATGTACAAACTCATTGGATAGTTTTCTTTGGTATCGTATAAACCAAAATGTTAATGAGCCAGTTCAAGCTCTAGGATGCGTACAGTGTAGTAGTATAGTATATGCGTGCATACATGGTAACTAAGCATGCTAGCCTGGCCTAGCAGCGATGGCCATGCAATCAGAAGACGATCTCAAGAGGTGTACGCAATAGTGGAAGTCTTTGTGACAGTTGCTTGAGATCAAACTTTTGGTTGGTAAAGGTACCTCACTCTGCTATAGTGTATTTGACTCCCATTCTGAGTAGTTGTAATTTGGCCGCTTCTCCTTCTATCCTTCAATATTTTACAGCTTCTTAAGACAGTTTGTGACTTTTTCAGTCTACTTTGAACTCATTTTCACATTCTTTTAGTTGCAGTACAAGAACCTGTTTATGAGTACTTGGGATTCTGAAGCCATTTGTATGGGTTACAATATAAATTGAACATGGCTGGTGTAACACAGCCTTAATATGTCTTGTTCAATTGATGTCTGCTACAAAAACACAACCATCCTCAACTGTCCATTTTATGACGTCAAAAATTACTTCAGGAATTTGTAGCTCTGCGGAACTAACATTGTGAAGACTGTACCTTTTCTGTATCTGCAAGAAAATTTGGCTTTTTCTTCAAATTTATGTGTAATAATTGTGATGGGAATATTAAACCACCAAGAAAGTGAAACTACTTTAGAAGTATTGTTTTGAATTGATCATTACTGGGTTGATAAACTTGTTTAGCTGTAATACCACATAGATCTGTAAATTTTTCTCTGGCATAAGTGGCTCAGTACTTAAGAAAAAAATGTCTGGTACACCTTTGTGTATCACTGATTAAATTGCTTCAACTTGGAACATATAACCTATTTCTGGTTAGGTTGAATATTTACTCCAAAATTGTGCATTTAAATGACTTTTGGCAATATTATTTTGACCCTCGTGGGGTATCATGAATATTTAATGCTTTGAGCACAAAGTGCTTCAGTATAAGCATACCTTGAAGTTGTGAAGATTGCATTCTGAAAAGATACATGCAGTGCTACATACGTTTCAAATTATACAGTCATACGCATTCGGCATACTATGTAACCAAATTTAATTATGACAGTGACTTTGTATGGTATATTGCATACATAATGTCTTAAGGGCTAATTGTCACTTCATAACCTCATTTTCTGCTACTTCATCAGTTTTACCAGACTCCCAGGCCCCTCCAGTATTTCACCACCCTATAAATATATCGTGCTGTGAGATGTTGTTGCCATATATGGAAGACTGATACGTACGAGGCATGACTTGCAAAATAATCTCACATGATCAAAGTGCTCGCCATTTAAGTCTTATATTTTTGAAGGCTTCCAGTCTTTTGTGGTTGTGCATGCTACACTCAACTTTCAAAGGCAAACTCTCTGCTAATTCAGAGTATTGATTGAATTCAACAATTGATTCCGACATTGCAGGCCGTGATGCACGCAAAATGCCTGTTGCCTTCATCCAGGTATGATGACTGCAGTAAGGTCAGGTTTTGTCCCGTGCTAGCTGGCGTGTCTTGCTGATTTTATGGATGGTGTCTTTTGGCTGGAGGGGAATCAGATCATTTTGTGGGACTCTTGCTTGTATCAAATGTTGCTTTTCCTACATAATGGCAATTTATAAAGTCATTCCTCATACAGGCTTCTTATAGCTCAAACATCATTGTCAAGTAAATGAATGTATGTTGTGATTTTAGTGTTTACCATGTCATTCTTCTTAACACAAGTGAATCCTTTGAAGATGAAAAATCATGAAAATAAAAACTGGAGTGCATTTTTATGTGAAATTTGAAATAATACTGTTGTTTATTCTGTATAATGTACACAGTATTAGTCCCTTCAAAGATTCACATTGTGAGCCTTTTATAGTAGAGATCTTTGTCCCTGGGAAGCATATAAAATGAAACTTCGTGTTTAGCCTGAAGTGCCACCTTATGTCTCAGACAGTTAATTTTTCCTTGTACATTAAGTTAACTTAGAACTAGCCCCTCAAAAATTAAAGGAAAATATGTATGTCTACTGCACCTCCCACCCAACCCACCTGACAGCCAGAGCATCAGTAGCCTTTGCTGAGTTTGAATCAATTACTGTAAGGCTGTATTTGCTACGTAGTACAGTATTGTGTGATTATGATTCTAATGTAATCTGACTTTCTTTCTACAATAGACCACACTACCATACATTGTGTTTCACTCATCTACAGAAATCATAAACCAATGAGAGTGGCTCACATGTTTTAAGCTAACATTCTACGTTGATCAAAGTGCAGTGGAAATCAAGTGGTAAAACCTTGTAAACATGATATTTTAAGAGGGATAACAATGGTACAGCTCATACTTTATAAGGATGCCCTCATAATTGAGTAAAAGAACTATATATAGTGCTTTTATGGAACTGAAAGGTCATTTGGCATCACCAAAGCCTACATAGGTCAAATGTTGTAAACTGCATAAACATTGTACAATAATTCATAGAGGGTAACCTTGATAAATTGTATAAGTGGCTTTCTTCCATTTTTCAGGGCGTTTACCATCAAAACCTGGTACATACTGTAGTTGATGAAGTTGGTTGCACTCCTGGTCTGAGCACCCTTGTGTGCATGGATGAACCAGTGAAATAATAATACAGTGGACTTTATATAGCGCCAAATCAGGAACAAAAACATAGCTCTGACATTACTTGGTTTTGTTGAATCCATTCAAGTTAGTTCTTGATCTAACTATTGCAAGGCTCTCTCATCTTGAAGTTTGTCTCAATTCAGGGTTGTTACTCTTTTGGGGAGAAGTTCCAGGTTTTAAATTTGCCTGCAGTGGGAGGTAGCTACATGTAGTTCAGAATTTCCTTAGGGAGCAATTGGTGCTCGAATTGCATCAATTTGACACTCCAGAAAGTGAAAGGAGTACTTACAAAATTTATTCAGCGGCAAGGAATCACTATTGCCTTTTGGCTTTTTGGTGTATAACACCACACTTTGGCCTCATTGCATCTATCTGTAGGTAAATGTTGAAAAGTGTGACTGCATTAATCATGTAAAATAATAAAATATGTTTGTACAGTATATACTTCAAGGATACAATTCACCAGCATCATATCTGTGAGGCAGACATCTTATCATGAAGGGGATTCAAATTCAATCTTGAAATTCATGGCTTGAGAATTACTTTTCACATTTTGTCATTGAGTATTCACTCAGAGATGAATATATACACATGTGCAGTATCATGTCAACATACTCTACAAGGAACTGTCACAAAAACTGTCATTCGTTTCCAATCATGATTTTCTGGGTTTTTTCCCCCCAAAAAATTGTGTCTCCAGAAATTGTCAAGAAGATCATTTTATACTTCCTGCAAGGGTTTGCTTATTAGATTCATTAAATTTCTCATAAATTTGCTGCTGTACAGCAAGAGCATTGCAAAGACTTTTTTTGCTCACAGCCGTGCAAAATCCCGTTGGATATTTCTAGCCACCAGAAGGAATTATTTCTGTTTTTCTCGTCGCTATGAGACAAGGCAGGATTTAATAGCTCTTTTGTTTCGAAAGACTCCCCATCATTACTGATAATACTCCTAAGGCAAGGAGAACAAACTCTATTGACAGACTAGGAGAAAGCAACTCCACAGATGAATTATTCAGAAATTTGTTGGCAAGATGATTTCAGTGCTTCCTTGGTTGGGAAGCATTGCAATATCTTGTCAGAGAAGACTGAAAGTAGGACACGACTGAAATGGAGAGGTTTATTTTAATACAAGATGATTGCTACATCTCTGTAAAATTGACCACGTCTCTTTAGTTGTAAGGTTGAAATATAAAGAAATTGAAATTTAAGGCAGATGGCTTGGACAGAAAGGATAATGTACATGCTGAGGACTGTAAAAGGAAGCTGTCGTTAGATATGTACAGATTACATGGACATCTTCAAAATTAATATAATATAAAGCATTCTGCAACTAGAGCTCAGAAGTGCTTAGAGATAATTGCATGGGGTAAGTGTAATTCATGAGATCTAATAAAATTTTTCTAAAGCAAGCAGATGCAACTAACTGCATGCAAGCATGAAGCATGTAAAATTGGGCCTGTTTTATCCCATAATGCATCATTTTAAGCATTTGTGATAATGTAGAGTTCAATTTACAGCAGCTTAGATTCATAGCACTTGGCCCCAAGTGGATGGACACTAGCCTGCAGAATGGGTTCTCTTTTTTCTTCCAAATCGATTTCAGTGTCAGAATTTGACATTCACTATGGCATATATGACCTCCAGCATAGACTTTATGTGTTCTTGTAATACTATTCTATGCATATGATGTTATTCAGCCTAGACGTTATTGACAGAAAGGCCGCCAAGTTGTCAACTACATGAATATTGTATAGCAAAATATTAACAAAGTGGTATTGTATAGCAGTAATCAAATTGAACTTCTCACTGGGAACAACCTTGGTACAATACTAGTTGAAAGTTCTAGAAATACGGGAGGGAACAAAGCTCTGAAGAATAAATATATATATAGGTTTAAATGAAGGAGAATTTAGAATTGAGGGCCACCTAGATGGCAAGGTGTCCAAGGCCCACTGCGCATATCAGGGGTACGGTGCTTTTAGTAATTCCCCAGATGTCTTACAGTGTAGCTGCCTACACGAGGTAGTTGTGGGAAGTTCACCAAGTATTAATGATAACGTAGTATGGACATGTGGCATTAACACTTGCATGTTACATAGTAAGTTTCTTACAACTTGGAAGTTGTGGAATTACATTTTTACTTCTCAGGCATTACAAAACTCTATGAAATATTGGAAAAAAGAAAAGTTATGGAAAAGTCACATAATTTTGGAGAGTCGGTAAAAATTCTTTAAATGCACATATGCCTACCTTTTTATCCCACCTTTTTATCCCACATTTATTTGTTCATGAGAATTTAGTTGTCCTAAAGTTAATAGAGGATGTAGACTATGTAAATTAACTTTGTCTTAATGAGATATGAATGTCATACCTGCCTATATTGTATCTGTATAAATAGCATTGAAAGTGTTTTAAAATAGTCTCACTTTCCATCCATATTCATCAAATATTGACCATTTTACAAGACATGTTACTGTTTTGGCACATTCATCATGAATAAACATGAGCTATATACAGTACATGCAAATTTATGCTGCAGAAGAGGGACTCATGAGATACTTTTTTTTTTTTGTTATCCTTTGTTAAACCTATATTGCAAGAACAGTTGTAGTATTTTGCATACCTTGAGGGGTTTAAAAAGTAGCTGCTACAGTATTGACTACTTTGAAAATGTCCACATTTCACACAGGTCTACTATAAGTAGAACTATCTGTAGCTACTGGAACTACTGTAAGCTGGTAATTTACAAATAGATAACTTTTAAAGGATTAACAAAAAATATGCAGGCACTGTCCAATTAACACTCCACCTAATCTTTGCACAGAGAAATTCAATTAAATTCAAGAGGTATTTTGAGAACTGTGAAAAATATTTAAATTGTTTCAACGTATTTTTCATCAGGGGATTTTCATCTGTCACTGTTGATAAAAACAGTCAAGTGTTGGTCACATCTCCATATGCACATTTAAGTTTAATTCTCTGTGTTCAGTAGTGTTGTATGACTGATTTGTATAGGACTTGTGACTGCATATGCCTGCAAATATTCAACCTAACGATCTACAGTGTGATTTTAAATCAGGCAAGGAGTGTATGCTGTAAAGTAGTAAATTTGTGGAAGTTTAATATTTTTTGTAAATTAGTAAACAAATTATTTCTGTCCCTTTGGATGTGCTTACTGTTTCCTTTTCCATTTTTAGTTGCGGTGCCTGCCACGCAGGCACACGCAACTTATGTCGTCGACACAAAATTGCGACTTTGGACTTTGGACCGTAACTCCTCCTAGTCGGCTGGTTGTATCGAAATACGACGTAGTCCAAGTTGTAGGGGTGGTTGGATTCTTTTAGGTAAGGTACTTTCGGGGACCTTGTGACCTTTTTAAGGGGGTGTAATTGGGATTTTTCTTTCTGTAAATGCGTGGGTGGTGTCTATTTTTAGACAATTTTCTACACACACTAGTCAGCTTATTTGAGCATGGTCGGTTAGGTTATTTTTGTGCACAGCGCCATCGAATTGAGTTGACACAAGTGTAGATAAACAGATAAAGTGTTATGATTGTTTTTGCACTTCTGAGTGTTGTACAAAGGGAATTATTCGGTTGTTTGTGGTTATTTTATTAATTCATTTGGCATTGCTAGAGGTTTTTGTTATTGCTAGTAGTTTTGAAATTAGTTGGAAGTTGGTGAAAAACTGACCCTCACCTATTTCAATCATATGACAATGTTTTTGTTACTGAACTATGAAACTCGGAAACAAATTTCTCCTTGCTTTACATACTGCTTGTAAACAGTTATATTCAAAACATCTTCGTAAAGCCAGTCAAATCACCTTCCACGAACTTAAACTTTCCCCATAGCCGACGAAATCAGTTGAGCGCCACACTAAAGCGCCTTTGGGTGGGCAGTAGGGTTAGGGAGCTAAATTTAGATACAATTTAATACTTTTCAAGGCAAATTTTCCATAATTCACCCCCTCTTTTGACAATTTTACTCATAATTCACATGTTCATTCATCCCACCACCCATAACTCTCAGGACATGTTAAGTGAAATATCAACCTTATTCTAAAAATTTCCAGTGTCTCAGAATGGGTGAAGCAACAATTTTAAATCGTAACAAACTTCCGACTCAAATTTAAATAAAATGCGGAGAAACCGTCTCTACGATGCAGAGTTCTATGCAGTTATAATTTTTTCAAAGTCGTAACCCAATTAGGGGTGAAAATACACCCCGCCTATCATTTATGTCATAATTCATTTGTGACTAAGCAGTCATACACTAGTCTAAAAATAATTAACATGAAACACTAGGCCTAATAGTTGCTACTGTCAAGGCACCGCAACTAGTCTAGACATATGTCTTGTTCTCTGGAGGCCCCATTCTTGTATTCAGTGTATCCCATCCTTCAAAAGTCTTCCAGCTGCTACTGTATGCATTTCTGTGTAGAATGTAGTCAGGCTGCCTGTGCTACGATGCGCAACTTCTCTTCAGTCCAGATTTCCAAATTGCAAAACTTTGCCAGTCTGGTGAGATATGCATGGACCAGTCCAAGCAGAGCTCAGCTGGTTTTACTGACAGCTTATGTGATGCAATATATGCACATACTAAGCAAAAGAACGTTTCATATCAACTGGGAATCATTCTATGATGGACCATTTGATCACAATCCACTGGTTGTGCACTGCAGTAACTGCCACCATCAACCTAGCAAGTAGTTGCCATATTTGTCAGGCTTTGAGCTTTTCAGTTGAATTGTCTGCAATCTTCTGCATAAATTGCTAAAAGCCTGTGTCTCTACTGTAGTGCCCTCATTAGCAACTTATACATCTTTGTAGTAATTCACCTGGTTTTGAATCATGCATGATGATGCTGTATACAATCTCATCTAACAGTTTTGCAACTTTGGCAAAAAATGTGTTTGCAGTGGTTTTACAGTATGTATGTATACACACTGGTGTAGCCTTAAGGTATTTTCAATGACTCCACAATTCGGGATAAATGACTTCAACTTCCATAGTGCTATGCAAAGATTAATTACATTGCTGTGTCACTATAATACCATGACTACAGCACTTTATGCATCTTGGGTGCCAGCTGTGATGGATGTTATAATGTGTTTCCGGTCAGATGCAAAACAAATGTCATTTGTTGTTCATGTCAGATCAATATACGTATACCAACCAGATCTTGGCTTCATGCATCACCAAACCTTCTGTTTATAGATCTTGTTTGTCTCAATTTTACCATCTGCGACTATTCATATTTGTCAGAAACAGAAACTATGCAGTCAAGTAAAACAGTTGCGCATTGGTAGCATGCAACACCTGTATGCAAATGTACAGTATAGTACCTGCAACAAGATTTTTTCTTTTTTGGAAGGGGGGGCAGGACAATCTTCAATACATTTAGACTAGGGGGGTTGTCACCCTACAGTATGTGGCTTCTCCCACGTTGTCCAAAAGGGAGAACTCCATGCTTCTCGCGACTGCTGTACCGTGTGTAATACATTTCTACATTTGCCAGGAAAAACCTATCGGACAAAATCTCTGTGGAGGTGACTGTGCCCTACTGTATAGGGCTTCTGTTGAGAGGACACCATACTCTCTTTGCCAAATATCAAACATAAATATTTTCATAGATATTTAAGAGTGACCAAGAAAGTGATGGTGCACAGTAACTTCGAACAAAGTAGAAGTGAACAGTTTTTGACCAAAGGCTGAAGAAAATTTGTTCAAGCAATGGACCATAAATACAATTTTAATATTCCCATCCATAAAGTGGATCTGGGCCCTGTGTCACAAAGAGTTATGCTCGATCTTAAGTTTGATTTCAAAAGGGCTGTTGCATGATAAATCAAACTTAAAATCAAGGGTAACACCTAATGAAAGGGGCCCCTGATTGGATAAAATTTGAAGCAAAAAAAAAAAACAGGATTTGCATATTTTGCTCTTAAATAACAATCCTGGTTATACTCACTTGAATAAAGTAGATTCAGAATGCAGTATGGGGGACATAGAGTGCATACATGTACTTTGGGAGAATTTGTTGAGCCAAGTGTAATTGATATAGTGTTTTGAATAGTATCATAGTTCATATATGAACCTTTTCATCTGCAGTACCTTTCTGCACATTTACATCAGGTTGTGTGGTGAAAGAAAAATCCTTCATTTTCATCAAATTTAGTAAACATTGTCCTCAAGTCAAAAATTTTGACCAAAAATATCTGTGAAACTTGCAAGCAAATGAGCAGCCTATTATGTCGGTTCCATATAGCCATTTATTGGTTGGAAATTAGTGACAATATATAGTTCTTTACAAATTGGTGAGTGACCAGACTAATTTCCATTTGTGATATGTACTGTACTGCCAATCGTAAAGCTATCCCCATTAGCAGCGTGTTAGCTTACCCTGAGATAGTCCTTAAAGGCACTTTACTGATAATGCTGAAGTGACCATGAGCATTAAAGAATACCCTTGATGGCACCAAGAATAGAAAATACAACAGTATCAGTTTACCAATGAGCTATCAAAACAAGAAAAATGTAGCCATCACGGAGGTGATGGCAACTTGAACTGTTTACAACTGTGGTATGAGAAGATTCAATCCATTTGTCCAGTTTGTCTCTATAAATTCAAATGAATCAGCCAGGATTCCATGACGTATATACAGTAGCACTGTGTTTGATTGTGTGCTCTAGCAATGAGACCCAAAAGGTTCAATTTTCTTTTTAAGATGTCAGAAAGAAAAGTAAAATTCTTTAAAGTTCACGTCTCAGACATATACTTACCCCGCTACATCTAATTTGCATTTAATTTGCACTTCACAAGCTACCCAGAGTAGTTTTATCACTATTCCCCCAATGCCAGTCATCTTGTCCCAACAAATGGCCTCATTTGCCTTCTGTGCAATTCCTTATGTCATGGAGGTTTTGGGGTCTTAGGAGCACTGTTGTTTTCTTCAAATTCATCTGGTTTAATTCTCAGTGCCTTATAGAATATATTTTGCCATCAGTTCCTGCAGGAAATGGCAAAGATAGAGTAATAGCTAGTGGAAGGAACTCACCCCAGAATGACATTTATTTCTTGTCATTCCTTTATGTTCTATGTACTTATATTTCAGTGATGCAAATCTACCCATGTGGTTGCTGGTTGCAGTAATGTTGATGCTGAGGACACTGGAGAGTATGTTTAACATACAACATTAAAAAAACATCACAAAGATTACAGACATGAAGTGAACATGAAGTGGCAGTAGCTGCCTGTCAGTGACTTAAACTTCTTGCACATCTTTTGCCACATGGTATATTCACATGCAAATTTATCCAAAACTACAGAAGATAGAGACTACTTACCTGTTTGTAGTATCTAAGCAAGCTTTTCCTTTAATCTTTCTGTAACAATATCGATGACAGGTTTGACACTTCTTGCTATTTGGGTGCCACTTGACGAGCTCTCTAAATATTCAGTACTAGCTATGCCTTAATTCTTCCTGTGAATATTTTAAAGCCTGATTGGAATTAGTATCAAATAGGTTCATTGTCCTTTTGCTTATTACAACATTAAGAGAACTTAACTTTTCCTTCATGAGTAACCTTTTGGTCCATCGTGCCCTTCGGCTTTTTGCCAGAGTCGAGGGGACTTTTGGAAAAGTATTTTCCATAATATCCTTCAAAATCATTCAGGTCAATTTTGGCATTCCATTTGTCTGTAAATTGTAATTTATCAATACAATATTGTCTCACAACTTACAGTATGTGGTGAACAATTCAGCTAACTGTATCTTGTGCACTTCCAGCCATACATTGCTCCAAGAGCTTTATAACACCCTGCAGGATCGACGATTCTAGCCAATTAAAGACATTTGAAGGCAACGAATAAACAGTTGTCCATATGAGACGTGCATAATCCCAGGGGAAAATTTAAGTCCTTGATAATGCTTCCGGTATCGGTCACATTTCCTTGGGAAACGTGGCTGTCATTGCCATGTATGCCTCTTTGAATGTCACGCTTGACTGAAGAATCAATAAGTATGCAAACCACCCGAAGGATTGATACAGTCTGGCAGTACAATTATTGATAGTTAAATTGATGGATTATACAGTATTGTAGTCATGATTCTGCTGCTGGAAATGCCAGATGCTTTTTTGTCACTTTTGCTGTGAGCTTTTGCTCAACAATGTCTACATTTAAAATTTGGTGTTAAATGTAGCTCTGAAATTATATCAAATATAATTTCACAAGTTTAGTTTTGCAATTATGTGACATTTTTAGAGAAATTTTCCAGGTCTGGAACTTACTCTACAGGTATGTTTTCCTTTGACTCCTTTGTCAGCGTTGATCATCATTTCAAGATGTTTTTTTTCTTCCTTTTTTTTAAAATATTTTTTTTTTGTGGAAAATTTTTTCAGTCCTAAGACTTCATATAAATTGTTTATTGTACGTCCAAAATTTTCGAATTTATGATTTATCGGCTTACAGGATATACATACGTACATGTGTATATATATATATATATATATATATATATATATATATATATATATATATATATATATATATATATATATATATATATATATATATATATATATATATATATGTATATATGTATAAAATCTATGGCCACTATCCATCTGGCAGACTAGTACAGTTAAATTCTAGGAATAATGATGTTTAGAGACTTTTTGGTAACACAAATAAAAGTAATTAAGACAGTCATTCTTGAAATGCTATTGATTGTATTAGATGACTTAATTTTTGTCTCAGAAGAGTTATTTTGAGAACGACACATGATTTACCACAAAAATGTGAAATAAAAGATTGCAACCCCCTATTTTACAATGGAATAGCCCAGCCAGATGGATATTGGCCATGATCCCTACTTTGTTGCTCCTCACCAGCTATTTGCATATGGTGACATCATTGCATAAGGCCCATCGTTTCCTTCTTTATTTTGCAGTATTGAAAGTTAAGCTCCCTGCAGGGGAGCTTAACTTTCAATACTGTACTACTCTATATCTGGTAAAGTTTTGGATATTTCTGCAAAATACAGGTATCCTTTTTTCCTGGAACTTTGGATCTCCCTACAGCACTTGGGTAGACTTTCTAACAATTCTTGAAGGGTAATGATGATCATCCTGTCATGTTAGTAGTTCTGAAAGGTATTCTGTATCATTTAAAGGTCAAAAGCAGTCGCCCCAAACTTATTTTGAAACAATAGCTAAATGTCACAAATCTCTTCTTATTTCTCTTCCAAGTATCTTTCATAATATTTTAGGACATAAATATTGCATATTCAAGGTAAACCAAGCAGTTGCTCCTTGTAAATTTTACAGTTGAGTGAGAAAAATACTGTCACATGATTCTCAAGAGCCATTCAGGAAATAGGATAGTCTACTATACAATTCTTCATTGGGGTGGCTGCATGCTCCCTTTAATCTCCTGTCTCTTCCAGTAGCTTGCATACTGACATTACTAATCATATGGATCAGTTTTGCAGGTACATCTGGCTTTGAGTCAATCTTTGGTCATACAGTATTAACAATGAAATTGCTTGCTTAGTTGCCAATATTTTCTTGCATGAACCAAGTATGCCAAAATTTTCTTGCATGAACCAAGTAAATTTTGTAAACATTTCTTTTCTTTGATCATGGCACAGCAAGCTATAGTTTACACAGTAGCCTAAAAATAAAATAGGTTCACACTTTAGATAATGTAAGAAGTGACTTTATAGGCAAGAAGTCAAGAAAGCTTTCAGTTAAATAAAAGAATATGATAACAAAGACTGTACTAAACAACAAGTTTGACCTTGAAGGCTGTATTTGCAGTGTGCCCTGATTGTGCTCTCCAGGTTCATAACCAAACAGATCGGGGAGATTCTGTTAAATGAACCAAATTACTGCTAAAAGCACCTACAGTACCAGCAATTTTCAAAACAAACAGTGCATGACAACCTTGTGCAACATGTGTATTATTGGACACAGAAAAATTGAACAGAACAGACGTGAATCAGCAAGAACACAACACTTTCGGTACGTGTACATGTAGTGTGTATGGGTTTAGTAGGGTCGTACTGTCGGCGTGCAGTTTGAAGAAAAAGAGTAATAATGAAATTGCGGTGGCAAAGTGGACAAGGTATGTAATGCATGGAAAATGGGAGATACAGTTGTGCAAGTTTTTAAATTTGATCATAATCATGTACAGGAAGAAAAAAATAGAAAATGAGTGGCCCTGTGAATAGTATGGCTAGAGATGAAAGAACTACATTAAAAGAGATGCTCTAGAAGGCTACTGTAGATGCTCTCTGCAAATGCAGATTTTAGGAAAGGCTTGAGGATTTCATCAAAAGTCTACAGAAATGCAGTGACATTGACCGAAATGTGTTGGTAGTGATGGATATCTACAGAGTAATTTATTGGTATAATGTTGGGGAATGCTGGTGTGAAAAGCAAAATTGTGAGGATTTCTCGTAAAATTATTTAAAACATCTGTGTGGTACCTTTTTTCAGAGTATTTCATGGAAATGGAAACCAAAAACAAAACTAGAACTTTATTGCTGCAGGGTATGTATTAGACATACAAACTCTTTTGCTGTAAATTTCTCAAAAATGAGAATGAAAATGGAAAAAAGAAAAGAAAAAAAAACTTGTTTTACTGGCAGTAACAAGATGGAATGTGAGTCATGTTGCATAGACCTGTAGCTACATTGGGATGAGTTGTGACATGTAAAAAGTTCATTAACCCAAGTGAATGCATGCACAGCCAAATTATTTGGTACAGGTTGTAGCATATGCTATGCTAATCATATCATGTTAAGCTGGAAAATAATATGATTATGATGTGATAGGCCAAACTATAAATGTTTACAAACAGGTAAGTCCTGTACAAATTACTGTCCTGTCATTCCAGTGACCATTATGCACCCTTTTTAGGTTGAAACACCTTCCAGTTTAAAATTCAGGGTAAGAAAAAATTAGCACCTGGTGGAAAATTATTTTCTCTCCTTCAGACGTTGTACGAAGTTTTTTGTTTCATGAAGAAAAGTTCAGAAGACAAAATGGAACTACTTCTTACAATGTGCCCAGTGCATACAGGGCCTGATTTTACCAGTTAATTGTCTGGTTGACTGTGATGACCAAAATTTGTGATGAACGAGTATCAGTTTGTCCATTGACAACCATCTTTAATGGAAGAATTAAACATACAGTGTGGACACCCAGTGCAAAATTAAAGTTTCCTTTTAGACAACTTAATTCTCTTTTGAACAGCCAAGAAAGGTAATTGTAGACTGGTTGTGTGTGAAATACAATAATTTTTTTACAATCAAGATCTGGCATGCAACAATCTATACAGTCAGTTTTCTTGTTGCTATAGTGCTGCTAACATTAAGTGGACGTACAGTGCAGGGAAAGTATCTGATTTAGTGCTTTGCTTGTCAGAATTCCGTGAAGTGTAGATGAGTTATGATTTCTTTGCTTCTATGTCATTATATTTGCTTCTGTTTTATCAAGGATACATGAGGGTATGTATGTGTAGTAGAATACGTGTGAGTGCTTTACAGCCCAGATTGATGGTCTGCTTAAATTCTGCTAGGGATTGCTGTTACAATTGAATTTTTGAATCTAGACAATTACCACAAATATTGCCTTCTTCATACAGTTAAGTGGGGAATTGTAACATTTACAGTCATTTTTCACTACTTAGATATAGAAAGGAGGACAAGTCTCATTGCACCCTTTTGTAAAAGGGGAGGGGGTGGGAGAAGGGGAACAACTCTCCACCCGTATTTCCTCCATTTTTATATTAGTTAATAGTCTGTTACTTTTGTGTATACATCCAGAAATTATGGCTTGACTATTGTCTGCAGAGTAAAATGTTAGAATTACTTTAATGCCTGTAAAGAGCATATTTCTGAAATTAAGCCATACATTGCATGCCACTGTATTGTTTAAAGTATGTATGTATATCTTAATTTCCAACACAATCACTTTTTTGATGTTTTTTTTTTATTCCTTGCCAAATGTGAAAGGAATCTAAGCAATCACGTTGATGAGTGTACTTGTGTGTGTGCACTCTCTCTGTGTTTATGAATATGTGTGTTCATGATGCAGTTATCTTGTAGACGTGATATCTCAAGATAGTAATAACTGCAATACTTTTCATACTTGGTATATAGATTTATCATATTGGGAGGAAGAGCCCTATTGTTTTTTTTTGCGGAGGTCAGAGGTTAATTTGAGGTCACCGGAGGTCAAAACCTGTAACAATGTAAACATGATATCTCAAGGTAAAAAGGACAGATGCTTTCATACTTAGAATGTGGATACATAATGGTCCGTATATGATTCCTATCATTTTTGGTAGAGGGCAAAGGCTACCTGAGGTCACTGAAGGTTAAATAGTGAAAACTGAGAAAATTGCTTGAAAACACACTATCTGAAGATAACAGTGATGTTTACAGATTTGTATTATTGGGGAAGGATCCCATTATTTTTGATGGAGATCAGAGGTCAGTTGAGATCACCAGAGGTCAGTTGAGATCACCAGAGGTCAAAAACTGAAAACCTCTGAAACACCGTATCTCGAGTTGCGTACAGTATCGTGATTGCTGTTCATACAATGCTTGGAATGTGGCTGTGTTTATACGCGTACTCATTGCAAGAACCTTTTTGTTTCTGGTGTGGGTGAAAGTTTAGTTGGAGTCATTTGAGGTTGTATTGTGAAACCTTGTAAACGTGATAGATCATAAAGGATATTCGTGACAGATCTCACAGTTGGCATGTGGATGCCCCCATATCGCTTTCAATAATTTGAACAGTTTGTCGGTGGTGGTCAAAGACCATTTCAGGTCAAAAGAGGTCCAACTGTAAAAGCCTGGTATGTAGCTGTGAGGGATCTGCTACATAGCAGGTGGATGACCCATGTTGTAATTTTGTGAAGGCCAAAGTCTGGTGAAGTCACCAGAAGTCAAATTGTAAAGAAGGATAACTTTGAGGGATATAA
The DNA here is from genome assembly GCA_029531755.1 of Holothuria leucospilota. Lineage (NCBI taxonomy): Eukaryota > Metazoa > Echinodermata > Holothuroidea > Aspidochirotida > Holothuriidae > Holothuria > Holothuria leucospilota. The sequence goes on along the minus strand of CM055964.1, from coordinate 21,598,826 downwards.
CCCTCAGTGCATCAAAGCATTTCTTTTCAGCAAGCAATCACTTTAGCCTTTGTGCTTTCTGCATGGTTAAGAGTATACTATAGGTAATATATGTCACATACTGTACATGTACCGTATGTACATACAGTAAGTACAGGTCATACAAAATGCTTAGCTAAGAGACTTCAGCATACAGTATAACTGGTATATTTTACATATTTAAAAATGACTGACAGAATTTTGCCATTATTAACATACATGACTCATTAAATTTCAACAGTCATCATTGTAATGTACTATACTGTAGACACTTTTATGTCTCGTTTGAAATATGTGATCAGAAAAAATGTATGTTGTATGGATCTCATTATTTTGTAGGGAGAGCTTTAATTAAAAAGTTACCAGTATGTCAGTTTTGTATAAAAAGACATGCAACATAGAAAACACCCCATAATTTTTGTAAAATTGTCAAAATTGATTGTCCCTAAACTTTCCCAGTGTTTCTGCCATTTATAAGATAATTATTCAGCAGGTATCTGAATTAAGAGAATAATTTTCAGTGTGACAGAATAGTTGATGATATGAAGTGATACCATAAAAAATGATTAATGTTGCTGAAGCACCTGTAGAACAGTACAAGTTTGTACATAGGTGAGAATTGCATGAGCTTCAGGTACATCCTATGTACTATATTATGTCAGAAAAGTGCATTTTCAATTTTATAAATTGTACAAAAGTTGGACAATCTTGGGAACTGAAATTGTCACTCATTAATTTTGTTCATTGCAAAAGTGAAAGGAAATAACAAAAGAAGTTGACAGTATCATTCTGTCAAGTGTCCTTTCAAAATATATGTGTCAGCTGCATTCATATTGGGAATTAGTTCTGGGTACTGTTTCATAAAGAGTTGTACTCTGGATATTAAGGTCTGTTTCACTCTTCCTTACCTCCTGTTTGTAATGTAAGTCCCCCTTGTTTTATTTCTCTAGTGGTATTGTGCACATGCAGATATTGCAGATCAAATAAAGACTGAGATGGGGCCCATATGGGATTTGCACAACATCGATGACAATCCTATGAAGAAAGTGTCCTTTGCTATTTCTGCTTCTTCTACATAATGGGAACCTAAATTGAATATTGTCAATGCCTGTGTTATATGTCGTGTGTAGTGAAGAACTGAATAAAAATTACCTTTAGTTTTTAAAAGCCCCCTCGGTCCAAGATTTTGGTGTGTGAGGGGAATATCCCCCTCCCCCTCTTGATTTCTTTTATCGTCTAATGTGAACATGGATGTACATACAGTACTGTAGTTCACTTTCATTTATAGCAACTTGACTACCTATTTCCCACATGGACCAAAGGTATTTCATTATGGCAGAAGTATCCAAGCAGATGCTAGAATTTCACTTCAGCATACATCCTGTTAACTCCTTATTCATGCCACTGTTTATTCTAAGAGTGGCTTTTAGCGATATTTGTCGAATTTGTTTTAGAGTTTCCTGTCTTTTGGAGAGAGAATTCTAGCTAGATGAAAGAATATTGCTTTGTAGTGAAGAAGGCATTGGCTCTTTGTCATTTATGTTTCCTGAAGTGATTTTTAGGTATGAGGTAATACTTGTAGATTGAAAATTGTGGTTTTATTGGTTGATTCAGAAAGCTGCACGAAAATTTAGTGGCATGAAAAGGGAGGCTGATTCGTGCTGTTCTTTGGCAAATTGCCATCTGTTTGAATCTTCGAGGGACTCCCTAAAAGAAAAATTTAACTGTGCATTTTACTGTAGATGTCAGGACTGAAAGAGTTCACTGTATGGGTATATTGCTGTGTGAATGTTTCCTTGGAGAACGTACCTGCAGGCTTATGAGTTTGGAGGGATGTGCAGCCACTTGTAAAGACAAAAATAACTAAATATAGTATAACGATTATTGTAAATTGGCTATTTGTGTTGTTCAGTCCTGCTATGTCAGGAGTTATGTTGTTGACATTTTGTGGTGAATGAATGAAAGTGACTTAGGTTGCATTCTCATTGACTGCTATTTTAACAGTACTAGGCTCGGGCGACTCGAGCAGCGGTGGAGTCTGTTATCCTCGGCTCTGAGAGTCGCAGAGTTCTGTGAATGGAGTCATGGCTTGTTACCACGTCATAACTGTATGATGTCATATACCATATTCTTTTCAAACCTGCAGAGGTCCATTGATGTTTATAAAGCTACACTAAAACATTCCCATGGTTAAGAGTAAATCTTAAAATTGGGCCAGGCTCTGCCTAAGTGTTGAAACTGACAGACTAGTATTGTGCTTGCCAAAATGTTAAAGAAAAAAAATCAGATGCTTATTTTATCACTGTAAAAAAACATTGTGGAGTTGCCAATCCAGGTATTGGAGTTGTTAGCTAGGCCTACTTAAGTATGAAGCAGGAGCTGTGACCTAAAGTAGAATTGAGTAACTCTCCCAGGCTGCACAATTTTTTTTCCCACGAGGTTTTGGGCAAATCATGCCAATGGACCAATCAGCTTCTTGGCAATAGGCCACACCCCTAGTTCCAAAATGACAGCTTTTTGACCCTTTTACTGTAATTCTGACACCGGATTATGAAAGAACAGTCCATATAACTCTAATCCTAAAATTAACCCTGACCATGATTTTGAAACAAATTTGAAAAAATTTTGAAAATCAAATTTACCCAAACCTCGTGGGAAAAAAAAATGAGGCTCCCAGGCCCTTGTATACAATGGTCTGCTCAATGGCTTTGCATTCTAATTGACTGTAATGTACTGATGCTGTGTACATGCATACAGGGTGTATGCCTGGATTTTGTCATGAAGACAAAGAAATCCTATGTGCCTTTAGTTTCAGGGAATTTGAATTAATCAGTTACAAAGATAGGACGTGCTTGAGCTTTTGTGTAGATATAAAGTTCTTTCTCATGTTCAAAGCATTTTAAGATTTTCTGTTTATACTGTGGTTAAATGTTATCAAAATACTGGCAATAGATAATGTATAAAATGAACCTTGATACCTTGTAAGTAGGAAAAAAATTCAAAGGTGAAGCTGTAAAAAGTTGACATTTATCGTGTGTATATGAAGCATGAATCTTGGGACCTTGTGATAGCATAAATGTTGTAGTGTGCCCCATCAGTGTGTCAGTTGGGCATAAATTTCATCCATACTTGCAGCAGCCTGGTTTAATATTACTACACTTTATCACGTAACCTGGTCTTGAGTAAAAACCTAAAGGCAGTTCATTTTTTATTGCATTCATGAGCTCAATGTTTATAGTGTAAGTTAGTGTATCAGAGCAAGCAGCAGGTACTGTACTGCATTCTTTTCATATGATCACAAATGTGAGAGAAACCTGATGTGGTATGTTGTTATAAAGTTTAAACTTTATTTTGTGTGTGTAATACTAAATTAAAGTCAGTTAGTTAAAATGCAAATCACATTTTATTTTTGGGGTGGTGTTTTTTGCTTTAATTCACAATTTTTTAGCCCTTTCTGCATACCAAAGCATGTTTAAAAGTACATTACAATTAAAAAGAAAAAATTATTGTTAATGGATTTCAACAGGTTTTAAAGTAGGCTAATTTATAAAAAAAAAAAACAGTGCTGAAAGTAGTAGAATGTCTAAAATGCATTTAAATAGGGGAAAACAAAAGATTCTAAACATGTCAATCATAAAATCTACTACCTGTAAATGAAAAGAAAACCAAGAAAAAAGCAAAATTCATTTGGTTGCCATGACAGTAATACTGGCCATTACAAACTAACTTTGACCTATAGTTCAAATACTGTGCAGACACTTTTAGAGTGGACATCATTGCCTTGAGTGCTGCAAATACTAGTTCGAACACAAGAGGTTAATTTTGCGGGTACTGACATATGAGGAATATGGGCAGATACCTATATTGAATACTGCTAAATTGATCCAGCGACATTAGAATGCGACATTCTGAAAAGAGAGAGGTGGGGAGGGGGGGGACTTCTGAGGGGAGGGCCTGTCTCCATCCCCTTTGAACAAATTTTTCAATGGGAAGTACCTGCAGTAGATGGCAATGGTGCAGTATTTTACCCAACTTAACATTGCAAATGAGTTGGGAAATACAGTTTGTAAAGACTGATTCTTTGCAAGACTAAGTCCAAAAGGCACATGTGCAGAAATTACTCCTCAGATATTTTTTGTGGGATATTCTTCTTCCTTATGCGATGTTTGTCGCACATATACAGGCTACCTTAATCACTGACCACCATGTAAGGAAGCCTTTTTTGAAGTACAGTTTGATCAATAAGTAACTTTGCGTTCATAAAATTTATTGCTACATTACAAGATAGTGACAGTTAATGCATACCCCTTCAAGACTTGAATTTTGCGTTCATTTGTTCAACAGATTGGCCTCTTCACAGAACGACTACATAAACTACGAAACCTATCAGTGGTAAGGAAAAAGACCTGTGTTGTATCAAGGGCAATATCAGAAGAAACGGCCATCCCTTGCTTCATTATTCTACCTCAAGCCACATGAATGTGGAACCGCGTGATTTCGTTGGTTACCAGCGGGCTGTTCTGGTCCCACCAGGGGCAACCTGAAGCACGGAGGGAGGCATGTGTAACAATGGGTGCAGGTAAAGTTTTGTCACATTTCTTTAAAGGTTAATGTAAGATAGCACTGACTTGGTTAGTATTGGAGTTTTTTGGCTGAAACTGTTGTGTGTTATTTCTTGGTTTGTCTTGACCTAATGACAAACATAATACAGTGCCATACTCTGTAACCCATCACCCACCATGATAATACTACACCCTAATGGTACTCCTTAAGTAGCCAATCACTGTACCTGATGATACAGTGCCAAATGTTGAAAGCAGCTGTATTGACTAACCACTATGTACTTGATTAAACACCATGCCTGAGTTGATGCAATGTCATCACTGCACACAGCAGTGAAATTGTTCAAACATGTTCATCTCAGTAAGATGACTCAAGCCAAACCACTAAGTATCAAGATTAGTTTCAGGTCTTAAGTCTGTAGAAAAAAGGAAAGACATCCATTTATTATGTCATGTGATTTCTTTTTTTCACCTTTATGAATCTGTTACTTTGCTCTCCATAAATTTAGATCAGTGTAGCCCTCTCAGGAAGTTAAAATGATCATCAGAGTTTGTCTGTCCTTGAAATTGAAATAACTGAAATAATATGTGGATAAAGTGGGGATGTCACCCTAGTCTGTCTCAGTAAATTGAGATAACAGAAATAATATTTGGATAATTCTAAGAAGTTGAGTTGTTATAGTCAGTTGCCTCACTTTATCTGAAAATATATCTATACAACAGTAAAAGGAGTAATTCATTTATTTTTGGTTTTTATTTTTTTTTTAGCTCATACCAGCATGCTGGTGTGAGCTATTGTAATCATGCAGCGTCACTCTATCTATCTGTCTGTCTGTCTGTCTGTCTGTCTGTCTGTCTGTCTGTCTGTCTGTCTGTCTGTCTGTCTGTCTGTCTGTCTGTCTGTCTGTCTGTCTGTCTGTCTGTCTGTCTGTCTGTCTGTCTGTCTGTCTGTCTGTCTGTCTGTCTGTCTGTCTGTCTGTCTGTCTATCTATCTATCTATCTATCTGTCCACACTTGTTCAAAATGCTTCTCCTCCCCCATGCTTTCATCGATTTGTTTGAAACTTGGACACAATGTTCCTTGGGTGGTGGGCCATTTGGGGTGTTCAGGAATTTTTGGTCCTAGGTCCCATGTGGGCCCTATGGCCCTTTTTATAAAATTCTGCAAAATGCTTCTCCTCCTACAGATTCTCTTGTACAATGTTGGTGGTTCGTCATAATGTTACTCTGTTAGTGGTCCCTTCAGGGTGTTCAGGAATTTTGGGTCCAAGGCCCAAGATGGGCTGTAGGGTCCCTTTTGTGAAATATTGCAAAATGGTCAACCCCTCCTCCAGTTAATGTTAAATAGAGTTGACAGTTTGTGATAATGATGCTTGCTTAGTGATCTGTGTATGGCATCCTTGAATTTTGGTTGAAGGTCCCATGTGGGCCCCAGTGGCTCATTTTATGAAATTTTACAAAATGCTTTTTCTCCTACAAATTGTGTTGTACAATGTTGATGATTTGTCATAATGAAGCTCTGTTAATGGTTCTTACAAATTACTTCTCTAATTTGGGATAAAGAATACTTTTGATACCTTTATAACCAATGATGTGCCACCCCTCTGTTTTACCAGTCTCACAAAATCACTTTACTACCTATATATTTCTCTGTACTGCACTCACTTTAAAACTGTCTGTGTACAAGAGGTCAGTCCTGTGCGGTTGTTTAGGTTAGTTTAAAGGGACCTGCTGGACAGTATGAACAATTCCTGTATTGTAGGTCTGTTGGCATCATAATTCATCATCGTGCATGAGTGGTAATTGACAATGCCTCTTCCTTCCAAAGTTATCTGTTCCTTGATAACTATTCTAAGTTCCATCTGAGGTAGTACTTTCATGGTTCCATGTGGCAGCCAGAGAGCTAATACTAGATTGTTTACAGACTGTTAACTTATCAATAATGTGTGTAAAAACCAGAAGCTACTGGACTTTTAGATGTTGTAATCTAGCAGTTGAAAGCAAGGATTGCACTGCTAAGGTCAGACAGTAATCAATTATAGTGTGTTCTCACGTACCCCGCGCTCGGGGTAACACCGTGTTACCCTGAGCGCGAGTAACGTGAGAACGCGGGTTTACTCGGGGTCGGTGTTAAAATTTTGATCCACCTCCGAACGGAGGGTTCTGCGGTTTTAAACACCGTGTTTGTGTAATTAATCATGCATCACTGGTGGTCTACGGAGCTATGTGACCTCTAATTCCGTTTCAGGAAATGTGCATTGGGATAAGAGGCTGTAGTAGAGTGGCAGCTCCCTGGTAGTAGTAAGTATACGGCAACGTTACGCAATAGTACAGTGCACAATGCGAGGTTCGTAAAGTTAATAGTTAATTGTAAATGCCGTTGTACTCCTCGAATACAATATTTGAAGCTGTATTTCTTACTTCACCCAAAATGGCTCCCATTGTTCGGAACTCGGCGTTCGTGGCCAATCTCCAGAGTGTTATATAGCTCCTCTTCTCAACACGTACGGCCCTCCTCATGACGGTGTCCTGTTTTTCTATAGTAGGTCTCAATCGGTCACACATGAATGTAAACGTCTCCCGATCCACCCGAAAGTTCTCCTTCCTAAGAGATTCTGCAAATCTACTCCACATTTAAAGCCTAAGCCCATTTTTAAAAGTTCTCCAAAATGCTTCTTATTTCCCCACCAGTTCCAGCTACTCAACTAGTGCCAACACTCTTTGTTCATCAGAATCAATTCAATTAAGTCTTATGACAATTTCACTATCATGCCACCCCACCCCCACCACAAATAATAAACACCATACGACAACAATCATCAAAAGTATGAGCTTCTGCACCATTGGTGCTCTAGTTTCTTTTTACAAAAGATGAGATGGCTCTTTTATCTCCTGTTTCCCTCTTTACCTTTTCGTTATTAATCCAAAGAGTCAAGACTTCCAAAGTGAAATTCCCCAAAGGAATTGTGGGAAGACGAGCTAATTTAAAGATATAACACAAAGGAGGGAAAAAGGGCTATCATTGAGACAGGTTGGTTCGTCTTTTGAGAGAGAAGGGTTTCCAACTTGCTGAGCTTTATCATTCTTAAGTAGGATTTCAGATTTGTTTCAAGGACTCAAAGAGAGATACAATTGAAGTTTTTGAAGCACAAAATTACTTGTGATTAATTTCTGGGACTGTGATGCTGCTCAGACTTTTTATTGCTTTTCAGTTGCTCATCCAGGGAAGGGAGGTAATTGTAGCCCTTTCCCAGTAAATTAGTGAGACTCTTGTTCCCAGATGAGAGTCTCCGTATAATCTGACAGGTCTGTTTCAATTTCAGGAAGTTCAACTCACAGGGCACAGCTTTCATTGTCCACATATTGGTGGCTTCACCAGATGTAGATTGTTGTTGTTGTTGTTGCTGGCTTTGCCCAAGGGGCATAGGTATTGGTAAATTAGTTTTATAAGATTGGGAAGCAATTCATTAGTAGTGAAGGTTGGTAGTGATGGAAACCTCAGGCAGTACGTGTTTTCTCTGTCACCTGTAAGAAGGTCGCCTAGAGATTGTACTATGACAACAGTTTTACTTTCAAAGTGGAATTTCTACCTCTATCTGGACAGCTCTCTTTGCATAACTCCTTTGCTAAACCTTTGACAAAATTATAACCAAATACGACATTCTCATGTGCTATTCCATAGAAAGTGGACAGACTTGTTGTCACACGTACGACAAGTAGTTGGGGATAATTGCCAACAACAGCATTCTCTCAGGTACAGGGAAACTCCTTGTAGCAGGTGTAACATATGCAGTATAAAGACTATTGGCAAAAATGACATTTTTTCAGGTTTTCTCGGCATGAATCCCGAAGAAAACAGACATATTTCATGAAAATGATGAATATACTTGGAATTTAGAAATCCAGTTTGAAATTGGAAAACTGTCCCCACCCCCACCACCACCACATAGGCCTCTGAAAACACCCCTACTTCCACATAGGCCTCTGAAATCAGAACTAGGAGAACTATGGGAAACAAAGAAAAGTCCCCTGAAATGTATTTTGGAACTTGATACCCTTTCGGGAGACTTTTCTTTGTTCCCCATCGCCCTCCTTGTTCTGATTTCAGAGGCCAGTTTGGAAGTAGGGGTGTTTTCAGAGGCCTATCTGGTGGTGGGAGAAAAAACTATTTTCATTTCGCTGCATTAACCAGTTAAGTTTACCCTTGCTATGTTTTCCTTTGAAATTTTCAATTTTTTCAAACCCTAGTCATCATTCTTGTATAGCTTCTCTCCTGATGTAATTGCTTTGAACTGTGTTTTTCCATGTTGGTTGGCAGTGTGCGTGTGTTTGATAGATATTGATGAATTCCTATGTCACAGTGGTACAGGTAGGACAGAGAAAGCGTCGGTCTCAGCTGATACATACCATTGATACATGTCAGTGTTTTGAATGATGTTACCAATGCGTCAAGAGTTAGTTCTGCTCATTTTCACAGCGTAAGAAATGTTGAGCAATGTGACAGTGATGGAGGCATTGAACTCAGCTACATTAGTGGGCAAACTTCCTCTCTCATCTTACCCCAAGGGGTGGACAAACTTTTGCATTTCACTCATCTCTATGCAAATACTATGTGGCAGCTGCATAGACATAGCAGCTACAGAGACCAGTCATTCAGGCTATTACACTGAACTCATTTTTATTGTTTGGTGTCATGTAATTGGTGTTTTGGTTGTTCTATACAAGGAAGTAGCCAGCTACAGTGTCGGATATCTAGATTATTCAAACCGTAACTTAGGGCAGTTGTTTTACAAAGCTAAACAACAGCAAATGTTGAAGGTGCCAGTGTCTCATAAGTTACAACTTCATTTTGGTTGGCCAACCACCTCAACAGTTTAGATCAAGTCTGGTTTCTTTTCAAAGGCAAGTTCAGGAAAACTGTTATTTGCTGTGGGATGAAAACCCACCTCACTGTGACTTTTGCCAGGGACTGAAGTTGAACCCCCAATGCCCCATTGCTATAGCCCTCATTGCATGTGACATCACAGAACAGAAAGTGTGCCCTCAGCTGGAGTCAAGAGAGTAGCTGTACAGCTTATACCAATAAATGCAGATAGCTGATTTGTGTACCGATCGGATACACGTGCAAGTCTACTGTGTTATGCATGTGAAGTCTGTCATGTGTCATGCATACTGCATGCTCATTACTTGCCCTCTACAGTAAAACGATGTCATGTGACATCAATGCATAAGGTCTATTGGAGCTTCACTGCTTCAAATGGCACCCCCCCCCCCCCCCGTGGGCTGGGGGTTGTAGAATATGCCCATGGTATTTCCCGCCTGTCGTAAGAGGCGACTAAAGGGAAGGACTTGCATGGTATTTAAACTTTGCTCGACACTATATAACAAATTTGTGTTGGTGTGTCGTTAAATTTCATCTAACCAACCAACCAACCAAATGACATGTAGCCTTTGTCTACCCAGCCACAGCTCAAATTACAAATTAGATAACAGTATGCACCTGGTAGTAAGAGAGAGGGTAAATCATGTGAAAGTTAACACAGTTGCTGATGGTTTTGAGCATGCATACAGATACGGTACATACAGTAGTATGTACTAGAGGACTGTCCAGTAATTTGTGATGTACACCATCGGCAATGGTTTGCATGCTTCTGTTGAACCAGTATCAAATGTATCAGCTTTACAGATCTAATGTACAGTATCAAGTCTCAAGTCTGCAAGAAATGTGGGTACAGTACCCAAAACAACAGACTTTGTACACTTTGTATATAACATTTTTAGTTCGGTAGGTATGTCAGTTACAAACATACATTAGTTGGCTGAGTCAGAAGACCAACCAAAAAAAAAAAAATAAAGCACTTTAGTGTGCCCGTAAGATTTATAGTTTACTGCTGGAATACCAGGAAGTGGAATTATGTGTGCATAAAGTATATAGGGAGTTATAGCTGGACAAAAGAATGTAAAGTAACATTTGTTTGAAGTTCGAAGTGATATCAGTTGGCTAGTATCAACATTTTAGGTTAGAGCTTCTCAACCTTTTGTGACTTGAGGCCCACTTTTGACTGTTAAAATAACCAGAGGACCACCTTCTACCATTAACTGAAAAATTAAGTTCCAGCTGTAATTACAATTAGTTAGTCATACAGAACAAGTTTCAATGTAGTACAGTGTACACTATTAAAGTTACATCCGTGGTGGATGGAGTAAAGTACTTGTGATAGAAAGTCATATCATTTTTTTTTCATACCTTGCACACTTTTGAATCTGTACCAGTTGGTTGGACAAATGATGTCATTCCTACTGCACAACTGAATGTGCTGTTGCAATATCTTGTAGTATACAGGGTTCGTCTGACCAGCTTGACACCGCAACATGGGAGGTTTATCGCTGATTTTTTAAGCGGTGAGGGCAGATGCTCCTTTTTGTGAAACCCTATCTTTCTCTCTATGGACCTATTGACTTTATTTTTCAATGATTAGAAAATTCTTCCCCAAGTTGGGAAATATTTCAAAAAGGAAACCTATAGTGCTTGAAAATTCTTTTACATCACAGTATTTATTATGCTTTAAGGAGCCTTCAAAGGATTTTATTATGTGTTATTTCAAAAGTGAAATCACTAGCAGCTAGACATAGTCATAGTAACCCTGACAAGAAGTGAAGAAATCCAAAGAAGTATGCCTTAGTGGTAGGATCACCTAGACTCACCCTGACTTTCTGGCCAACTTCATGGCCCACCAGACTGCACTGCATGGCCCATTTGTGGGCTGCAGCCGACCTGTGGAGATTCACTGTTCTAGGTAGATTTAAATCATACAGATATGGGATCACTAAACAGATCAGCATAGTCAATCTCTATTTACTGTACATGTATTCCAGTGTTGGTCCAACTCTGCAGTAGGTATTACAGACAGTACTACATTCTGTAAAGCTGTGTATAGAAATAATAGCTTACCTAGAGCTGCCAAAGACCTTACAGTACCTTATTCACTGTTTTGTGTGTATTAAATTAAAGATTCTCATTGTCTTGACTCCAAAAGGTATTTTTAAAAGATAACTAGGCAGATTGGAGAAGTGGCCATTTTCTCAAAGGCTGGGATTGAGGGGTGGATCACCCATGTTTAGTAAATTATTTGCTGAACATACTGTAGAGCTGAAGCAATCCCAAATTCCATCATACTTGGAAAAAGATGAAGCCCCCTTTAATAATACTACTGCACACAGTTTTGACCATGATTTAGCACTTAGAAAGAGTCTAGGAAGTGATTCTCCCAGGGTTCACCAGATAACCTTGCAGTACAGTATGCAGGGTGTACTGTATGCTCTTTAAATCTACTACCCCATCCCCCCCCCCCTCCTGAAAAAAGAACAGGCATGTGTTCCTAACTTGCTATGTGTATACCCACAAATGTACTGCCTTAAGTGGATTCATCTTTCATACTTTATGCATGTAGCATGCATTATTTATGAAGGAACCAAATCAGATACACAACTTGTCGCAGCAAATTTGGGGCATTGTGTTTGAGGGGATTTCCACTTTTCTATATTACATCACATTGTTTTCATTGGGAGGTTTTTATGTAATTCACAGTACAAAGAAAGGTAAATTTTAATATACGATAGGTTCTTCTCTCATTGGCTATACCATGTGGCTCTTCCAGTGATGAATTATTTACTTTAACTAGGCTAGATATGTTAAGATATTAAAGACTAGGGGATTGGCCAAGCTGGAAAAATTCTCTGTTTTACTGTACATGCAAATTTATTTGAACAGGATTGAAGTGGAATCCCTTAAATCACATGAACATTAGATCCATTAGTGTCATGTGCATCCACAAGGTGTTTCTAGGCAGTTTGCTTTCCCGTGTGTTGCATTACTGGTTTTAATTAGGTGGTTGCTATTAGCAACAGATGGTTTAAATGAGATTGTGATTTGCCATGAAATATTCCAAGACCCCTGATCAGAATACCTGGCCTTCATACTGACCTAGAAGTATACAGGTACCTGAACCAGCGATGAAGTAAAAGTTCTTGGAACTCTTGTGGATATATATCCATCCAGGGTTGAAGAAGGAAAAGTTCTTGGAACTCTTGTTGATATGTCTATCCAGGGTTGAAGAATTGCAGACTTTCCCCTGGGATAGACTGCAGAACATCAAGTAGCTACCCCTGGTTTTTTCCCAGGGCTCTATCTACTGTACATGAAAAGATGATAAAATGGAGAAAATTAAAGGGAAGAAAAAAGAAAGAAAGAGAAGTAGAACAAAAAAAGACAATTGATACAAATAACCCAATTTTTAGACTTCCAGGACAATTTTCCCAGGGCATGCTATTAACTAGTTAGCTTGATTTGCTGATAATCTGATAATGAAAATGGGAGGTGTATTGAATTCAGTTCTAGAACTTATGCAGGGATAGATGGCTCATTGTCAACTCAACTCAAGCTTAAAAGGATGTGTGTAGAAGAGTCCAGTTAGCTAGAAGTTAATGTACTATGTCAATAGAGGTTCTAGACATGATGGTTAATGTGAAAGAGAGAGATTTGTATTAGAATAGTTGAGTCATCCAGCAGTAACTAGAGGTTGAAGACATACTGCAATAGATTCATATGTGATAGAGAGAGTTTGTATCAGAATAGTTGAGTGATCCAGGAGTAACTGTGTATAAGGGAAGTTCAAGGCATACCATATAGATTCATGATATGTTTAATAGGGAGAGAGTTTGTATTAGAATACTGTAGTTGAGTTATCCATGCAGCAGTAACTATATGTAAAAGAGAGGTTGAAGACATTCTGTATAAATTCATGATATGTGATAGGAGAGTTTGTATTAGAATGGTTGAGTTATCCAGCAGTAACTTTTTGTATAAGAGAGGTTAAAGACATATCGTAATGTACAGATTCATGATACAGTATTAAATGAGAGAAAGAGTCTGAAAGATTGCTTAGAGGAGTCTAGACAGTCAACTAGCGACTACAGTGTTGTATGTCAGAGGTTGAAGACATTGATAGATTTGTCAGAGAAACTATTAGTATAAGAGCTGAGTTGTAACAGAGTTTGAAGGTATACTGTACTATATGATGTTTTATATAGGGAAAGAGTTGATTTTCAGTATCATCCTTGAATCTTGCATCTAAGAGCAGCCTTAAATAATTTGCTTTAAATATACTGTAAATCATTTAAAGGTCTGCAAATTGTTATGTTTATACCACTTTACTGTGTTGAAGGCAGAAATGTCAAGAGCATGTTCAGTGTCACTTAATATAGCACAAATAAATTAATGTCAAATTTTATCAGTGATGAAGAGATCATGTTTTGAAGACTTGATACTTTAATAAGGCTTTAGGTAATTCTTGTTGTAAATGTCATGTACCTGCTAATTGAGTGTATATGAAGGAAGAATGCATCAGTTCCTCTGGTTTCAGTCACTAATTTTGTAGCATTGTGCTAAGATGCGTCAAAGTCCAGTCCTATAAATTTGAACTGCATATAATCTAATTTGTTGAGTCTTGCATTACAACAGAGGCAGTATAGTAGCACTGTAGTATATATGTGCATTCCAGGTTACATTGTGAAGTCACCAGGTGTACATGGGTGTAGTGCTGTATTACAGTATTTGCAATTTGTGATTCACCATAAGGCTGTGGGTACAGCATTCCAATTGTGGGGTGGTTAGCAAAAATTTTTGTGGGTAGGAAGTAGTCTGCTGTGACAAAAAAGTGTATAGGGAAATTTGTAGGGTTACTGGGAGGAAGTAGGCTAATATCTGTTTCACTCCTACTTACCTCATCTAATATACATGTGGACTGGTACCACCTGACACAGCTCGGGATCCGTATGGTATGTCATATCAACTCGGAAATTGTGCTGGCAGAATGAGCAACTAAGAAATGGGTTTGGGGATTTTCTGAACTCCCGAGAAAAGTCCAAATCTCCTTTGAACATTTTCAGGGTGGGCTAGTAATTTAACTTGAGCAGTGTAAGTGTGTACACAGTACATGTCATGCAGACTGATGAAAATTGAATACTGCTTCATATAGGCATGTAGTAGCAAATGAAACATAATAAAGTTGAAATTGTTATTGCTTTTGGGTTAAGAATTTAATGAAAACTATTTTAAAATGAAAGTGAAGGTGTGCACCTTTCCAGTTATTGCTAATTGTTAAATCTTTTTTTTTTTCTCAATGGCTGATCATTATAAATACATTGGTACTGTCGGTAGTTTGCAAGTGACCTTCAGAATTTTATTTTGTCTGAAGCTCAGGTTCATTGGATTTGTAGTTTAACATAAAAAATATAAAAAATGTACCAAACAATTAATAAGGGACTAATGAAGCAGTGATGAAAGTATCATTGTGCATTAATATCTGATTACTGCTTAATTATTAAATTCATGTTTTTTAGTAGATACTGTCTGGATTCTGATTCTGGGAAATGTCGCTGTAGTTCCCTTTGTCTAATCTAAGCCCAGGTTCAATAAATCCGTAGTTAAGCATAAAAATATAAACGGAAAAATTTTATAGGAAAATCCACATGCAAGTGTTTGCTTCAGGGCTTTGGCACAACAACCTCAAATTTTGGAAGATATGAATGACTACTGGTGTCCCGTTTTTATTTGAATTTCTTCTGTGGTGCCTTCTGCAATGACTATGGTCCCCTTAAATCTAAACAAAAAAGTGAAAGTCACATGCCCCTTGTGAATTTTATTTCCAGCCCCGATATTATGCATGGTGTATAAACTTCATAGTATGCACGTTAATGGCATCTGCAGATGCCACCAGGTACATTATTGTAGATTTGCAGTATCACAAAGTATGTACATTGATGTTCTTCAGTACTGGATGAAACCTTCAATAATTTAAAACTCAGTTTTATACAAAACTGATGTGCAATACTTGTCATGCTCAAGGGTACAGTAGCTGAGATAATGTAATATTTAGATGATGACTGATATTTGTGTGGCAGTTGCTTTGAATCTTGCATTTTAGAAGTTGTTTTTCCCTGTATTTTGATTTTTTTACACACATATCCTTTTTTACCAATTAAAATGTTCGTAATTTGTAAAAAATACTGTAGGTGATGCCATTTTTTAGGCTTCCACAGTGACAAAAAATAAAAAAGATGTAAGAATTTTTAAAAAGGTGAGCCAAAAGAATTGAGGAAATAGTCAACACCTTTTAAACATGCTCTGAAGCAAATTGGCATGATTATAAAGTTAAAAGTTTTTTTTTCTTCTTCTCACAGGAAGTAGTAGCAAATTATGTGACAAGTTTCGTAGCACTAAACCGTCATCTAATGGGGAGAGTGAAGATGGTAGTCCTGTGGATGAGGACAAGAGGTGAGTATGGTGTCTGCAGCAGCCTGGGCCATGTTTCATAAAGGGTTAAGATTGATCTCAAGTTTAATTTTCAATGGGATGATGGTTTAATTGGCAGATCAAACTTAAGATCGGTTGTAACTCTTTATTGAAATGGACCTAGTTGAGTTTCCCACTTAACTGTACAAGTTGATTTGGTATTGTGGGGAAGGGTAAAACATCTTTGTAGGATTGTCCAAGTTGAATTAATGCCAAGGGTGAATAAATTCGGTTCAGTATTTCTTGCCAAAAAATACATACTTATGGAGGGGCTGAGCAAACAAAGTCCGCTCCACTGGGTACTTGGTCAACAGACTCAGCTGGTTGCTGCACAGGAGGGAAAATGGGAAAACTGGAAAAAAAATTGGAATTTTCTGTAGTCTTCAAAGTTCTTGAACTTTCAGTGTATGGTGTGGAAAAATCATGGTTATTTTGCGTGCAAAATTGAATCCCTTAAACGTACTGTACTCCAGATCATGTAGTTGCCAGTGCCCTAGCTTCGCTGTTTCACAGGGGCGGCACGCTCCGCCCCTCTTTTCGCCCGCCCTGCCCCTTCTCTTGACTTCCTATCCCTGCCCTGCCCCTTCTTTCAGCCGCCCTTGTAATTTTCCGCAGGGTTCTGCACTGCGCCAAATTATTAAAACGGCAAAGACAAGACAGCTGAACACGTTTATATGTCAGTGGTTATGCTTACTATAGAAACGTACAGCGTGTTCTTCACCTTGCAATCAATTATCGAAGCACCATGCATTGACCTGCGATCCCAAAGTTGTTTGTTCAGCTTGTAGCTATGGAATACAACAATGTTGTGTGTCAGAAGCCCTGGAGACCCGCTACGCAGGCTAATTCAACGACCAGCCTTCTGAAATTCCCCATACGTACAGTGTGGAAAAACGCTCGCATCTGAGCGAACTTTCTCACGTGCTGTACGTACTGTAGGTTAACGCCTGTTGTCTCGAACTCCAGTCTCTCAACTGCACTTGCGCAAATCATACCGCTGTTCGCCGTACGCCAGACTCAGCATCTTATATTTGGGAAAAGTTTCTTGCATATTTATGGCATAATTTAATAAAGTTATCTGCACGATTTTCTGGGAAAAGGTTGCAAGAAGCTAAGCCAGGTCTATACAGTATGCACTGGCTTGACATGAAGTAGTGAAGTTGCTGGGCGGGTTTCGTAAACCAGTTCAGTGTTTATACTGTAAAGCTTGCAGCTATGCTCGCGGACTACAACCAACCAATGAGTGCGGGCAGCTAGGCTACCTGGGGCCTAGCAGAGGGCTACTCATTACATGTAAAACGTAAGATGGCTTCGCCAAACGCAGTCGCTCACAGATGTAGTCTGAGTTGCATGGTACACGTGTACACATAGTACACAGGTGAACATCGTTATCAACAAACTATTCAGTGACTTGATCGCAACACTGCTCCGTTATAGCGAAGTCACATTGCAAATGGGTCAACTCGAATACTTATACGCCCCTTGTGCCTCCATTTTAGGGTAGGGGGAAGGTTGAATACAGCAAAACGGCGAGAACGTTCATGGTGGGAGATATAAAGATGGAGGCATAACTGAGCAACAGTTTTATGTGCCTGAAATTTAGAAGTTGAATGCAATGTATACTTCGACCGCCCAATTGCATGATGATCGGGGCTCTTGTATAAAGTTTAATTTACATGCGAGGCAATTTTACAGCACCCGAAAACTTTCATACAAAGCAGTAACTACATCTAATCCGTATACACCAGTGACTGACAAATATAAATGGCGGACGTTGTGGACATCTACCTGACCTCATATTTTCCAAGTTTACAATTAGCCTATAACAGCAGTGCTGGTATAAAATAAAAGTATGAAAATACTGTAGAGTCGTGGGAATTTCACTTTTTATCATCTGTAACAAACAGGCCATAACCTCAGCTAAAGCAAGCTACTGAATTAGTTATTAATAATCAGTCCTGAGAATGACAAACTTTTACTGACTGACAGATTATGTAATCAATGATGGACCGTCATAGATGCGATCCCACTTTCCTCGGCTGTGTAATGCACTGAAACAATAAATTCTGGTCTTTCAAAACTTTTGCGGTTTCGCAAAGGAGTGGGACTGCTGTAATATGACATTCCACAAAATGAAACAGGCTGTCAAGTGAACACTTCTGGGCCAGCGATCACATGGGTAAAACCTGGGTTGCCATGTAAGACCCAGATAATTAATGGGTGATTTCTTAATCACAATCACCACGTTAGGGGAGATTGGTAAGAGGTGAAACAGGGTTTAAATATAATTCAGTGGTTTCATGTTGAATTTTTGAATCGGCTCGTTTGTCTCAAGAATGTACGTATGTACGTGAAAGTCAGTAACAACCAGTGTCTCTGAAGACACATGAGGACCTTAAAACAAAAAGTACCATTTTGGGGTTTATTCGTGTGCCACGTATGACAGACGAGGCAATACGGTCAATATGCTAGCCATTCATAAATGAGAGCTTGATGAAGATTGCACATACAATTTTGGGGACATTGTAGAAGTGAATCAAGACACAGTATGTAGTCTGTAGTATTAATTTAGTAATTAATATGCAGTCAAGAAATATTAAAGGTGAAGACAAAATAATACATATAGGCTATCTATCTTACATTCACATTTTTCTCTCATTTCTTTGTAGTGGCTAAAAACTTAGGGTCTGGAATCTGCATATTCTGTGGCTCAGATTCTTTCAGTCTATGGGTGTTGAAAGGTAAAAAAGACCATATTCTGGGTTGAGAGAGAAGCTAAAACCCAGGAGCTTCCGGGGGCTTCGCCCCCTTCGCCCCCACCGGGGCGTTGCCCCTGGACCCCACCAGGGGCCCTTCGGCGGGCCCCTGGACCCCCGGCCAATGGTGCGCAGCGCTTGGCAAGCGCAAATTCTGCCCTCCTAATGTTCCTCCCCCTGCCCCTTTTTCACTGAAGCTAGGTCTGGTCTGGTTGCATACATCCATTGTGCATAAGTACATCTTATAGAAGTCAAAAAAGTTTTGAAAATGGTCATCTTGCTGGTCTTGCTGATGGAGGCTTTTTTTTTTTTCATTTTTTCTATTTTAACTTTGTTTAAAGGAGGGTAACTCGGTAAGTGTAGGTTAATCTTCCCCGAGGCCCTCACAAAGGAAGACAAAAATTTACGTACATAAAAATGAGAATAAAAAGTAAAGGCAGCTTATAAACAATTAAAAAACTTAAAGCAAAAGTGAAGAAATTAAAAGTAAAAACATAAAACCATGATGATAATTGATGCAAAAAAAAAAAATAAAACTGTACAGGTAACTACTAAAATGATTACTTACAAAAAGATATAATAAACACATACTAAGGTAAACAGATAAAATACATTACAATTGACACTGAAGAAAAAATTGCTTAAAGACACAGCTTTCTTGACCAAGGAAGGGAAATTGTTCCCATGTTTTGCAGGCTTGAAAAGACAGGAGTTTCTCAGTAGTTTGGGAACCTTATAGTTGTATAAACAGGGGTACAGTAAGGTGTACTTAGTAAACCACTGCACATCTATATGCTATGAAAGTAATTGTGTCAAAACAACTTTGTAATTAGTACTCTGCCAGTTCTGTATTAACAGCAACACCTTTTAGTGCATTTGGTTACTGTACAAATTCATTCTCCACAGTGCTTAAATATTTCAAAACACATGGAAAGTTTGTTTGAAGGTTAATTCTATAGCCTCTATATCATGTAACTAACTCAAGATTTGCAAATGGAACCGGGCCTTTTATGGTCTTCCAAAGAAGTAAATGTTATGTATGTAGCTGTAGCTTTATAGTATTTGACTCATGGAAAAGCCACCCGAAGTATGACATACCTTTGAACTGCCTGCTATGTTGATTTTAACATCTAGGTTAAAGTACACTATTGTAATTTGTATTGTAGGCTCTAGCAGTTTTTCGTGCAGTAGGTTTTTCATAACCTGTGATGATTTGAAAGAATTATTGAGAACTATAAATGTGTTTCTGTTTGCATAAATTGATCAGTAACTGAACTGGTTCTACTTCAGTGACCATTGTGACTCTTGATGGTTATGGTATTAGTTGAGTAAAGTGCAAAGTCCAACAAGATTTGTATCACTACTGCAAGATGTGTAGTACTGTATGTTAAACCCGTAAAGCTGTTGAGTACAGCAATTGCGAAGGTATTAAAGCTTGTGGTTAAATTACTACTATTTAATTGTAAGTATTTTAGGTAAGTTATCATAGAAAATACCGTTCCAAATTTTCGTGCTGAATTATCTTTTGTTTTGATATATTCAAAAGTGACCATAAAGGAAGGTCAGTGGTCCGTCTTTAGTTACTCTTCAAGAGTCTTTGCCTTCTTCCAGTATAAGTGCAAAGTCACTAAGGTCCTTTCAAATGAAGCTCAAGATGTATCTTTTGAACATATAGTTAAGCATCCTTTTTCTTCATTATCGTGCTCTCCTCCTTTCCTTCTTTTCTTCTCCTTCTCTTGCTTTCCCTGTGCCCTTTTCCTTGCCTCTTCTGCTCCCCTTTCAATCTCCTATATTTAGTTCATATTACTTTTGTGCTGTTAAGGTCTTTTTGTGTTTAATGTTGTGTCAGTATATTTATTATCTAAGTTGGTCCTGCACTAGCTTTGATAAGTTTTTCCTGTTTTCTTATATCCGTCATATGTATTTTCATCAATGGTTTTGTAAAACATGAGAAGTTAATTTGAATAGTTGTAGATTCAACTTTGGCAGCTATACTGTAGGCAGGATACCATACTATGCATGGGTTTGTAGGAAGGTAGACTCTTTTCCAAATAACAATTACAAAGGATTGTGGGATAGAGTTTGGTATGCGTCGTTTTTGTCAGTGGCATATTACTGTGGCGAAAAACGACTCATACCAAACTCTATCCCACAGTTCTTTGTAATTGCTATTTGGAAAAGGGTCTATGGTAAGCTACAGGTTTGTTCAGAGATGGCTACCACACTGTCCCTTCTTGGAGGGGATGGAGTAGCCTAGTGGCAGCACTTGTGACTCTCAGTCAAACTGTGAGTTTGAGACCTCCCTGAGTTGCTGCTAGGTGTTAGGCCTATGCAATGAGGAACTGACATCCCATTTTGGGGAATTTAAGTACACTCTCATCCACTTCACATCATGGAAACAGGGTTTAAATATTGCCCTGTCCCAATAGCTCACAGGTTCCTTCTCCTAGGGAGTATACAAGTGTGAATTAGGATGGGGAAAGGAAATTGTTTCAGGGAAAAGTTAAGTTTTGAAATTTTGCATATACATGGTAAATTTTGATTTTTGAAGGTTTTGTGAATTCCTTAAAAATTGAAGATCATAACTTTATGTATTACATAGTATTGCAAGACATTTCTACATTAATACAGATGTTGTTAGTCTATCAGCTTATGTGGCAGGTAAGAAGCATTATCTCGTGGTGTGAATAACCCACAAGTGTGTTCATGATCAAAGTTCAATGCATTGTACAGTGAACTTGATCTCAATACTGTATCTACAGTATTCAGAGTTCTTTGAAAACCTCTTTGGAAGGAACTGTACAAGTGGGTTGATATATGGAAGCCTTTACAAGGACCTCTCAGACTTGTATATTTTACTGTGTTTTGCCTGTACTTCAGGACCTGAGTGTAGGCTTCATACTACTCAACAGAAGCGAATTGTGATCCTAGCATCAAAGTGATTTCATATGTTAAAACTCAAAAACAACGAGAGATCCCTTGTGTGCTGGTAGCAGCTCAAACTGTATCATCCCACAAGTACTATTTGTGCCTCACACCTTCGAGGTAGTATACTTCTGTACATCTTGTCATTAACTGCTAGATAGATTGTGGGAGGAATGTTCACAGTGTGGTAAGCTTAAACATCAAATGGTATTAAAATGAATCTACTCAAATTTGAATAAGCATTCTCTGGTATACTGTTCTTTACTTATGATTGTGACAGTATTTTTGTTCCAATTATGTTATTCAGGCTTGATAGGATGGGATGGTATATTCTGAAACAGTGTGAAAGATAGGTATAAGGAAGATAGGAGGGGCTTAGTTTGATGAAGCTGTGTTTCAAAATACAGTAAAGTTGGGGCTGTTATATTCCCTTTAAGGAAGAACATGCTTCCATGTAGCCTCAGAGACATGTATGTTACTGTAATGGTTGATAAATGATGGCAGTAGAACTGGTGGTATTGATAAAGGTGGTGGCATTTATGGCCATGAAACCCTAGCAATTATGAGGAAGTTGATGGTACAATCATTGGCAGGGTCTAAGTAAGGTGCATTTTTCATCCAAGAGTAATCTACAGGTTTCCCTTCTGAACCAATGTTTCACAAAACCAAATTTGATCTTGATTGTTGAGTTGGTTATAATCCACCTGACATGAAGTTTTACAGTAACTGACAAGCCATCATGCTTCATCCCCATTCTTGGTCGTTTAGCATTGCAAAGCAACTGCCCTTCAATAAGACCTGAATGATTATTTGTTATTAAAAGTGGTAGGGGAATACCCACACAACCTTCTGTGCCCTTCACTTGATGGTGAAGTTAATCTCAACTCATATTGGTGACAGAAGTATGGAATTTCTTCTGACCAAAGTGATAGGATTTTTAATATTTCACATTTGTAGAGGTACTGTAACGGTGATTCCTTTAGGCCTATATGCTGTCCTTCTTATAGCCATGAGATATACAAGCATCCACCTTGTCCAGTAGAATATGCAGTTCTTAACAATTCAAGCATCAGTGCTCAAGGAGCAATTGTGAATAATGAGTTGAAAAAGCCAAATGAGCCTTCCACTGGTGCTTTGTCCTGTGGAAACCCACAGGGAGGGGGAGGGGGAGGGGAGAGTGGGGAGGGGAGGGTGCCATGATTACTGCCCATCTCACTGGAGTGAGTTCTGGTTCTCAGACCTGCTTAAAGTTGCAGACCAGTACAGTATGTACTCAACTTTGAGATTTGAGGACAAACCGGTGAAAATATGCCAAACCTCAACATTAAATTGAATTTTTATTTCAAATAGAACTCACAGTTACAGTGTTAACATTCCAACACCTTATTTGCGGTCACAGATTGCATTTAGTATATAGCTGTTTTTTTACTTTTGCACACCATGTGGTTTGGGGATCACAGTGTGAGACGAATATTACTCAAACTGTGAGTCCTTCCACGAAAGCATTAAGAATTGCCAGATCTGCAGTTAAAGACACACTTCCTAGCCAAAGGGGCACATGCTTAATATCAGGCATTAAGACAGTTAAGTGCAGTTGACAGGACAGAGCACATGGAATATAATAGGTTAGAAGAAAAGTCAGATTTAATGAAACACTCAAGTTGGGCGATGGGTATTTTTAACTTTAATGCACCACTCTTTGCTCACAGACTTACATGTACAGTACTGTACAACATTTACATATGGTGAGAATGTTTCATAAAACAGCTCTAGCCCTGTATAGTACATATGTAATCTTTGTAACATTTGTGCAACTGTTCCCCTACTTATTAGTACAAAGTAATGTAGACTTTTCAAATCTACTATACTTACCTCCTGTTTTTGTAGCTTTTTTCATCCTTACCTACCCACAGAATGTGCCTGGATAAATTGATAGCACAGTGGGATAGGGAGCCCTCTACAAAATTTGCCGCAGTGCATGGTCCACATTCTCTTTCCAAATCTTGAAGATTTCAAGCAATTTGTGCTGGAGCTGGTTTTGTGTATAAACTTGTGATCTTTGATATTTTTTTTCCCCCAGGATTGTGGTTTCCTTGTAAAGTTGGATATTGTAGCAAGACCTGCCTGTTTTGAAATGTTTCCAACTTCATCTTAGTTCAGTTTAGCAGTTATGTTAGTTGGTTAGTTAGTTAGTTAGATGGGGTTTAACGACACAACAACATGAATGTGTTATGTAGTGTCAGCTAGATAAAAAAGGTAATGGTGGGGTAATCAGTTAAGAAAAATGCAAAGATGGGGCAAAATTCTACTAAATGGTCTAGACAAAAGCAGATGCGGGAGACATGTCAAAATTTCCTGTAAAGGTTACTTTCCTTGAGAAAGCCCAGAATGAGAGAAGGGTCTGTGTGCTCAAATAAGGTTTTTGAGGTTTGGCACAGTGTAGTACTTCTGACGAGTATGGGAGTATTCATAACAGTCAACGAGAATGTGACTAACGGTGACAGCACAATCACAGGGGATGCAATATGGGCTGTCATCTCCGTGGAGTAAATAAGCATGGGAAAGGTAAATGTGACCGAGGTGAGCCCTAGTCAGGACTAGATCATCTCTCCGCTCACTGGGGGCTGTATTTCCCAGTCTTGCCCGCGTTAGTTTTACTTGGTACAATACATTTTCGGGGAAGGAATCCCACAGTATTTCAATTTTACATACTGTAACCATTGATCTTAGGACGGTTATCAGTGTGAGACGAGAGATTGGTGACGTCCATCTGTAGGGCTACTTTAGAAAGTGTGTCAACCTTTTCATTTCTGCATATGCCCATGTGACTGGGGACCCACACTAGCACGCTAGCAGTTATGTTGTTCCAGCTTTATTTCAATCATTTACAACATCATGCAGGCTTGATTTTCAAGAAAATTTTCAAGTTGTCCATTGGACAACCATGAAGCCAAATTTTGATTGTCAGAAATATTTTAAGGTTGTCCGAATGGAAATGCTAACAAAAAATGATCAGTTGTATTTCATGTCTCTTGCTCTCGCTGCCATAGTAAACAACATTTACTTAAATTCTGTATGCTTTCCATCTTTTTCTTTTTCTGTGTTTCAGTGATGAATGACAGTCCATGCTGTACCATTGTCTCAATACCACTTTGACATTCTTTCTTGCTGATTTAGTGAACTATTCAATTACATGTAAAATTTACTGTCCATCGGACAAGCTCAAAGAGAGAAAGTGGTTGTCTGATGCAAATTTTACTCATCTTGGATGAAAGGACAAGAGTTAAATTTCAGCCCTGAACATGGTTTGCACTCATGCATGTATGTACACAATCACTTGATGAGGTATAGACTTCTTTACAGATACAGTGCACAAAATCAGTGTATAAAAGTGTGTGGGGTGGAGTGGGAGCTGGGGGGGGGGAGGGGTAGGGCATCGAGGCAAACTGTTCATTCATTCATAGCCTTGCCCTGCAGATGATGGGTAATGTTGAAAACACTTCTGAAACACTTCTGAAAATCTATATCTTCCTTCCATTATCAATCTCTTCATTTGTTTTGGTTTGTTTTGTCAATGGTTCAGAGCATTTTGGTTCTTTCAAATGGGCCGGTAATTAATGAACAATGAAGTCTCATTAGTATGAAACACTCTATCGTACCTGATATGCCATAGTCTGTTTTATAGGGTATGTATTTTGTAGGAATAGGCAGTAAAATCAAGTGATACAGCATATATCTTCAGTAGCAAGTAAAACAAAAAGAACCAAAAAAAAAAAACCCTCCATGAATTTTGCATTCCAGTTTAATGCCCCGTAGATCATTGGCAATGCTGAAAGGCAGGGAAACACTTGAAATGATATACTTTTTTATTGTGACTATCATCTTTTGGGGGGAGGGAGTTTCTTTTATCTCTGGTTCATTGAATTTGTTGTTTCTTGTGTAATTAATGATTATTTTAATATGGAGAGCTTTTTTATCTGTAATTATTAGTGGTATGAAACATTATATCATACCTGATATGCTATAATCTCTTTCATGATATATCTTCTAAGTATGGCAATGAAGTCAGCTGATAAAGTATGTATCTTTAGTAGCCAGTAAGACAAAAACGAAGCAAAATATAAAAAGAAATTCTCCATGAAGAAGCAGTTTACTTTTCCTCAATCAAGTTGTAATTGAGAACATACTTTGAATTATTGCCGCACTGATAATATTTAGATATCAGAGAACCTTGCATAATTTCCTTCTACATTCTATAAGTTTAAAATATATGTGCAACTATTTGTTAAAAGTAACGCCATTTTGCCGCTACTGTCAAGTTTGATAAATGCATTCCTGTGATTTCAATGAAAGTTTAGTAAATTTGTCAATACCAGGTTGCTGAAAATATTGATGGAGTTTCACGCGTCTGTCTCAGAATGCTCATTTGGAAAACGATTGTATAACAGGGGAAGTGAAGTTTTTTATGGCAAATTCCCAATTCAATTAAGAAATGTTATTGAATTTCTGTACAGGCTAAACATGCATGTGCCCGTCACGGTAGTCAGATTCAATCTTCCTATTGATTCCTAACACCTTTTGACTTGAATGAGTGCATTGTCAGGCACATTCATATGCCTTTCTTTAGATCAACCTTTCAAGGTTGAAGCGATGATTCTAAAAATGAAAATATTCTGTACAGTTTGTGAGCTAAGTGGAGAGAGAATTTCTTGATAGGTTTGTTGTTACTTTGTAAAACCTTTTTCTCATTTTGGATCTTTTAAACTGCAAATTAAGTATAGAGTGTCATACTGTATCCAGCAAGAGATATCCCCTTTTTTTACCATTTTAACAGCTTCTTAAAGGTGTGTGTAGTAGATGGGAAGGGGGGGGGGGTTGCAAATAATAATATTAAAATATATTTATACAGTGCTTTACATAAAAGAATATCTCAAAGTGCTTTACAAAGTAAAATGCAACATAAAACAAAAAGCAACTAAAACCAAAAGGGTATAATTCAAAACAGACAATGAAAACAAAAGAAAATGTAAATAAAACAGAGAGAATGAAGACAAAGACCCATGTAGGCTTTTGCAAGTGTAAACTGACCAGAATTTTATACCACAAATAATCTTTTTTCACATTTTCAGAGTGTTTGCACCATGTACAAACTAATGTGTAGGCATATATCTTGCATAGATCTGTTCTTGTCGAGGCTTATCCCTTCCACTATGGAAGGATGCCTGTTCTGGCGGCCATATACTGAGCCACTTTGCTAGACCTGGTACTGCTCCTAGAATTTAACAGTATGTTAGCCTGCTTGTACTGGGCCTACAACCGGAAACATATAGGCCTACTTAGCTTAACAGTGACATATGAGTAAACATTTAAAATCAATTTTTTTTTTGTTAAAATTTTGTGTTTAATTCTCCAGTTTCCAATAGTCTTTTCTTTGCCTCTATCTCTATCAGTTATGAGAGCATTTGGTACAAGTGAAAGGTCACTGACATACTGTTGGTCTATACTTCTTTGGATGATACCATGTAGGCCCACATATTGTGCATATGTAAAAAAATTCCCAACATGCCTGTATCATTCCTTAAGCATGATAACAGACTATTAACTGAAGCCTTCAAAGAACCCAGTCTGTTTTATGATGTATGGGGAAAGACCACAAGTAGAATGTTAGGGTAAAATATGGTTTCACAGGGAAAGAATGTGATACAAAAAGGGTGGAATGTTGTCTGTAAAATAAAGAATTATTTTACAATTTTAGGAAACTTTGCTGTGATTGACATTTTTGAAAATTACTTCAGTCAGTTTCAAGGTGGAAACCCAGTTTGTACAGTATATACATGTGTAGCATTTATAATTCCTGCATTTTTACCATTCCTGGCATTGCCTATTGCATGGTTTCTTGTTTAAACACGTACATTTATGTGAAGACACTGCATAATTGTTGTTTTTAGTTAAAGACCGTTCTAACATATGTTCATCTTTCAAAGAAAACCATTAGTATCCCTATAACTGATCTGTAATTACCCTTGGCTGCATTGCTATTACAGGCTTAAGAGGATTTAAGTATTAGCAAAGTTATTACAACCAAGGTGGGGTTTGAGGGAGGTACCACTACATTCATCAGCTAATGATACTTGCAGCTCATTTCTCTGATTAACTCAGAATCTTTCTTTGAAATTGAGTTGCTGCTTTGTAGTCCCTTTAAGTTTAGCCTTTTGTGAATTTCATTCAATTTTCAAGAGGCTGGAATGATGTATAATATCCTATTCTTTCTGACTCCACCACAAATGTTTTAATTTCACTGATTAGATGTTGAGGATAAAGTGAAAATGACATTTTATCACAGGTACTTAACAGGGGATGTGAAGCTTCCTGATAATATTTGATTAAATCTAGACATTTTCATTAATATGAAAGGATATCTGATTCCTCATGGTGAAGGACAAAATTGGCACTTCTCTGCATACATGTATTGCTTTTGCTGTGTGCGGAAGTTGAGTTCAAAAGATATTTGACTACATGGATTCTAGAGAAGTCAGAACCATTTTTGTGAAGGATGATTAATTTATTTCCTTGTAGGCTGATTTTTTAGCTATGTAACTGTTTCACTCCAGCACATCACATATACTGAAGGTCTGTCTGTGTAATGGAAAGAGTTTGTCTGCTCTCTCTTCAGATTTGGCAGCCCGCTCCTCTCGCAGGGAGAAATCAGCATAGGAGTCAGTACTGGAGAAGTTGCTTCCCACCCAGCTGGTCCACCGCCTCCCCTTCAAGTGATCTCACCTAATAATATTATAAAGGAAGAGGATGAACCAATGGACACTAGTGACCCTTTGATATCTGAGAACATTGTGCACACTGCCAATGGAGTGATGCCTAGTAGTCCAGGAGTGCTGACATCAAAGGTTATATTTACAGCTGGGTCCGGTGATGACGAAGATGAGGCTATGGACACAGAACCGGTGTTTCATCCAGCTTGGACTGCCAGTAAAACTAATAGCTTAAACTTAGATCATGAAGAATACTTCACCCAACAGAGGAGGGTACGGTCACAGAGTCATTCTGAACTTCCGAACAATTCAGCCAATGGAAGGCCCTCTTCTAGTGAACTGCCCATAGTGGACACATCAGGGAACTTCATGCCACCAAACGAAAGTGCCAATGTTTCTATAAAACATCGTCCCGTTGTCAAGTGTATGAGTGAAGAATCTCCACAGTCAGTACATTTATCAGTACCAGGGAACAGACCAGTGCCTTTACAAAGGAGGATCTACCCTTCCTTTCCCTATTCTCCATATGGATCACCCCATTCCTCCCCCAAGGCTTCGCCATGTGCGTCACCCCGGATGCCACGTCCACCCACAAAAGAATCACACAAGATTGATATCAGCAACAAACAGGTGAGCATTAATTGTGATAGGACAACCAATGACTATCAAAAGCCAGTGTTCTCCACTAGCTGTTTTGTTAGGGTGCTGCACCCGGACAAAATTTTCAGAGGGTGCTCAGCACCCAGACAAAAAATGTACCACGCGGACAAAAAGTTGAGCCTCCGGGACAGAAATGATCAATTCAAAACCTTAAAACAAACAGCAATAATTTCAGTGTGAACATTAATGACAGTCAGAAATGTACTTAGTCATCAAAGAAGGCCATAATTTTAAATTAATCATATAGGTTAGCAAACATTTCTCAAAGAGAGCACCCCCCTCTCTTTATAGACAGCGACCACTATTACCCTTAACCTTCAGAGCACCCGGACGAAAATTCAGTCAGTGGAGAACACTGAAAAGCTAGAATTTTCAATGTCTAACATTGACAACTTCAATTTAGCTTAATCCCTTTTTGCTTTTAAGCCTACAGGATGATTTCAATAATGTAAGCATGAGCAAAGAGGAAAATGTCTTTGCACTCCTTAGCAAACTGTTACTGTCACTTGGTTCTCAATCTGTTTCCTACAGCAACCTCATTGTAGAGATGTGACCAATTCCAAAGCAATCCAAGCTTTGGATGCTACTCCTGACTATTAAAAGGGTCAGTGCTGATATGACAAAAATGCTGACAAATATCACAAAACTTTGAAAATTCTGGCAGAATCCATTACCAGATGTGCTGAATCCATTACCAGAGGACGCTCTCACAAGCTGGTTAAACCAAGAGTAAACTCTTAACTTTTGCATTTCATGTTATTGAAAACTGGAATTCTCTTCTCGAGCAATTATTGACTCCTCTACTCATTACCGTTTTAAGGCAAGGCTTTCCACTGGCATAGATAGCCTGAAGTGTTTAGGCACAGATACTCCAGTTAGTTTTGCTCATTAGGTACAGAGACTCCAGTTAGTGTTTGAGGAGTGATGAAATGGCCTTTGGCCAACAAAATCAAATCTAATGTGATGTGATGGAATGGAGATCCAACTTTTGATGGTGACCCATGGGTTGAGAACTAAGTGTTTTAGAAAGCAAAAGCTACGTAGATAACATTGGCCAGTCTATATGTCTCTCCTCCCAATACCTCCTACCATTGGTCATTATGAGACATTCATTTGTGGTTTTACTTGCTTTTTACCAATCTCTCAAATGAAACTTCATATTTAAATTTGCTTGGAAAGTAGGTTACCCTAGTTGTCAAAGATCCCTTCTGCTCACAGTGTATAAAAAATTTGTACAATTGATTCATTTCAGTTAATACAGTAGTGGCATTCTCTCAAAAATAGTTCAGTATTAAATGGCAAGTCCTAATTACTTCTCTGGTAGAGGATCCAAACTCCTGTCCTTACAATATCCTGCTATTACAGTATAAAGTTGGTGTCCAACATTTCATTTTCAACTTGATATAAATAAACATTAGCACTCTAAAATAGTAGCTTGAGCTGATAAATTACATTTTTTACAGTCTCAGTTAATTGAGAATTGCAGTACATGACCGAAGCTGTAGTTTTATCATCATAGAAAGATGCTGTTTAAATGGTATGTTGTGTAATATGACATACACTTATGGTATCAGTAGGGCAAAGTTACGAGTAATGACTCTCAGGGCAGCAAGTTCTCAATTCCCAACTTGTCATAGTCTCCCCATCCTTCCCTGAATTTCTACAGTGTTGACAGGTAGGCTATTATTGTGAAAGAGCTTACAATATCTAACTGTGGTCATGGTGTTTTGCTAATCCTTTCTGATTCATGTGCTTCTATCATCAAAATCTACTATGAACTCAAACTTGCACCCTTCCTCAACCCATCTGTACAGCCTCACAGCTCCAGAACAAGTTGCATCTTGGATATTTTCCAAGACATTATCCTTGGTGTGTAAGTAAGCAATCAGACCTCTGCAGGAGAATTGGTCAGAATTTAAGTTCAAAGATCTATGCACATCTTGGCAAATGGCAACCAAGTGCGCTGTTATGGAATGTAGAAAAAAGTAGGCAGTGAAACATAACAAGGCATCTTGATGACTGTATCTAATAAGTCTGAGGGATGTATGCAGAAGTTTGGCATAGTTGAAAACAATTGGTGTAAAAGAAGACCATTCATGGTCTTTACATTCTCTCCTTCTAAGTGTGCATGCCCTTTGAAAGTAATTCATATCAAACTTTCTGGTTTCCAAAAATTGTGAAATGTTTTTTTCTAGCTGCTTCATTTCTTTGAAAACCTAATATATCATGTATAGTATGCATCAGTGTATTAGGCTGTGTCATTTCTGTGGCACTTCGTCTTCCATGGTTTTTCTCTACAGGCCAGTCTACACAATCATACATTTTTTGACAAACATTTTCATGAAAACGTTTGTCTGCTTGTTGGGAAGATGAAAAAATGCAGCTTCAAAGTTTATGTATCTTCAGACATGTTGGGCATTCCAATTTGTCGGGAAAGCATGAAGGCCACATGGTGGTACGTTTGTGGATGAGCATGTCATACAAATGTATGATGATGTTTGCAAACAAATGTACGATGGTTTTAGATGGAGTTTAAGTATTTCTAGATACACTGTATGAAGGAAAAAAAAATGACATAGGTGAATGTGCTGTAAAATATTTGTAATAGTATGAGTTCATAATATTAGCTCAGCAAGTTGAGCTATTGTGATAGCAGTGTCTGTTGTCTGTCTGTCTGTTTGCCTGCCTGCCTGCCTGTCTGTCTGTCTGTTTGTCTCTGTCTGTCTGTCTGTGCATCAACATTGGTTTAAAGGCTGTCTGCATGTTTGACCATTCCTTGTCAAAGTCATTAAAGTTAAACACATATCAAGGGCTTGATAATGATGGTAACAGGAAGTAGGTCAAAGGTCATGTGGGTAAAGAGAGGTCAAAAAGTGAAATCACTCAAAAGCCTTCAACTCCTAGATGTTGTATCCAAGTCTTATCAAATTTGGCAAGAGTCTTCAGTAGCTGACAGATCATCAAACTTGTACTTTTGAAGAAGGTGAAAGGTCATTTGGGTTCAAAGAGAGGTCAAACAGTGAAATCACTCAAAATCCTTCAACTTCCAGGGATAATTTCTAAATCTTATTAAAGTTGGCCAGAGTGTTCAGTAGGCAATAGGTTAAATGAAAGTTGTACTTTGGAAGTAGTTCAAGGCCATTTGGGGTCATAGAAAGGTCAAACACTGGAATCACACAAAAGCCAAGGAGTTACATCCAAATCTTATCAAAATGTGCCAGAGTGTTCAGTACCTGATGGATCATGAAAGTTGCACCTTGTGAAGTAGGTCAAAGTTATTTGGGGTCATGGAGAGGTCAAAAAGTGCTATCATTCGCAAGCCTTCACTTCCAAGGGGGTTACATTCAAATCTTATCAATGTTGGCCAGACCAGAGTGTTCAGTAGGTGATGGGTCCACAAACATGCATGTATTTTTGAAGAAGGTCAAAGTCATTTGGGTCATACAGAGGTCAAACACTGGAATCATGCAAAAGATTTCAACTCCTATTGGTTATATCAAAATCTTATCAGAGTTGGCCAGAGTGGTCAGTAGATAATGGGTCATCAATCATAGCTGTTCTTTGTGTCACTGTTAAATGCCATTTGGGGTCATAAAATGGTTGAACAATGGAACCATGCAATACCCTCCAACTTCTTTGGATTGTGGCTCAATCTTTTCAAAGATGGCAAGAGTATCCAGTAGATGACAGGTCATCAAAGTTTTACTTTTGAAGATCAAAGTTCATTTATGGTCAAAGAGAGGTCAAACAGTAGAATCAGACAAAACCCTTCAAATACAAGGTGTTGTGTCAGAATCTTATCAAACTTGGCCAGGGTATTTAGTGGGTGATGACCATGGCCATCATAGATTTACTTTAAGTTAATGTTAAATGCCATTTGGGGTCACAAAGGGTCAGACTGTGAAATCCTTGCCAATTTTTTCCATAAGAGTTTTGGTTTTGCGTGATATGTATTGCCAGGGGAATCATGTTTTGATAGGCATAACAGATTGGGGTAAAAATGCACTTCATTTTTGTCAGTAGAATAACCCATAGTATTGTGCCCATAAACATTTAAAGAAAAGTTGCCAGCTGGGCAACTCTATGCCACTGCTATGGCCATTTACATCTATAGCACTGAAGGTGCTAGATCACTACTGTGTACGGCTCCTTGTTTTAGATCCCTAATGAAACTGCTTAACAGTAACTGTATGTCAGGGAAACTGTAGTTGAGCTACAGCATCATTGGTGCTCTTGTTGTGTCATTGAGATGAGCATCTAAGATGTAATTAGAGGAAGCCAGCTGTTTCCTAGGGAAAAAAATAACAGCTGATTTTCTGCTACAAGACCGGAAATGAAACTTTAAGGGTTTAAGATATAAGTTAATGGAGAAGAATGCCCTGCGGGATGCCATTAAATGTCCTCCCATTCCATCATGTCACCAAGAATAGGTTGAAGCCCTTAAAGGCTTTGAAATCATCTTCTGGAGACTGTAGATGGCCAGTGTAACTGAATGCTCAAAAGTGGGCACATGTATAGGGAGCAACCGTAATTCATTAATTGCTCATTTTTGTACAGCAGGTGAATGCAAGTTGGGCTGCAATTCAGCCATGAACTCGTATGCTACTTGGGAGACATCAAATAATATTGCATTCCAGCTTTGCAGTTACAGTATTATCATGTTATATCACATATACTGTATGAATGAAATAACCTTGCCTGACATATTGATTACATAACATAAGATTACACTATGTTATTATTCAATAATTTCTCAGTCATAGATTTCCATTACATAACATATTACTGTTTTAACAGTATAAAGCCAGTCACTCATGCAAAGGCTTGGGGGGTGAACTCAGAACAGAATCCCAGTAAAAGAGATGATTAAGCAGTTGATTTCAGTTCCTTGATAATTAGATATTCAGGTTCCAACAGGTGAAATGAAAAATTACAGCTGGCAAAAAGATTAATTCAACTATATACAAATTTTACAGAAATGACTACATACTTCTTCTGATACTGTAGGTCTGCAGCACGAGTGGCGTGGGCTTGAGGCCTTAGACTTAAGGCAGGAAGTGTACTATTATGGGACAGGCTTGTGATTGGCTGAAAGTGGCATGCCATAATTAAATGACCAATCACGGAGAGGAGGAAACCAGACAGACTAGGTGCTGTGTGCAGTGTCTCATTTTCATGCAAATGAAGTCTTACACCATAATACTGTAATTCTATAAACAATGATATGGGGGGCCCCAATTACGTAAGTAGATGAGAGCAAAATATAAACTTCATTACATTATATTACAGTG
Source organism: Holothuria leucospilota (assembly GCA_029531755.1). Classification (NCBI taxonomy): domain Eukaryota; kingdom Metazoa; phylum Echinodermata; class Holothuroidea; order Aspidochirotida; family Holothuriidae; genus Holothuria; species Holothuria leucospilota. The sequence continues at coordinate 21,564,495 of CM055964.1, read as the reverse complement.
CATTAAGATGTGTGTATTACATTATTGTTACATTGATGTTCATGAAGTATATTATCATTACAATAAGTTAATATTAGGTTATATTTTGAGAAGGTGGGAGGCAAAATCATGAAACTTGAAACCCTGTCCCCACATGGTCTGAACATTAGACTTGAACTTTTATGAATCAGCAGTTCCTGCATTGTTGTTACCTGTGTAACCCACTTAACACTGTCTGTTTTCCTAGCCGGTTTGGCCGTGCCCAATTTTGTTGTGTGTTTTCTAATTTGTATGTTTGGCCGTGTCAACAATATAGTTGCATTTTTGCCACCTGATGAAGGGTTTAAACCCGAAACGTCATGGACGTTTTCACAAACATTTAGCACTACTTACTACTTCTTTGACCTATATATATATACCCTATAGAAAGATTTGAAAAGTAAAGAACCAACCAGGTAGCTGACATGCATGCCAGACTTTAAAATAAAACAACCATCAGTCAGCAAATGCCATAGCAATCAGTGTTTGCACTCAGGGACTTGATTGTGTGATTCCCTCACCTGAACTGTATTGTTAATTCTTCACAAAAAATAATTGTCTGAGGGAAATTCCCACACCTTTTGAGCTGCTTCAATATGTTAGTGGTAAAATAGAAATAACAATTAAGTAAAACCTCCCACAGAAATTTTCAAAAACGCTGCACAAAAATATTTCAGAAGCAGGAGGTACGCTTTTGATTGTATTTTCTATTTATACACATTAACATTTACAGTGGTTACAATTGTTAAAGTTAGTGAACAAGTTTTAGCAGGTTGCTAAGTGACATGCTGCAGCCCCTTTGCCCTTGTTTTGACAGTCCCTGCATTTTTCTCTTACAGCTTTTACTGCAGTTACGTATTGTGCTAAAGGAACCCCGAAACAGACATTTAGCAGCATATTGCTCACAATTTATTTAATTGAAATGATTTTCTTCTTATTTTTGACAGGAATATGTACAGTTGAATCAGTACCAATTGAGAAATGAAATCGGAAAAGGATCTTATGGTGTGGTAAAGCTAGCATATAATGAAGAAGACAACACACACTATGTGAGTAATATATCCCTCAGTATCCTTGTACTGCAACATGGCAAGGACTTTTATCTTTGGCTGCTGTTTCATAAGTGTTGTGCTACACGTAATCCCTTCTCTATGCAATTTCAAGGATTATATTGTAAGTACTGTATGATGCATGCAGGGAATCTTAGCTTTGTGGCATTGCTGTTGGTATATTATTTCTCATCTAAAATTTAATACAGTAGTAAGTAACAGTAGTTCCTAGTGGGTGACATGAGGGATCAAGCATATGGGACTGTACCTTTCAGCTGGGGGTTTGCACCTTCCTCCCTGCCTCCCACACCTTGCAGGTCCGTGTGAGGGAAGATTCTTAAAAGCACAACACTAAGCTAGAGATGAAAGGTTTTGATGTTTGACCTAAAGTAGCTTCCTTGAGAGTTTTGAAGATAGCAGATGTGTTATGCTTGATATCATACATACTATACATGATTCAGAGGAAGGTGACTTAACATGTTGAAAACACAGTTGCTTTAGAGCAAGAGATCACAACTCTAGTTCAGTCACCTGTTTAGGGTAGAGGTCTTTGACCTTTTTGCTGGCTGTTTGATAATTTATGGAAAAAATGGATAGATAGTCTGTTCACTATATAGTCCCTGACAGTGCGTTTAAGCCATGGTGCTAATTAACCCAACTTAAAGAGTGGTCAGTGGTGGTTTTCACCAACACATGCCATTGCTGGCCAAGTGGTGAAGGTGATAGTGCTTTACGTAACAATATGTTGCAACCAGGTTGGTGGAGATTTGATCCTGGCTGGGTCATAGTCTACATGACCCCTCACCTCCTATATACTTATCTAACGTTTTCTTTTACACTGATGGGAACAGCTAGGGTTTAATCCTGATCATTTAATAACAATCTACATTGCTCCTTCTCAATTGACTTCTATTCACCTACAGTATGTAATCCTTAATAATCAATTGCCAAACTTCAGAACACATCATTTTTGTAAAATTGTTTTGCCTATGATTCTGCTTTGTTGATTCACTTGAAACCACAGTATTCAAATTTTTTTTTATAGACTTTTGAATAACTTTTGAAAACAGGGCTTGAAGTGCCAACTGGAATGAGAGCAAGGCCACATGACTTTTTGTTAGGAGAAGTTGTCAGGGGAACTGAGGTGAAGCTAGACGGAAATTAGTAAATTAAGGTCAAAACTTAGAAATGGAAAGACATCAAATTAGGAGTAACACTGAGGAGTAACACTGAGAGCAATCAAGACATGAATGTCCAGGTTATAGGTGTACGCCGCTTTTTAGGAGCATCGATATCAGTGAAAGGATCTTTAGTCCTTCAGTGCCTTCCCCCTCCCCCCCCCCCCCATTCTTATGATCCCTGAACTTTTTATGTACATGTGAAGCTTTTTATTCTTAAAACATCTTGACACTTTTTTAGCTGTAAATGATCACATTTGTTTAATTATAATACAGTGTATTAACTCTGTCAGTGTGTTATTTTAAGGCTGCATTGAGTAAAAGAAAAATATATCTACATTTGTATTCCAAATGCATAGTACAGGTTGTTACATCCATAATCCAATCTACTGCTTGCTCCTTGTCCATATGACGGATGACTCTGAAAGAAACCTTGGAATATAAAGTATCATTCATCCAGATCTGATTCTTGTTTGAGGCCTCCATGAAAGGTGTCTCTAACATTTTGTACATGGAACTGAAATTGTTTGACTATTAAGATTAGTGTGAGTCACATAGTGTAATAATTGTGTGCCCCAGCCTTTGAGAGTTCAACAGATATTGTATATATCTACATCGCCCCTCATTACCTTGTATTTACATAGATGTAATCCCTACTTTATAATAAGCTGATTTTAACCTGTAATTTACTCTGTGTTTGACTATAAAAGTAAAGGAAAAATTTAATAGTACTTTTAGTTTATGTTGCAGCAGTGCACTTTGTTTGCCACTACTTCTGTTGAAGACAGAACCAGTTTTGGGACAAAGTGACAATTCACTTTGCTTTCAGTTGTCAAGGAAGACAGATCTTATAGTACAGCAGCAGTTCACGTTGTATGCTACCTGTATTATTTATGCTAAAGACAGTACTATTGGAAGTCACTTTTCATGTTTCTGTGATCAGTGTGGATAGAATTTAGTGCATTGACTTTTCTACCTTTGCCATTTACTACCAAAGAGGGCACTTAGTACAGCTGCACTTTTAAGTACTTTACTGTGCATGGCTCTTTCAGTGAAGATATGGTTCTTATACTCAGTATGAACAGTATTAGCAAATCATTTTACATGGCATTATCAGTGGATGTAGAACTTAGTATGTTGACAGTTTCCTTCGTTTGATAATATCACTAAAGACAGAACTTGTCACTAATGCATAGCAATTCACTCTGTATGCCATTATCAGTGAGGAAACTGACATAACCTAGCACAGTGGCAATTCTCTTTCTGAGTGCCATTATCTCTAAAGGCAGAATTTAGTATTAGCAGCAGTTCACTTTGTATGTCGTCATCAGTGAAGGCAGAACTAAGTATAGTGACAATTATCTTGCTTAAAATTGCCAGTGTTAACACAGTACAAAACTTACAACACACCAGCACAGTGGCAAAATTTCTTTCCTTGCTAAATATCACCAAAGGCAGCTTTATTTAGTACAGTCTACAGAAGCATTTTACTGTACATGTGCAATTTATCAATGAATACACAACTACACCCAATGACAACCTCTCTTCCGTCAGCATTATCTAAAACAGATTAAACTTGAGTGGCATATACTTACTGTACAACACAGCCAAATGCACAAGTATGCCTTACAATGAAACTGAACACATACTGTAACTAAATTAAACCAGGAGACTTTGATTCCAGTATGGATGTGCAACACATGAATACCAAAACATATCCTTCAGAAGCCTTTATATGTCCCTATTCCTAGTCATATGCCCTCTTTAGAACTAGAAATCCAATTTCAGTTTCAGTATCATATTTATAACCTAAAGCTTTCAGCAGATTTTAAGATGCATGCTATGTTTTCAGAAAACTGTGAATGAATTAATAGTTGATGAATAAAGATTACCATAGGCACACAGATTCTTTTTTTTTTTTTCTGCGCTCACAGTCAAAGCTGTGAGTACCCTAAAATGTGTTAAAGGTATTTTATCTCTAGTTGAAGGAGTCCTTAAAAATCTCTTCAGAGTTTCTGTCATTTTATTGACTTACTTCAAGCATTGCCCGAAGAGCTCTGTTGATCTTCCTCTTGTCCTTTTTTCAGGCAATGAAGATTTTATCCAAGAAGAAGTTGATTAGAAGAGGCGGGTTTGCACGTAAGTTTATATCTTTATGTCATTGAATTGCCGCGATGTTGTGTCATGTGACTTATTCTAGTGGTGAGAGTTTGTAGAATGTGTCTTTTATTATGAGTGAGAGACTGATCATTCATGTCATTGAGAATGGGTGAAAAATTACTGCAGACAGAAATCAAACTTCTAAATCAACCAAGAAGTGGTTATTTAATGCTGCACATGACTCTGTTTGTGTCAAACTTATTAGAATGAATGTGACTTACTCAGGAATTAAATGAAAGAGTACTTTTCATCTCAGTGGGATAAAGTGAAGATATGATAGGCGAAGAAAGTCCAAATTTATAAAATTGTGAATTCATGATATAAGCCTGGCCATATTCCTTAAAGTTGCTTGTTAATTGTGTTTTATACATGCTGGTACAGTATAGGGTATGTTCTGCTGTTCAAAAACAGTTGCTATTTTTTTTTTTTTTTTTTTTTTTAATTACGATGTTTGATTGGTAATTTTATGGAAAGGCTCACTGTAATGACCCATCAATTTACCAGACACATTTGAAGAGCCCAAGTTCAAAGCAACATATCCATGGTAGTACTGGTGATGACGATTGCCATCTGTCTCCTCTTTCTCACACTGTTGCTCTCACCTACTGCTGTACTGTCTATATATAGCTCTCAATTTTTAGGTCATAGCTATATTTTGGTGAAGCTCAGAAAAGTCAAAAATAGTCCTACTTTTTCCTTCTTTTGGTCTAGAAAATACTAGCTTTGTCCTCCTTTATCATGTGGGCCACTTGGAACCCTAGGACTTCCCATTATGTATTTAGTTGTTCTTCTCTATGAACTATTACTTACACTAGTTGAAAGCAGCAGTCAGATCTGAGGAGAACTTGCAAGTGTCAGATTCAATCAGTTGAATTATCCTAGCCTCTAGTCCTCATCTTCACATTTGAGTAATTGGTCATGCATACTCTTTAAAGTGAAATGGCATGGGTCAAAAATGTTTTGAAAGGAAATATATGTAGAGTTTTATAATTGCAACATGCAGATATGAGTGTATCGTGATTCTTTTTAATAATTTTTCTCACTTCAGAATACCCTTTTTAGTTCTGTACACACTTCCCTTCCTCGACAGATTCTTGATCATTGATCAATTAAATAATTCAGTAATGTTTTAATTTTAGCCCCAAGGTGAAAATAATCAACAGTTATATTAAAGTTTCAAACCGGAAGGAAATATTGGTTGACTGGTAACTCTAACCTTACAGTCCCTCTAAGGAAAAAATGGTCTTTTGAAGATGAGTCACATTGGACATTGAGCTTTTTTTAAAAGCTGGTTAATAATCATCATGTTAAGAGGACTTTGCACCATATTGGATAGCCCACTGTCTCCTCATGCCGACCTAACTTATCTTGAAGACAAGTGGCATTTATCTTTGCCCTGCATCTGTCTTTATATTCTTATTACTTAAGTCTTCTGTCTCAACTGTGATTTGAAACGTTTAGACATTCATCAGAGGTGCAATTTATCTTGCTTTCCTTTTGAAGGTCGTCCACCGCCGAGAGGAAAGAAACCCAGTAAGGTGCCAAAGTCGCCACTAGAGAGGGTCTACCAGGAAATTGCGATTCTGAAGAAACTTGACCACCCAAACATTGTCAAACTTGTAGAGGTGAGAAATTTGACTCCCGCGATTTCAGAGGCACTTCTTGTCTTCCAAGTCTTAGGTGACAGCGAAGAGATAGATTTCGAGAAAAAGTGTAGTAAAAATGTGTTAAGTTTACATTTCTTGCCCCTAATTGAATTTTGATAGCAGTGCAAGGGTGTCTTATTTTTTTGAAGAAGTGTTGAAGAATCCTGAAAAGGAGGGTGTTCAGTTTGTAAAAAAGTAAGAGTGAAAAAACCTTTGAAGACTGATACTGACAGACCTTATCCCATAACGTATTACAGTCGCTAAATCAAGCCTCCAATTTGTTAGTGGACAAGCTTGTAAATTAGCACCTAAGGGCTGATTCCATTCTGTGATAGGGAGGAAGATCTCAGTAGTAGATCTGTAAACAGTGTGGAAGTACAATCCCAAGGTTATATCGATTTCCAGCAGAACCTATTTCGTTCCTGTTTTGTTTGGATTATGTCGTCTTCAACACAATTCTGGAGCCCTTCAATGTTTGCCTAGTTGCCAAGGGTTCATTAACTGCTAGATGATGAATAGAACCTAGAAGGCAGACACTTGTAGTGTAAGAACAATGTCATCTGAAGTACAAGGGCAGTGTGTCTGATTGAGTGTACAGTCAGTGCAAGCCTTTTTGCTAGTACAGAATTTTAATTTGTATCTGTGGATGCTTAATTCTAAACATCAGTGAGTGAGAGTACAATAAAACTTCATTCTCAAGAGTACAAGTACATTCAGACAAATGCATTAGTTCATGGCGATTTGTGTGAAAAAGTGAGTTGGGGGTGGGGTGGGGGGTGGGGGGACGAAGGGACATCGAATCAAAATTTAATGTGTGAAAAAGTGAAAGCCAATGGGAGAATTCAAAATGGGGGGGGGGGGGGAGCTGGAGTGACTGTATCCCCTGTATTGTCCTTGGAATTTCTATGTAAGCAAAAATGTGCAACAGTGTTCCATAGAATATGTGCAAGTAGGTACTCAATTTTAGATTGATCCAGTAGAGAGATTGTATGTAATATTTGGCAGCATTTTGTATGGTAGCAGTACGGTGCCCGTAGGGACTTTATTGCACCTATGATAGCAGATGCTGTGGCCCGGGATTAAAGCCTGGAGACTATAGATGAAGAACTTCAGGAACCTGGGAAGCCTCATTCCCGGAAATTTTGGTATTTGGGGGCAAATTTTGGCAATAGACCCTTTTCCAAATAGCAATTACAAAGAATTGTGGGATAGAGTTTGGTATGCATCATTTTTCGCCACAGTAATATGCCACTGACAGAAACGACGCATACCAAACTCTATCCCACAATCCTTTGTAATTGTTATTTGGGAAAGGGTCTATTGGAATACTTTTTTTTTATTCGTGGAAATAAACTATGTGAAGGAACTATTGAAAGTTTGACTTGATTTCTGGATGTAAACAGGTCTCCAGCCCCTGGGACACTTTCCATCGATATGTTGGGTTCAAGTTAGAAAGACATTTAGAGAAAGATTTGGCTGATGCACTTTCATTTGAAATAGATAGTTACATGAGGGAGTTGCCCTTAGCTCCCTGGTTATTCTAAGCCATATGCTGAGTGTAGAGTACAGCTTAGTTTAAAGAGAAAACTTGCTTTCACATTTGATACAGTGCTAGCTATTTTAATAAGGGTCTACATCTTATTTTTTCTAAAATTGTTGAAAAAAGTGTGTATTTTGTATGAAAATACCCCCAAATGCATCCAGGCTGATTGAACAAACTTCATTATGTATTGCTGTCTCTTGTATATTCAATCATAAATTATATTAAGTTTTTAGTAATATTGTTGAGCTGTATAAAATGCCCAAATTTTGGTATGACATTGCTGGATAGGAGGCAGTTCCATCAGCAATGACCTGCCTTTGACGGGAACAATAGATATTTCTGCTAGTTGCTGTAGGAAAAATGAATCCCCCAGACAAAGCTTGTTGTCACAAAGGACCTTTATTTCTATCTTTTAATGCCAATGGACCCATAAAATAAAATACCAATTGGCTGCCATCTCCATGCAAGTACTGTAAAAGATTCCCCTCTGACCTAATCAAACCAACCCACACGCCATCACTAGCAAATAACTGTAATTTTATATAGGTCATCGTGTGTATCTGGTACATTTTCTGACATTTAAGGAAAGATTAACGTATTTTTCATTACATGCTCTGGAGTGATAATTTATTAATGCTAGACTGTTAAAAATGTGCATAGGAACACTGAAAGATTTACAAGGATGATGGGACTGTGTATTCTGAAACCACTTATACACATTCTGTCAGAATATCTGAATGCCACCATTTTACAAAACATCCTTCAAATCGGCAACCCTCTTCCTGAAATAAGTTACTACTATGATATTAAAGGAAGCATAAGTTTAGTGCTACTTTTTCATAAAAGTTGCCATTTTTTTTTCAAAATGGTCCACTTTTAAGTTCAGCTTGTGCTGATAAATCAGTGACTGCAGATTTTCTTTTCATGGTTCAACTGGGCATATGCAACAGAGCTCAAATTTGAGAACAAAGATTTTTTCATACACTGTATTTCATGTGAAATCACTATGAATGGCTCAAAATACCAACAGTTGTGTTTCATTTCATGAAAACCTGAACTCATCAAGGTAAGTGGTAAAGGTAGGCTTTCATAGAATCTTGGTTACCTTGAAGCTCTTTCTCTAGCTTCAAGCCTATTTTCCCAGGTTTTGACACCTGGGAAAATTTTTTCGTTTAGAACTTGAGAACGAGGTGTTTCAGAAAAGCATTTGTGTGGGTGTTGGAGAGTAGCATATATGTAGGTGGTAGAGGCAGCCACTGTTGTAGCTTCTTATTATGTGTGTATACAGTAAATTAACCTTTAAGAGTTAAAACTAAGTGAAGAGAGACAAGTGATTGCACACATAAGTCGGACAACAGGGGAATCCAAAGCATTAAAATACTGACGGTTGACATTTATCTCAGGTTAAGAGCTTTCTTAAGGTAGACCTAGGATTACTTTTGCACTGACAATGTGGTTATGTGTGCTTGTTGCAACTTGGATCATGCTTTTAATGGAAAGTAATGTCGACCTGATGGAGCGAAAAATTGCAAATGTCAGTGATTTGACTTTGTGGTACTCATAGGCATGATCTCCTCTTGTCATCTCATAATACATAAAATACGGCTTTCAGACTTCATCACGAAAGGACTATTCTATCAAATGGTAATTAGTTTAAAAAAATTGACCATTTTGAAGAAACTTGCAGTGATGGAATGAGTATTCTGTTATTAAATCATTTTGACCTTGTGGCTTGCTTGGTCAACTTTGTCCCTGTTGTGTAAGAAGTTGAACAGAAAATAACTACATATTGGATTTGTGAGTTTAATTGTTGTGGTGTAAAGCAGATCCAGCTGTGTCATATTTTGTGTTAATAGTTTTCACAAAAGTCAATGTATTTATTCGGTTTTGCCTGTTGAGCTCGTAAATTTTTGGTACTAAAGAAAATAGTTCAAAGGTTGACTGATCTGAGCAGATCATGGTATAAGAACTGAATAGTGATTATTTTGGCTGAATTTAACATGTGTGCAAAAGGACCTGTAATAAGTTCATCTTAAAGGGAAGATGCAGTCCCCCAATTTTAAATTAGTGTACATTGCCATCCTAATTCAGGAATGGCTCTTTTTAATCATGTGACAATATTTTTGTTACTTATTTGCTAAATTCATTCAAAATAACTCTTTGGGTTACCCTCAGTATTCATTGTTTTAATAGAGAGACGTAATGAAAAATACTTATGAGGAAAATGAAGAGGAAATCTGTAAGATCTGGCAGATTTTTGAAAAGAAACTTGGGGCGACTGCTTTTTCTCTTAATTACAAAATGAGATAACAATAAATTCTCAGACTAGGAATGTTTTTTGAAACTCTTTCATGGAAAAATGGGCTGATCAACCATTTCTTGTGCAGTATTCATAGTAAACTCAGACCTCAAAATCTTTGAAGAAACTGTGGAAACCTCAAGTACACTGTAGGTGAGAGGTGCCCTAGGAGTGAGAGGTTTGTTCATTTCATAGGTATTGATCAATTTTCTGAGCGGAAAAGTAAATGGGACCAAGTTTGAAACGAAATGATTGGGGGTTGACCAGTGGTTGCTCAGGAGAGGGGAAGATAGTAATGTTAGATGGGTGTCACTGGCTGCTTGGGGTAGGGGATATGATAAGGAGTGTAGTTGTGGTCACTGGTTGCTTGTGGTGGGGTAAGATAAGAGAACATTTGAAGGAGAGGGTGATGAATAGAGAGCAGAGAGATTGTACAAAATGTCTGCAGAATGAATGCTTCATGTTTTATCTCTCTTCAAAAATGTGTAATAGGATGTACGTGCAACATTTTTGTTTTTCTTTCACAGGTATTGGATGATCCCAACTCAGATAATTTGTACATGGTATTTGAACTGGTAGAGAAAGGGTAAGTCATAGAAAGTCAGTAATAAAATTGAATCATGTAAAGACTCTCAGAATGTCAGAACAGCTCTTGCATAGATAGATATTTTCTTCTCTGTATATAAAAACCATATCATCCAATGCCTGAGTGATCAGAATTGCCAACAGCCTTTGCTTTAGAAAACCAAGTGAATTGAGCAATTACTGAGTTATCAAGATGAAAAAAAGTACAAAAAGAAAAAAGAAAAACTGTAGGTACCTACTCATTACAGTATGACTGCTGTACAGGTTCATTAGACTGTGTCCTGTGTTGCATCATGTTACATTTATGTGGGATGAATTTGTGGTTGGAGTTTTCCCATACCATTCATAGAGTACTTAAAAAGATAGGATATTGGATTATTATGAATCTATGATATTTCTAGGACATTGAAACACTTTAACTGCCTTTTCTTTGTACTCTTACACGTATTTCTCCCCAAAATATGTGACACGATTTGTGGCATGCTCTTGTATGGAGTGTCAGTGTTAATTTGTAGACAGCCCTTTTGTCAGTTTTATAGCACGGAATAAAGAATGTGGAAGACTTGAGCAGGAATTGATGTCAGGATATGGCAGTTTATGTCTCTTTCCATGTCGACTTGATTATCCTGTTTGATGGCACTTATATTATTGGAAATTAAGAGTGTAGTAATTTACAAAATGTGTTATTTCAGTATTTCTTCAATATTCCCTTCATTAAAGAAATATATATGTTTGATTTTTTTTTCCATTTTCCAAGAAGTTACTCTTCTATTAAATTTCTAAGCTAAAAATAAAAAAAATCTTGCATCTTAATAGGCTTTTCAGTTTTAACCAACAAGACCATTTGGTAACTCAAAATGATGCTGCAAGGCTTTGCTGCCTGGAAATAGAGTAAAAGTATCAACTACTTTTGGATTAAAGGGAAATATTGCATTTAAAATGCACCAAAATGGTTTACAAAGAAAATACCTTAAATCATTATTAAACCATTCAGTCTTACCAATAAACCCTAGCAATAGCTTTATCTCCTTAAAATATTATGCGTTACAAGAGTAACGGATGTTGCATCATTTGAATTTTTGAAAGTATTTTTGTCTATTGGTTTAAAAATATGAAAAATTTTCTGTAAAACAAATGCAATATTTCCCTTTCAAATAAATTAATCTCTGTCTTTTTCCTCAAAGAGAAAGTGCTCTTTTTTGTAAGTATTGGCTTCACTGCTCAGATCTAAATATAACAGTAATGGATGCGCATGATTTTTATAGTAAATCACTAAAAAAAGAAGCGTCAAACATTTTAGCTGTACAGGAATAAAAATCCCCCATGCCTGACCAGCTTGAAGTTTGTCCTCTGTCTATTTTCTTTTTAATTAATCACTGCCAAGTGTTTCATAAACTATCTGACTATAAAAAAATTGTTTGTAGTAAAGTGATGAAATGCAATAAGGGATCTTACCAAGCTTCAACTTTTGATGGGAATGAGTGAGAAGGGTAGGGGTAGCTGCATCATTGTAAGTGTATAGAAAGTCTCCAAAAGTCTTCAGTTTTTTTGTATGCATGAAGGTGAAATGGAAAAGAAATATGAATTCTTTTGAATCTCAGGAAGAAAGTTTCAACTGAGCAAAACTGCTTCTGCCTCACTGCAGTGTCTCATTGTCTGTCAGTTTTTTTCGACATATATATTTGATATCTATGTACACAGGGATATGGGGTATTTTTCTCAGGGGTGAAGGGGAGGGTGGAAGGGGGGAGCTGAGCCAGGTTTGCCCAAGAAAGGCCTCAGACAACCTGCCTAGAAAATTACCCAACTTTCCTAATAATTTGCACAAGGAATTGGTTTTGTCCCAACCCCAGGGGTGTATATCCCCCTAGCTTGAAGGATAACTGTACAGTATATAGAAGTACTGTATATAGAAGGAGAGAGTCTCAGATTGAGAAGGAATTTGCTTTTTATTATCAAATCTGTAAGAAGTATTTTCATTTGAGTCTTTATCACACATTCCTCTTATCTCTGTTGTGTACGTGAGACTTCTTTTAATTCCATATTCAAACAACTAAAGACGAGAGCAAAAATCAGCCATCTTTTTAACGCAGTGAGAAATGTGAGAATGAAGGAAAGGATTGAATTAAAGGATGTAGAGGATATGAAAATCAGTCATGGTGTGCATGAAATATATTCTTTGCAAAAAGAAAAAGATGAGAACACACTTCTGAAATGCTAAAAGCAATGTTCAGGTGCAATTCTCTGTACACTGTTATAGATTTGTGCGTAAACAGAAGCCATTTGAAATCAAAGCTGAGAGGAAATTGCCTCTTTGCAAATGTAGGATTAAATTCCTTCAATTATTGATCTTGTTGGCAGAAAAAAGGGGAACACACACAAGGTCTAAACCTTTTCTTTACATTTTCACTTGATAGAGTAGGTTTTTTATGTATTGACTTTTGGACAGGTTTTTTGGCATATGGAGCTGTGCACATAAGTTTGTAACCAAACACTGGAGGAAGAGCAGGGGTAGAGTAGGGTGGCAAAAGAGGGGTGGAGGTGAGGGTTGGGAAGGAGTAAAACCAAAGAAAGGGTGGTCTTCAAGGTGTAATGAAATAGCATGTTGAGGGAGAGTACCTCAAACTTGGTCTTTACCTACAATCGTGGACAAAACTGTTGGAACACCAACCGTTGTACCGTGTACAATATGATGTCGTACACGATTTACGAAACCCTCGTCCCCCAGTACAATGTTGCACACGATTTACGAAACCCCCATCCCCCAGTACAATGTGTCGAAACGAAAGCGGAGCATCTTCAATTGATATTATTACCTTCAACATTGTACGGGGGAGCGGGGGAGCAGGGGTGTTCCAACGAGTTTTGTCCAAGATTGTAGGTCATTGATGGTAGTACATCTGGCCTCTTGATCTGGAATTCCCTGAAAGTAGTGGAGACCATACCCCTACATTACTTGTTAACTTGAAACCAAACTGTTGGAGACATCAAGGATGCTAGGGGAGCCGGGCGGCTTTGCTTGGCAATGTGGATTCTTTCCTGTAGGCTTAAGGGGTGATAATGGAAACTCAGGAGATTAACTTTGCAGGGAAACTTTTGTATAAAGGAATAGCTTGTACAGAACAATAACATGCCTTAGTTTCTCCATCCCCATCCCCAGTCTCCTTGGTAGATGAATTTCCTCCCTCCATGAATAAAATCAGTCTTTAGAATTATACACCTGTATTATTAACCAGTTCTGTGCTGCCATTTTCATGTAATTGCTCTTGTTTTTGAATCCCTCCCTATCCATAACATGCAGTAGACAGACATTCAGAAAGCTTCAGGCTTATATGATCCAGCAAGCAGTCTCCTAAAAAGCTAATGCATGGTTTTTGTATAGTCTTGCGGGGAGCTTCTATACAAACACTGATATTTCTTTTTTTAAAATTTTAAATTTTTCCCCCTATCTTTCATAGACTGCTTTCTCATAATTCTCTAAAGTTCCTTTACAGATCCACAGTAAGTGGTATATACCTGAAGACAATTATTCATATGGCAAAACCATTTCAATCTGCTAAGTGTGTTTAAATTGCCTTGAGATTGTATCCCTTAATATGTTCTCTCCCTGTTCTGACAGTTTGATATTCAGAACTTGCAAAACTTTGAGCCTTTTTTCTCAAAGCTTTCCTTACTCCTCATTCCTTTTAATGTGACCCTGTACTAATTCCCTCATGATTTTATCCTGAGTCACTGTTTATCAAACCACAGCCACTGCTTTCATAAAAATTTGTACAACTTTTATGAACTTGAACCCTATTTAAAGCAATATTTAATCCAAAAGTTTTCTTGTAAAGTCATTGTGAGGGTAAAGAAGAGGTAACAGTATCCCCTATAGAAGCTGTTTGTAACCACCTTGAAGCTGGGTAGACCTCCAGTGGCATAGTGGTCTATTCCAGATTCTGTGCACCAATGTGTGTCAGTTCAAATCCTGCTCCATGTACGTGGGTCTTTGTGCAGGTACTCTTGTCTTTCCTCCCACTTGGCAATTGGCTTAATGCCATCAGAATATGGTATTTCGGAATCACCTACAGCGCAGGCGTAGTGACCTTTGAAATAAGGTCAAGTGAGGGGTTTTCATTGTTTCAGCAGTGTTTTATATTTCTACCTTCATGGAAATCTCCTTTTCATTAAAAGAACCTTAGTCCATTCCAGAAGCCTTAAAAATGGTTTCAAAGGTTAAAAGAAATTTCAGAAATAAAAAGTCTTTCTAAAAACATGCAAAAATTGAAATATTTTCTAAAATGAATCGAACTTAGTGTCTATTTCAGGACATTTTCTTTAAATACATGGAGTTGTAGGCAGACATATGTAGAATGTCTTCTGCATAGCTACCGAAGCGTGCGTACTCTTTCTCGCACGTACCTCTAGTGCACGGCATGTACGTATGTATATCTGTTATAAGCGTACTAGTATACGGCAGTTATTAACTATATGCAGCCCACATCATATCATGCACACATATCATGCAGACTGACTAGCCGGTGTGGGTCGGGTGACGCTAGAGAACTTCATCAAGTATAGCCTACAAGGTTAGTGAAGGGAAATCGTAGATTATTTTCTTTACCATTTTTTCGAGTGATCATTATCACACGCATTTCTTCTATTCTAAACTGGTAGACCTAAGGGTAGCGTTTCGAGTTCGGGCATTTTCAGTGTGGCAAACACTAACGTTAACGTTGGACTAACTTAATGTTAGAGCGAAGCTAGTTTAAGTCCCCGTTTTCTCGACTCGCCATTATCAAATTAAATGTGTAGATACATCATCATCTTTCATAAATCTCAATAGCCTAGATTTTGTGAGCCTAACTCATGACAACCTTCCCTAAACTGCGTCGATAACGTAATCAATCTGAGTACTGCTGTGAGGCTTATGAGTCGAGTGGCAGCTAGCTACCTGTCTCTGCACAATAGCGCTTTGTACGTGCACAATCATACAATCATGTGTAGAGTATATATACACTATGCGTATCTCGTACCTACATGTACGTACACATAATTTTTGAATGTTTACATCCCGCCATCAGCTGAGTGTCTGCGTAGCAGCTCTCATTGGCTGTGTATATGCTCTAGCTACACAGTGACGGTGGCAAAAAGTTCGTCAGTTCCCTGCAGGTTCCCCTCATTTGACCTTTGACCTTCGCTACTTGGGTTCATTCCGAAATACCGTATTGGTTGCCCAGCCAAGGAAGTCAGTTGCGTACCAGGCTGAAGACCCCTCTGGTGGACCAGTCGACTTTGATTTTGCTTTAACTTGAAACTAAGTTTTTTTTTCTCAAAAGGAAGAAAGAAAAGATTGTTTTCACCAGCATCATGCATGGTTACCTTCTTATGATTTGTTACATTTGTTGAAACATGCCATTCATCTGTTGTATTGAAGTGTACCACTTACTATTTTGAAATTACCATAGGCCTTCCCTCCTCTAGTTTACCTAACTTTGAAGTGTTTGTTTTAATTTTGACATATTTTGGTAGTCTCACCACTTATGTGTTATGAACATGAACAACCAAACCCTTCAAAACTCTCAGACAACATTGAAATAGAAGTTATGCATGTTCACAAAATGGAAATTTGCAAAACACATGTCTCGTATAACCTAGGGGTACTCACTCTTTCAATAGACCTAGATCAGAAGATCACATTACCAGCAAACCATAACAGGCATTGATCCTTGGCACATATACACTGTCTTGTACTCTGATTCCCCTTAGTGTGCCTACTGTGTTTAGTTACTGATGAAACAGACATTTGCAGCAATGCTGCAGTACAGTATCAAAAGACAAGTGTCCTTGATTTCAAGTCCTTGTTGATCCTGGAGCAATTGACCTACAAACTTGACCTCATGCTTACGGTCAGATCCTTGCGATTGCTGCTTGCAGTCAGATCTTTGCCCTTGCTAAGATCAAACACAGAGTATCAGATACAGATCTGATGTGCTTTTACATTACTGTGTATCCATGATCACAGCCATGTCATCTGACCCTGAGCACAAAGTAAGGTCCAGCTCAAGTGTAAAATCCCCAATAGGTCACCTTTTACCATTCATAACCTCTAGCTCAGCGCTTCTCAACCTTTTTTAACTCAAGGACCACTTTCACTCTCAGAATTTTTCTGAGACCCACCTTACAAAAAGTTTATTCTTTTTTCTTAATTTTTTATTTTTTATGGCGGATCTCGCGGCCCACCTGTGAGAGCTTCACAGCCCACCAGTGGGCCACGGCCCACCGGTTGAGAAGCGCTGCTCTAGCTAATTCAGTATTAAAGGGAATGTTGATAGACTTTAAGAGAAGGGATGTAAGACTAGAAGATTGCTGGTACAAGAAAGGAGAGCTAATGCTAAAACCCAAAATTAGAGCATTTCATTGATTGTGCGTGGCATCTTTTAGCAGTGTCTGTACCCTTTTTGCTCCATAGTCAAGCATTGGGATGTAAGGGTATAGAAGATGGCTGGTATAAGAAAGGAGAGTTAATGTTAACATCCTAAATTAGAACATTTCATTGATTGTGCATGGCATCTTTCAGCAGTGTCTCTACCCTTTTTCTTTTTATAGGCCAGTGTTGGAAGTACCAGCAGATCCACCACTTAAAGAGGAATTGGCCTGGTGTTACTTCAGGGATATGGTACTAGGAATTGAATATTGTGAGTACCACCAACCTTCTGTGTATATGGTAATAAATGCCATATTGATCAGTGACTTTATGAACATCTAAATAGTGAAGTTGAGAAATTAAAGGGACTATTACATTTGTGGACAGAATATTTTTATACCTGTAAACTATGATCTAAAGATATGGAATAATAAGGAGTTAAAAATTATGTAGCTGGGTAGCTTTTTTTTTTTGTTTAAAAAAAAAGTAAGGTTCTCTCAGAAAGAAATTGACTGCCTTGTACAGTAACTCATGCAGTACTAGGGAGTGCTGTATTCATGTCCCAGTGTGGCTCTGAGAGCTGCATACTTGTGGCATCTTGATGCAGTGTTTCTCTTTGTGCTGTTTTAGCGTTTTGTGTTAGTGTACAGGGACTGCAATGGAAAGACTTTACTGTGTTATGCACCTTGTATTCTGTATGTGTGTTTTATCTTGGTGTTAACAAATCAATTCACATCAAATCATGGTTAATTTGTTCTTTTAATTTTCAAATTTTCAAGTGATACAACATTCGTAACGTAGTGTTGCCCCTGATATTTTGAGTAAGAAAAGCTATTATCGGAGTTCATTGGTAAAACTGAATGGTTTCATAGTTGATAAGAGCTATTTTCAGTCATTATCACGTTGATGCAGTGCTAACGCAATACTTACCTTTAACGTGAGATAACTATCAGTTTAGCCACTGCAACAGTTGTGATCTTGTAAATCATACATAACTTTCACTTAACAATGACCATGTCAAGGAAAGAAACAGTTCAATATTTTCTAAGTACCACCCATCCCAAGTATAGCCAATTGACATATACTGTGAACTAGACGGATCACTGCACAGTGTGTAATTGAAGCGGATAATCAAGGTCATATGACCTGTTCTGCATACTGAAGTAGTCACATGGTAAACATGCATTCAAATTTAATGTAAAGAACTGAATGTGCATTCACTATTCACATTGCCACCTGTGGTGCCGCAGTTGTTATATAGACAGTATTATTGCTCCGCAGTGCGCACTCTTTACAAGTACAGGCCGTATGCAAACCTGCTGTGATGTTGCAATTAGTCTCACTCCAATCATTTGTGCATCTTGGCCTTATATATTTCAGTTTAGAAGAAGGTGTGATATTATGTATGACAGAAGTTTATAGCTAACCTCAAACAGGAAAGCTACCAACTCTTTTACTTACTGACCCTATCAGAGTTTTCTAGAGAACAGTGTGTTCCACTTGACAGACTTGTATTCAAGTCGCGACTCGAGTCACATTCCGCCAACACTACCTGACTTGAAAATTCTGGGCAGTTTTCCCCTATTGAAATAAAGCAGAGACTCGGGTCAATGACTTGACTCGAGCCCCTAAAATAGCTCCAGTTGACTTGGTGAGAAAAGAGTGAATTGGATACATCTCTGCCACTTCATAAAATTGGTCAGTGGAACAGATCAGTGTGGTCTGCACCTCTTTCTGTTTGTGCTTCAGAGTCAGCATGTTTTCTACATTGACTCACTCTGTCTAGTTCTCAGGCATGTGCTACTTCCTCTTTTTAGAGGAATTCCTCTTTTTTATTTCTACTTTTCCTCTTATTTTTGTTCATTCCTCTTTTTCACATCAAAGAACTGAACAGTTTCTATCGTAAATGTCTTTATAAATCTCAGCCATTAAACTTGTACAAATAGCCCTCGGAGTTCTATTCAATTAGAAGTCTGTATTATAATGACATCAATGCCACCAGGGGCCCTTGAGTGGACCCCTGGGTCCCTGACTGAGAAGGTGCAGAGCTTTCTGCACGCCATTGTTTGTCTTCCAAATTATTTCCTCTTTTTTTAGGGTTTGCCAGTCACATGTCTGAGTTCTGTATTGGATGTCTTTGAATAAACGTAGCAATTTATACCAACTACCCTGCATCACAGAAGAATGAAAGAGACTACATCAAGAAACTCTTTTATCTTGTTATAAATGTGGCAGTCAAGGTTGTCAGTGGCTTTTGCATGGAAAACTTAAAAATAAACTATTTGTATTATATATTTTTATATTTTTTGTATCTTCTGTATTTTTTGCTGCAATTTTTAGTCTGTTTCCTGACTTACCTTGTTTGGTAATTTTTAAGTTTTGTTCTAGTACATTTTTGTATTCTAAGGACCACATTGGAAATAAGTGTTTTCACTTTAATGTGTTTTCCTTGGTAGATTTTTATATTTGTTTGTACTTTTTACGTTTATAAATTCTGATTGAATAAATTCAATCAATCAACTTTTTGCAATAATACTGAATATTACAAACAGTCACCAAGAAAATACTCTTGAAAACATGTTTTCATGTAATGGGTTTTAAACCGTTCTGAACGTCACTGCTTAAAATTGAACACAATGTTCTGTTCACTAAAAATACTCTTGGAATGGTGTATGCTCCTTTTTGTTGTGAATGTTTTTTGTAGAGAGTAAACATTTCTCTGTGTCTTATGACATTTTTTGTAAAGATTTCCATTTATTAAGGAGGGACAAGTATTGTCAATATTGAAAGATGAGGACGAAGAGGAAATGAGGGACGTTTTGTAATTAGGGTTCAAAGATTGTGTTTAGGCAGAGCACTGGGTGACATTTGAGGCTGCTGGTGTTAAATAACGGTTGAAAAGGTTTGTTCATTAGTTCGCAAGGACATAGGAATTTTTAAAATGGGGAAAATTGAAACGAGAAGTTATTTTGAAGGTGATTATATTTTTCAGTATTGTATGTCTGCTCTGAATGCTTGGGCAAGCATTTCATTTCAGAAATGCAATCTGGCTTCAGAATTGAGTAAGAGGTTCCACTGCAAGACTGAATTCAAGACTTCATTCTATGTCTGCCTTATTCCAGTTTCAGGAAAGATTAGGGGGAATGCAAGGATTTCAGTAACTTAAAATTTTAAGACTTTTTCTTGCAAAATAGCATGCAACAAAATGCTTAAAAACCTTAGGAATTTGCCTTTTATATGGATGTTTTGATTCCAGAAAGATTCAAAACAAGTTCAAACGTCCAGCATAGGTGCCAAAAAAAATCAAAACCTAATGATTGTTAAGACATCTTTTGTAAGAGTAGTAATAGGAATCAATTCTTATTTGAAAGTTACTCTTCTGTGTGCTGCCAAATACCTGTTCCAAAACTTTTGTGGCATTAGCTCAGAAATGGTATGGAGCTTGACTTTGTGTTCCCCTTAAGGATATTGTATGGGAGTTGCAATCAAATGCTTTGGGGTTGCAATCAAATGTGTGGGCATTACAATCAAATTCTTGGGAGCTAGGACAAAAAATTGTCTTTCTTCTAACTGAAGTTAATACTTATCTTAGTCCTCTCAAGCATGTACTATTTTGAACTTTTCTTGAGTAAACTTCAGTGGTCATTCTCTGTCATAATAATTATTCCATGCCTCTGCAAAATTAGAAAGGGACTTGAGATACTGGAATATGGTCAGCTAGAAATTCACTTTGGGGGCTGTGCATTTTGGTTTGGGTTGAGAATCAAACAAGACAAAACAATATTGATGTGAACCTTATGTTTTCTTTTGCAGTACATTACCAGAAGATAGTTCACAGGGACATAAAACCATCCAATCTACTGCTTGCTGAAGATGGCCATGTGAAGGTAATTCATTACTCTGACACAGATAAGTAGCCTTGGTGGGATGAGAGTGGGGGCGGGGAACGGATCATATTGGTAAATACATTACCAGGAGGGGGCATATACGGGGTCATTCATTTTTCTCCTTTATTTCACAAGTGTATAAATTGTACAGTGGGGAGGGTGGTAATGGCCTCTCTACTCTGTGTATGTCTTGTAGCAAGTATAAGAGTGACTATCCAAAGTATTACTTTTCCATCTTTTATGAATGTGATTGGAATATCAAAGTTTGTTTTTAGCGATGATTTCATTGAAAATATAACAGCCTTTCAGTATTTGACATCATCTAAAAGAAGTGCATTGTGGGACAGAGTTAAAGATACTGTGTAAATTGGCCAGTGCATTCCTTTTATCCTGGTTTAATTTGACCGACTTGATCTTAATGTTTGCACTCCCATCTGTGCCCTTTTGAGGGGAGGGGGGGGGGAGAGCTTAATAAAAAGAAGAGTTTATTTGCTGATGAAAAGGATTGAACTTTGAATGACCTCTAGGCCAAGTCCGCAGATGGCACCCCATAGCTTGAAAGTTACCTAACAACAGATGGGTTATATTCTGTGAACAAAGAATGGCTACAAAGAATTTCTGTTTCATTTGATTCTTACACAGCTTAATTTAGAGTGTAGAAACATAAGTTTAAACAGGATTAATAAATAAATATTAATAACTTTTAATATTTAAGACACAATAGCAACAAAACTTAACATTACACCTCAGTCAAGTAATTACAATAAAAGTATACAGTCCTTGGTATTTTCTAGTCTGGAAAAGGAAGTGATCTAGTGAACTGAGGTTATCAGTGTAAAACACATCCAGTGATTAAAGAAAAAGTAAATCCTGTACAATCCTGTTGCTATTGCCAGAAGTTGAAAGGCCTTGCAGTGCGACATTGTTGTAAATGTGTGGTGTGTTGTGGTCCTGAAAATGTCTTAACAAGTCATAACTTTGGGTAGTAGCCTAGCCTCCAAAGATACCTAATGACAGTAATTTTCAAGAATTTCCCCCAGTAAAAGTAAAATAGTGACTCTAATCAATGACTTCATTGAGTTACTATAAAGGCTGCTTTAAGTGACTTATGCACTTACCAGTTGAATGACACACCCAAGAACCCCCACGTATGGTCAGTCAAATGTGGGTCATTGACCAGCGGCAGTGTGATGAACATGTCTGTGATTGAACCAATACTGCCAGCCACCAGAGTGACTGAGAGGTAATTCACATTACCTCAATTAGCCAGAGTGACTGAGAGGTAAAATCACATTACCTCAATTTTCAGTCACTGTAGTGACCAAGGGGTGGATCACTGTGAGTCAATTGTTGCACTGTGTATGGAGATGCCAACTGTCATTGTTCTCATTTTGTTGGCCAATTTGGTGACCCACTTGTCTGTCAAAATCACAAATTCAACATCAGTTTTGTGACTGAGGGGTGTGTCTTTTGACGTAAGATTGTCCTTCACAGAGGTGACTGAGAATTGTGTCGTTGTACACCTTTTGTTTAGGATGTTGTGGATGACTGACATTGGCAGAGGTTAGCGGGGTGTGCCATTCACTTGATAGCTGCAGTTCAATACTTTGTTACCCCACTGCTTGATGTATGCTGAAAAGGAGCAATTATTAGTATATTACTGTGCAAAATGACTACTTTTTACCAATAAATTAGACAAAAAGCTGTTAAACACTTTTTCACATAGTGGAATGCCTCCATTTACTAATCAAGTCTGCTCATTGCAAAATCCTCATCAAAGTTGTAGTCTGTGCAATGTGGTTGCATGTCAAATTTGATTTCATACATAGTTGAATATGTAAGGTAACCAAAAGTTCTGCAATGAACTGTGAAAACTCAATAGTCGTGATATCTTCAAATTAAGTAATGCTCAAAAGCCAAAGAATAAGATGGATTTTTAGGGTTGGAAGATGGTCTCTCTGTTGGAGGAACTTTTTGTTAATTTGGTGAGAAAGTTATAGCATGCTCTGTAGTTTTATGTTCCGTTTTGCCACAAAACATGGTAATAACTCTGCTTCAGTTTATATTGTGAGCAGTATTATCACTCACAGCGACACAAAGGTGTATTGCTAGCTTTTATAGCTTTTGTAGTTCCTGGAAAATGTCTGCAAGCAAGCAATCAAACACGTGATTCTGTGATTCATAGTCTCATGCAATCATGTGACAGCTGCATCACCATACGGTTCCCCAGGGCACGCGCTAATCAGTCTACGTGACATATGGTATGACGTTGTATACTGCTGCTAGGAATATCGTTTTGTGGTGTCTTATAATCTAGACAGTAACCGCTTTGTGGGTACCCTCATATTTTGTTTACCCTGCTGTTCAAGTAGTAGAAGTTCAAGTTTATGTACTTGTTCATTTTTATGCAGTTGATTTAGTCTTGAAATGTTTTGTTTATGGTGAGGCATCAAGTATTAAATGCTTCCTTCAAGACACATTCATAATACACACCTACGTTTATCAGGGATTTGCTGCTGTTTAATCTCAAGGTCATATTAGGTAGCCTTACTGTAGATAATGTTGCTGACCTCTTCCAAGGTCATGGTGTAACAGTGTAGGACTGTGTGAGAAAAGTAGTCAAACAGTTTGTTTATACTTTTGAATCTGTTTGGTTGATACAAAACAACTTTAAAGAAAGTACTTCTTTTAAAACATTTTGAGAAAAGGTTGAAATAGTCTCTGCAGTGGCTATAAATTGTTCACTCAGAACTGAATGAATGGATGCTGGTAGTCTTCTTGTAGGCGATACATGCTGGATTCCACAGTATGGACTAACATAACGGATCAAAATTCTTCTTTATTGTTGCTGTTTCATGTCGTCAGGGAGCTGCATGTCATCAAGTATGATAACTCTTCAATAGACCAGCTTTACCCAAGACGTGTCTGTAATAGCGATAAAAAGAAAAAAAGTCTTCCAAGTTGGAGTAACATGAATGGTACAGTTGGACATACATACACAAAGCGACTATTCAGTTAAAGTTACGAAGGAGTTTAACTGGTGTGTGGGTAGTGTATTGAATGAACATGTATATAGGTGTAATAGGCATAGTAAATACAAGCCCTTCAGGTGATACTCCAGTATGGCTGTTTAAGCAAAACATTACATCACATGAAATTGGTCTGAAATGAGTTTATTTTAAGGGTTAAGCTTGAGCAAGTCCATCCCATCCCAACCTTCCCCTTCTCCCTCCAGCTCCACCAAAAAAAAAAAAAATAGAAAATAAAAAATATGTAAGTAATAGTAAGAACTAGTTTTTTTTTTTTTTTTTTTGGGGGGGGGGGGGGGGGGAGGGGTTATAGAGCTAACATAGTAGTAAGATATGAAGATGTTCATGTCTGACTCACAACAATTACACGGTAAATCATTCAAAAATTGGCCAAAAAGTAATAGCTTCATCTTGTATCCATGGAAGAAAACAGGAAATGGACAAAAGGCTGTTGCTGACCTCACTTTTGTGGTAAAATCATGCAGTTGCCAAGGCATGATGGTAAAATTATACTGTTCAGATTCATTGTATATTTATTTCAAATTTTCACTAAATGCCTATTCTTATTCACAGTATTCTTATTATTGCTTTTGTTTCATACTTTGTATTTTTTTCTTGAGCTTTTGTGGTTACCTCATTACCAAAGTGATTTAACTATTGCCTTAATGAATGAGAGTGATGCACCACCCACAGCAGACTATGTATTTCGTTCACATGCATAAAAATGAGCTGTGCAATGAATTTAATTATGAACTTTGCACAAAATTCATTGATATTAAGACCATTTTAACCAACTTCTGAAATAGAAAGTTGTAAAGTGATATATGTTTATGAATTAAAATGGAAAAAGAAAAAGCTGTGAATATTCTATTTCCATTTTTACTTAAAACTCAATATGGCCTATGGTCAACATAGTACCTGATTTGCTGTTCCCTCACATATATCACATGCACACCATACATGAAGGCAAGCCTTTATCTAAATTCTGCATGCTAAAGTAAGCTGCCAAGTATTGTTGACTCATTGCCAAGAAAGTAGGGATTACCTTAGTACAACTGCACTGCAAAAGGCTTATCAAAAATTCGCCTGAGACCTGTGATTGCACTGTTCCTATAACCTTCCTTGAAAAGTGATACATACTTATTATACATTTTTACTCATGGTTTATGAACGCTTGCCAGAATGTAAAATTAAGCTTCTGCTAGAGGCAAGGACATACATCTCGTGATCTGGAGTACTATTGCAATGATTGAGTTAAAATGTAGTCGACTCAACCTTGTTTTGACACATCAGCGCTAAATCTTTTAGATCTCATATTTCTCTCACAAGTATCATTCACAATGTTTCAGAACATGAATATGGTATAGTCGAGGTAAACTAAAGAGTTACTCGGCATGAAGTTAACGGTTCAGTAACGGACATATTGTCACTTGATTAAAAAGAGTTGTATATGATTTGGATACCAGGATACACTAATTGTAACCAAGATGACTTTGACTCCTTTTGCCTCTAACAAATGCTTCAGATTTCATTTAGGGTTGGATGATACCCCTATGTTATTTAAGAGCTTGCTCCTCATTGTCTTGGATAACACTTCAAGTTACCATGTTGCTCATGTTTTGCAATGGCTGTTGGCCAATAAATCTATAGGGTCCCTCTCAGTATACCAAAGAGGTCACAAAGTTGGGTATGGTGTCATCCAGTTTTGCACCATTTTTGTGGTGTACAAATGTAGTGCTTGTGGGAGTGGAAGGATGTCCCATATATGCTTTTCCAAAAGATTACAACTGTTGAAGCTTAATTGCATAGGATCAGTGTTCTCAGAGGGCGGGGGGTGGGGGGGGGGGGGGTGGGGGAAGGGAAGGGAAGTGTAAGGAGAGTAAGGCTTGTTCATTTGTGAAAAAGACAAGAATAACGGATAGCCCCTAAGAAGCATGTTCCTAGTTGCAACTTTGTAAATGCCATATCATTTCCTATCTTTAATTAAGCATTATTGCCTTGTTTTTTCAGATTGCTGATCTTGGTGTGTGTGACAGTTTTGAAGGATACGATGCCATGTTGTCAGATACAGTGGGAACTCCTGCCTTTATGGCTCCTGAAACCTTGAACGAGGCTAGTGACAAATACGGGGGCAAGGCCCTGGATGTTTGGGCCATCGGTGTAACACTCTTCTGTTTCTTGTATGGAAAGGTAAGAGCAGGGTAAAAAGTTAAGACTTTTCAGAGGAGCTGCATAAAATGTTTGGAAAGAAATCACCCACCTAAAAAAGATTATGGGGGCTACTTAGGGGCCCACATGGGCTTTTTCATTGTTTTTTGTTTGCAATTATGGAGTGAGGGTGTAGGGGGACTTTTGTAACATTTGGTATTTATTTTGGCTGCATCGAGGAGGGGGGGTAAATTGCCTGTTGCCCCTATGTATTTTGTATGCTGGGTAGGAAATTCCATATTGCACATACCAAGTGATCTACATCATATGAAGTTTTAATTCATACGAAATTTGCATTATCATTAGTGTAAAGAAGTACTGCTGAATTTGGTTTAGAAGGTGTAATCAGGAGTTTTTGTTTTCTTTACTTGTGCTTTCAACCCCATTGTAGACTGTCTTCCTTCTCCCCAGTGAAGGAAATTATTACACTGCTCTTCCAAATAGGCCCTCACAATTGCATGCAGAAAGACTAAAATTATGGGACACAAATTAAGATAATTTACCAACTGAAGGAGTATCTTGCTCATTTTGAGGGAGAGCTTTCAGAAATTATTATACTTAGCTCATATCAGTCAGTTTGTTGAAATGAAGATAAAATTTAAAATAGTCTTGAACATTCTAATTTACAAACCCTACAGGTCAAGCTGCAATTATTTATCCTTTAGCCAGGGTTGGTATGCATCCTTGAGAGTGCATAAAATTTGTTGTTTCATATGATGAGTTGTGCTGGGATTTCTTCTGTAGAGTACATTTATCTAGATGTATTGGAGTGTCAATCCCATTATGACCTTCTGCCATCTTCTAAGAATTTTGATCATTTTTTTCTTGAAATGCTGTAGAAATAGTATTTGCATGAATAAAAAATTTTGGTCCTTGAAAAAGGATTTTTGCTTGATTTTTGTCTCATAATAGTTTATGTAATGTTACAAAGTATATGTAGAGTATACTCAAAGATTCTAGTGTGCTGTCTGGAATATTTATTGTTTCTGGAATATTTATTGTTTCTGTAGAATTTAGGATAAGCCTGTTTTTTGTAAATGGGTGTCTTCCATATCTAAGTTATGGTTGGTATTGTTTTTTTTTTCTTTAGCTTGAATATTTAATTGTCATTTTTAGGTTGATGTTAGTGAGTTTTGGTGATAATGCCATGTGGTGTTGTTAGGGATTTGGTGACTATTATATGTATGATTTTCTTACTGCTACTGCAACAAAACTAAACCCCAACTTAATTGTGATACTGACATTGCAAAAAAGTGGTATTTCTGATGTCTGATATTTTCAATTCTGTGTTTGGCCAGTATTGGTCCCATACCGATATTTTGGACATGAGCATGCTGCTAAACGCAGCCATAGGCACTACCACAAAGCATCATTTGATTTCATCTATATGAGCTCTTAATGTTGGAATATACAGTCTAATATGTATGGGTTATTGGCCAGAAATACCTGGTGGGTAGTATCCACATTTACGTAAATATTATTCATACCGATATTGAAAAGGGATTATCAGTTCTAAAAGGAATCCTAACCCTTAGCATGCTGAATTTTAATCTTTGCAAGAAATGAATTGTGGTGTACTTGATGGCAGGGTTATTATCAACTGTTTGTCATATTTTGAGGGATAAGCCACTTTGTTGTGGTATTTTTTCAAGTCCATCCCCCCCCCCCCCACAAGCACACACATGCACCATTTAGTGCCCTTCATTACCACAACAGTTACCCCATTATGTGTTGTGTGAGAGAATAAGGAAGTAAATAATTCTCTCTCCAGGTGCCTTTTGAAGATGAGTTCATCATGGGCCTTCACAGTAAGATTAGATCACAGCCTGTCATCTTTCCCGAAAAGTAAGCATATCTTCCCATAACTTTGTACTCTAATAGCTTCTAAAGTGTTAAGCAACATCAAAGATGTAACTGTTCCCATTCTTGCATTCATTGCTGTTCAAGAAAGGGTGTCAGTGTTTTCATCCAAATTTGACTTAACATTGTTGTTATGACATAAATTCGTACCATCTAATGGTTATGGTACTAGGTAAATGGGTATCTAGGACCAAAAAAGGGAAACACACAGTGACGTGATGGCACCTATTACCTTGCAGTAGCTGAGGAAAGTGGATAGCCAGATGGTCATTTATTATTTTATGCAAGCCTTTCCCATATGGAATTTCCCTCACAGCCACAGGAGGATAACTCCACTGTCTTGGAAAAAGAATAAAGGAGTACTTATAAATTAACGTTGGTGTTCTTGTATCCAGTGTTACATGAGCACACATGGGCCTCTTTGGCAAGGCTCCTGGGACCCCCACCCTCTACTGAGCTCCAAAAATGTTGAATTCACCTCACCAACACTTTAATGTCAGGATCAACTTCATATCATGATTCATTCATAGCCAGTGAGCTAAATGTTTAGGCTAAACACCTTCCTGCCCCTGATCAGTACCATCCCATATGCCCAGAGTCTGCATTAGTGTCAAAGTTTTGTATAGCAATGTCTGGTGTCGTTTTTGGCCAAATGGAATTCTGCATATGGTTTTGTGTACAAAAACTGCTTTTCATTTCAGAAATTGTGTAGCAAATCACACTCATTTGAGGAGCATTTTGCTATGCTATACCAGCTAATGTGGACACTGCATATGCCCATGTGTTCATATACTTCCAAGTTTTGGTTATAAATCAATAATACCATCATACACACAACACATTTGCCAATTTCTCAGGGAAGGAATATTACAGTAAATGTTAAATATTGAAAGAGAGAGAGAGTTGTGGAGTGACTAAGGCATTGAACTTTTGATTGAAAGATTAGGCTGGTTTGATTCACGATCAGTTCATTGCATTAAATCCTTGGGCAAGATTCTTCGTCTCGATTGCCTCTCTCAACCCAAGTGTTAAATGGGGACCTGTGAGGTAACTCGTTCTTTAGGCCTTATACTAGAGTGTTTATCTCTAGCATAGATAAATTGTCGATGAAAAGTGTGTGGTGTGCCATTTATAAGAATATGTGAAGATGCCGAATGCAATTATAATTAATGAAGAAAGATCAACTAATCATGCTCATCCATATTCCCTCTCTGACAGCAATTATATTTCTGATGATGTCAAAGATTTACTAGTCCGAATGCTGGAGAAAGATCCTACCAGAAGGATAACAATACCTGAAATTAAGGTTGGTTTGACTGTAAAGCTATTTTTGTCAACCTGAAGTCAGAGGAAGAGAAGGAGTGATGATATACAAAGGATTTCAAGGGGGGCAGGGTTGGGGGTGGGGGGTGGGGATGTCAAATAAGGTGGAGTCTGATAAAATGGCAGCGTGGAACTGAAGAAGGCAGTCAAGAGATGCTCTAAATAAGGGCAGCCTAGCATACATGGAAATGCATATATGCTATGTAATGTACAGTCTGTAGTCACATCATTAATTAGATGAATCAGATCCAGCCAAAATCCATATCAAGTTTGAATGGAAATTAAGCTGCAAAGGCAGTTACCACTTTTGACTATTTTATGCATTTGCAACTCTTTTGAAGGTCCTGTGCATGAATCAGCTGTCATTGGGATCAGTAAGCCTGCAGTAGACAGGTTATCCTCACACATGTGCACCAGCTTTCAGGACAACTCCACTGGGTATAACACTCACTTATGTAATCTTCCCCAGGACAGCTACCTCCTGGACAATTTTCTCTTCCAGGTAGTGCCCATCCATGACAGTTCCAAATTTTCTGACACAACATAACACATTCATGTTGGTGTGTCATTAAACCCCATCTAACTAACTATCTGATGAGGGGAGTTATGTGAGGATAAATGTCAAAGCTGGAAATTGTCTGGGTTGGAATTGTCCAGGGGGAAATTGTGCCAGGGCATCATCCAGGGAGGAATTGTTTTGGGGTTGAGGAGGGGGGATTTTCTAGTCACGTTGCAGTAAGGGTGAAAATTTAGATAGACTTACCGTGAGGATATGTTAAGAAAAGGTAGCTTCCACCAGGCTCTGTAAAGTTGTCTTTGACTGGGAAGTAGACTGAGTCAACCAGGAGCACTCAAAGATTGGTATTTTCTCAGTGGAATTTAACATATCAGTTGGTTTAGAATTTTAAATCATCCTTCAATACAACTTAAAGAAGTTAATGGTAATACAAATTGATTGTTTTGATGCGCTTCCTGATTAACAACTGTGCTCTTAAGTGTCAAAAATTCCAGCATCCATGCATCATGACCACCGGCAAAAGGGGGCACCAAAACAGAAGAATCAGGATGCAAGTCTCAGCCTGGGCTGTATGTTTTAACTGTTGGTATATACCTGTGCGCATTTCATTTGAAATTTTGTTTGGTTTGACTGTCATATTTTGAGTTGTATTTTGAAGGTGACATGCTTGTGTCATTCATTCTTTTTCTAGGAGCACAATTGGGTTACGAGAGATGGTGAGGAGCCATTACCAACTGAAGAAGAAAACTGCACCTTGGTGGAGGTCTCACAAGATGAGATAGACTCTTGTATAAAACGACTACCAAAGATAGAGACATTGGTATGTCCAATTGTTTGTGGGTATCTGTAAAGTAAACTGGTACTGCCACCTTAGTTATTAGGTGGTCATGTCACATCAAGGTCAGAGGTAACTGATTAGAGGAATAGTAGTTAACTCATAAGAGAGGTCAGCATTACACAGAGATGCCAACCAGTACGGTTTTCCCGTATTTTGTACAGATTTTGGTAGTAAATACGGGCATACGCTTTGTCAGGTAAAAATACGGGAATATGATTGCTAAAAGCACTGAAATAACATCTGTAGTAAAATAATGTAAATGTAATAAAAGTGCGACTGGAGTGAGAGACTACACAGTAGAGGTCACGGTATCATGACCCGATCTGCACTGCCTGTAGTACTCAATATATTACGTTCCTAGTATACACTGGATTGCACAGGTATGTACTTATATGGTACTACATGCAGGATAGCAGTGAGTATCACGCTCGTAACCTTGTGTACCCATGCAGTTGGAGCTAGCTGTACTGTGCGTGTGGATGTATTAACCGTACGTAGCATACCGTAATTGACTCGATGGGATATGAACTGCTTATTATGGATTAGTTACAGTAGGACATCGTTATTTGTTTCATAAATGACAAAGTAATGCAGACCAAGCCAAGGAAGTCAGCTTAGGAGTATTGAAAAAGGTAGCGCCCAATGCACTGTAATTACAGTAAAACCCCGTTTATCCGAACACATCAGGACCGAAGGTTGTTCGGATAACGAAAAAGTTCAGATAAACGGGGTTCCAAGTTTTTGCCTTAAGTATGCTACACTGGGTCCATATAAGACAGTGTGTCAACACATTTCCAAAATAATTCCGAGAAGGCTTAAAATTGCAGACAAAATCCCCCAAAATATTTCGTTACTATTTTTTGTGACCGATGATATGACAAATAAATTTTAAGACGTCTAAAACAGAGAGATTTTATTCCAAAAATTCGAGCCTTCACTCGTCTGAATGATCAATGCTTTCGACACACTAAATGAATGTGTGTGCTGAAGGAAAGCTGTAACGATCTGGAGAGATATCTAGAGTATAAATTCTGCATAAATTTCAAAACATGTTAGAGACACATGTGTAGGAGAATCTCAAACAGCAGTTCGCAATGTTTTTGTAAGGTCTACTTTCATTATTTTTAGGTGTGAAGCTCACTACGTTTCTAACTTTTCAGATTTAGTGAACTAAGACTTACGCTAGCCTAACGTATTTTTGTATGGGAGGATATTGAGCCTATACCGACTCATGGCTCCTAACAAGAACTTCAAAGCAAATACGTACGATATTTCTACCAAATTTGACAAAGAGATAACAGATTGTTTTCTATGTCCACATGTCGGCTGTTTTAGCCATCGTGACATCTTTCCATTATTTTTAAAGTCCTGGAAAAAATTAGTGCATTTCTGCAAAAGGTTACATTGAATTTTGCCTTGTAAAGCACTTAAAACTTGGTGTATACTACTGTAATTGTGTTGACTATTATTGTTGTTAAATCTGACGGCTAGTTCGGATAAACAGGGTTTTACTGTATGTGGACAAATCTGCATTGGTAGCTAACGTTAGGCCTAGCCTAACATATAATGTTAATTAGCCTAACTTTAAGTGTTTTAACCTGTTTTATGTTTCGTTTCAAGGGCCCCTCAATACGCTTTTGATATCCAAAATAGTCTTTTCTGATGCAAAAATACTGGAGACCATATTTGAAAGTTGGCATCTCTGATTACTGACTCACAATAAATTCTGGGACTCTCGTTATACAAACAGAAGCAATTCTGCAAATTTATGTGACATAAATACTGAAACTTCTCAAAGTGGTCTGAGTGACTGATTCCGTAGAACAATTAAATGTTACCCACATTTAAAATCTTCAGTTCAGTGTAAGAGATTTACTTACAACATACCATTTTCTTCAAATCCAGTCAACTTGGGTGTTTATGCTGAAAATTATGTATCTTATGAAAAGATTGTGTGTGCTTATGCGGTATCACTTTGTCTGGGACATCTTGGTTGTTTGTACCACAAAACTTTGACCCTTCCCAGAATGCTTTGTAAGTCCTTAATCTTGAATTCTCTTACTGCCTACAAAAAGGGTGGAAAGCCCAGTCACCTGTTAATGATGCATTCCTTGCAAGACTTCTCCTGAACAATCTCTTGCCATTTGGTAGAGAAATTAAATACCTTGCTGAGAAAAAATTGTCACTCTACCAGTCCCTTGCATGTATAACCTAACACACTTTTGTTGTAGGGAGTTTCAATGACTTCTCCTAGATTGAGTAAATCCTTAGAAATCTCATTCTGTTCCTCGTCTTAGTAATGAGTCCATTTTGCATTTCATGCAAAATAGGTCGTAAAGGAAATCTTTAGGAAATGTGTAAATAGTTTCTGTCTATGTGGTCAATTTCCTTGAATTTTTCAAGTAAAGCTTGTTGCAGGGTTTCAGACAGTCATAAAAAGCTTTTGTCTTTCTTAGCAACATTTTGAAAGCCTTAAAAAGTGTTTTGATGTTTGCATTCTGTAAACTGCTTAAACTATGGCAAAAGCAAGTGAACCAATTCCTCTAGAACAGGTGTTCTGTGTATATCAGCATTTTTTTAATCACAATCAAGCTAAAGATATTCAGTGACCTTTTTAAGTAATCCCTGTTTCCTGTTTGGATTCCTTTTCTTGAAAAGGGAGGAGCAAATATTGGACGTTATAATGTAAACCTTTCTTTTTATACAAAAGCTTAAATTACTGTGTGATAGTTTCGTAATACAGCTTTATGTAGCCATCGTTAGAAGGTGGTTTGGACTCTAGAAATATGTAGGAACTATAGTTTACACTAACAATGCATCATGAAGGAGGTTAGTTTTGTATTAGTAGGTTTGAGATTTAAGAAAGATTTAAGTTAAATAGTTTTCTAGAGAAATTTTTTGTGTTTGTTTATATTTAAAACCTGGTTACACTTCTATTTTGTATTGTCATACTTTCAGAGACATGTCGTCCTAATTACATAGTGGCCTTAATACTTGCTGCCTAACATATCAATTCTGTACAAGTGTTGCACTTTACTTTTGCACCCCATGTGAAAGTGATATGAGAATCTCACATAACGGCTGGAGAAGATGTTTATTCCCAGAAAGCAAATTAAGTTTTTATGTTTTAATGTATACACAGAAAGGCAACTTATCCTCCAATATGCAAGTTTGGTAATGTGGTACTAGAGATTGGGTCATAAGGACAGCTGTGCCTTCACAATGTCTCACCTGTGTGTGTTTGGTCACACTTCACCTTTGACCCATTCCCATGATGCATTGAGTGAAAACATTTCTTCACTCCTCTTTTGCTAGCATTTCCCTCCAAACACAAAAGTTTTCTGGCACGAAGCTTCCCAGTTTCACAGTATCGGCCACCTGTGCAAGCCATTTTACATTTTGCCTTCTGTTAGTGGTGAAAATAAATTGCCATGAAACATGTTGGCGTTGAGGGTATGGAAAGTTTAAAAATGCAAAACTATGTATTTCTGAGGTTAAAAAATAAAGCTTGTTGGTATGATGCCCATTGCTGTCGCTTATGTTGTTGCTAAGATATGAACTGTTGAAATTTATTCACTCCATTTAAAAGAGTAGCTTTAACTTGTTACTGTTGTTTCCTTTTGAAATGGAACTACTTAAATGCCCTTGGAGTATGATTCATTTCTGTCATACCCAGCCTTATGTGAGAAACATGCTTTACACAGTATAAACAGTCGCCCAAACTTTATTTTGAAACATATGCTAAATTTTACAAATCCCCTTGTAATTTACTTTCAAGGATCTTTCACCAAGATTTTCATGTTTAAAGCAAATGAAGGAGCTACTCAGTGTTCATGTGGCAATGCAGTATAAACCAAAGAAGTGTCACATAGTTAAAAAGAGCCATTCATGAATTAGGTTATTGGTTTTTGCTCTTTAAAATTTGTATTGACAGCACTGGCCCTTTATGGGCATGTCCTTGTCCCGCAACAATAAGACACTGATGAAAATTTTGTAATTAAAGAGCAGTAACTCATGGCCAACAACAAAAGTAAAAAGAAACCCAAAAGAAGGTAATGAAAGTAGTAAAAGGGGTGACTTCTTGACTTGTTGTGTATTGTGCTGTTTTAATTGACCTCTTTTTTGTCTCAGCACTGAAATGTCCTGTGAGGATATACAGTTTAAGTAATGTGCATTTACTTCTAATCTTTGTATTGCATTGTATACTTTTGAAGTTCAAGAATACAGGTACCCTCTGAAGATACTCTTTAAGTTATTGCTGGTGTGGTTAGTTACCCCAGAATTTCAACATCTGACCCCAGATTGGAACACATTGGACCAACTGGGTCTAGCTGTAGAGCTTCTTTCCTTATGCCAAAAGACATGGCTCTTTCCTTGGTCAAATCATACAGAAGACTGAACAGATTAACGTATTTCCATCTCTCGTTATGACATTAAAACAGATTTCTTGTGTATTACTCGGAGTTTGAGAACATGTATCAAAATGAAAGGATCATGGCAGATTGGTAAATTTTGTATAAATGAAAGTACTACAACCCACATGCAAGAATGAAACTTTTTGATGCAACATGCAAGAGTGTTCAATTCTCTGCATCTTATAGTTTGTTTCTATGTTTGCCGAGTGCATGATTTGTAGATAGAGCTCCTCAGCTTTAGAATATACAGGAACTTTTCAAAACTGTTGAAAAATTCAGATTGTTTGAAATCTTTTTTCTATTCTCTTTCCAGATACTTGTGAAAAGTATGCTCAAAGTGCGCTCTTTCGGTAATCCTTTCAGCAAAAGCAATGGTAGCAAACAAAAGAGGGTGCTCTTAGCACCGATAGCTGGAAGGTAAGAAAATTTTCTATTTGAAATAATGAAATAATAGTAACAACAACAGAAATAGAGTACATTGGATTAATATAGCATCAAAGAATGGTAAGCAGCTGCTGTATGGGCTTAACAAAGCAACTCACTTACACTTAAAAGGAAGAAATAGAAAAATAAGTCTTTATGTCACTCTTAAATGAAGACAGTTTGGAGCAGAATTGAATATGGTCTGGTAGGGTGGGTTTGTCAGAAAAGGAGCAGAGAAGGCAAGACATTGGTAATCATATGTTTTAAAGTGTGGACTGAGAAGAGAAAGGTAGACGTTAGTAGAGAAACAAAGATTTCAAATAGGAGGATGGGGAGAGAGTAGCTGAGAGAGAAATAGTAAACACAATGTTGAGATTGGTTGGTACTAGGAACTTCTGTGTGGAAATGGTTTAACAGCATTTTTGATGCATAGTGGTTAAGCTTGATAAAGTTTGTTTTGTGTATGTAGCTCGAGGGCCATATAATATCATTTTCACGAGCAGAAGGTAACCTTTCTTCAGATGCTTCTCCCTTACTTAAAAAATGTGAAAACTGATGATTTTTGGCAAAAACGATTGTTAGTTGGTGCATTTAAAAAAGTGTACATACCATCAGTGCCCCAACACTAACCTTTAGTTTTTTGACATGGTTCTGTTGATTATCAATAGATGTATAATTTCATATATTTAAGGAAGTGGATCATGTAACATCCTTGTGTTAGGTTTTTTTTTTTTTTTTTTTTTGGGGGGGGGGGGGGGTGGGATATATTTTGTCCTTGGTGGCTTTGCACAAAGAAGTCAACATTGGCTGTCATGTTATTTCACAGTGAAAGAGTTCGGCAAGCTTTGTTTGTTAGAATGAAAAGTAGTTAGTACCTGTAAAAGTGTACAAGGTACAAAGAATAGTTTATTTGGTATAGAACTCATTTTTCCGTACAAGCTAGTCAAATTTACTACGCAAACACACCAACACATGCACATGCACAATCCTAGGGTTTTCACTCCTATTGTTGTAAAGAAGATAACGAACATTAACTGCTGATAGCTGTGATATTTCAGCATTTTGTGATTCCAGCTAAGTAACTGGAATTTTCTTCTCTTATTAGGTGGAAATGTCCTTACTATGTATCAAACAGTCTAGAAATTCCCTTCCACTAATTTCTTGTGTCTTGTTGCATCTCTTGTTTTAATACTGTAGGTGCTGCTCCTTACACTATGACATAAATTCAGTAGGACATTGCAGTTTGAACACATTTAGTCCCACTGTTGGGTATCTGGGTCAGATTGTTATTCTCCCTGGTACCACTGTTGCATAGACATGAAGGGACTTTCCCCTAACATAATTCCTTGGTAGTACGAGTTTTTAGCAAAAATAGAGATGGGTATATATGGTGTAATTAGAAGGAAAATAGCAATGTAAGCAAAAGTAAAACCTTTAAAAATGGTGGTGCCCTTACTACAGCAATTTTCTCACAATTTCTTCTGAAAATTTAGCTGTAAAACCCAGATCATGTTGTGACAACTTGTCATATGCAATAAAGATGAGAATTCTAGTCTAAATGAATGACTTAATGCAAAATTCATGAACTGAGGTCCTTTCAAAATAGCATACCCCATAGGCCAACTTTGTCACTTTTTATGACAATTGATGTAAATCCATGTAAATTAGTTTCTGATTTGTTACTTTTTTATGGAAAAAGGAATTATGCATTTCTTTGCAACACATTAATGCACTCCTCTTATTACTTCTGTCTATTATTTTGCCATGAAACTTAGTTCTATTAGACAAGTCGCAAAACGTCTGCTTTATTGAAAACCGTGTGGGCCCATAGAGAATGCAATTTACAAACCTTATGGGACTCATGTGTGTTAATATATTTCTTGTATTATCATATTCTGAGAGGTTGATGGAGGTTTTGAAAAGCAACATCAAGTTTTGAGCTCAGAATTTAAGACATTCTGTCTTGATTGATGTGACAGAAATCAGTGAAACAAATCTTTTTTTTTTCTTTCAATAGTTCTAATGGATCATCCAGTGGTTCAGGTACAGAAGCTGTCAATAGTGGAACTTGATAATCACTTTTATCATTTTCTGGTAAGTCTTGTGCTACTTTCTTCAGTATGTCTATGAAAGGCTTCATTTAAGTGCAGTTGGGAATCTGCATTGCACCCACAGGCTTCATGTGGCTGCCACACTACTGTCATTTGCATAATTTGATGATGAATTTGCAACATTTCAGATAAAATACAAACATGAATGGTAGGAAAAGATCACAGTTCTTCATTCTGTTCGTTGGTTGTGATGAAAACGTGCATTTTTATGAAAATTTTCCAAGTTTTTCACATAATCTGTCAATACCACACCACTTGAGGAAGTCCAAACTTTACACACTAGACAGAGGAGGGAGCTATATTTTTAAGCCTAAACGTTTACATATGGTGACGGCACTATAGGCAAAGGATATTTGTGCAGGATGCTCTTTCAAGATTTATAAGAAGTCCGTGGTTGCACCACGTGACCCCCTTTACATTTGTAACACTCATACACCTGTAGCAAGAAATCCTTTCACGGTCACCTTCCTGCTACTGATCACCCCTGCCGTGTATCCTTTTCAACAAAGAAAATAATTATACGATTTAAAAGGAAACATCAAATTAGCCATACTTGAATGATCTTTCAATTATGTGCTACCCACTATTTGATCTGTTTCAAGTTTTCCTGCCTTTTGTGTATCCTGGGACCAACTAGAACCATAGCTAATAGCGATAGGAATCATTTATTGGTAGTTAGCGATGGGGGTGAGTTTATTTCTTTGTGCAGGCTGTAACAGACATTGCTAAAAGCCACCACAAGAGACCTAACCTTGCAATACAAAATTGGTTACTAAAAGATTAGTTGAATCTATTACAATATTAATCACTGAGTTGCAATGGATTCATGGTTTGGTGATGAATATTGGCACTAACAATCATTGCTAAACATCAGTGAAATTGGCCCCAGGTCTTCCAACAATATGGTCTTTTACTGGTGAGGTTTTTATCTTTGTTCCCATTCTCTTTGACAGATTCTTACTACTATATTTCTTTTATCTTGATGGTGAATGGACCAATGCAACAAGAGCTCTGTGTGGCTGACGATGATGTTGTTTACAATCCGATCTGTGTCATTCTATAAAAGAGCATCATTACATACCAGCTCAATAGTTTATTTTTAATCTTTCCTTTATCTTGGTAATTGCATTGTACATTTGAAGCAGCTGGTTTGTAGGTGGTTAAGTAGATTTTGGACATTTTATCATAGTTTTGAATGTATTATTCGGAGTCAAGATTTTAATTCCATTTGTTTGTAGGTTGGAGCTCAGTTTGGCTTGGAAGGTGAATCTAACAAGA
Organism: Holothuria leucospilota; assembly: GCA_029531755.1. Classification (NCBI taxonomy): domain Eukaryota; kingdom Metazoa; phylum Echinodermata; class Holothuroidea; order Aspidochirotida; family Holothuriidae; genus Holothuria; species Holothuria leucospilota. Next base: position 21,525,719 of record CM055964.1, on the reverse strand, counting down.
AACAAGGTGAACCATAATCAGAGATGTGAAAGAAATTTATGCTTTTTTACTTTAAGATGTATAATGTTGAATAATTTAATATTTTCATTCAAACTGTAACTAATAATATTTTATACAATTTTATGTAGGGAGGACAATTTTATTGGGCCATTTTATTCATCCCAGAAGTAATGCCCTTTATTCTGTGGGATTATGGAAGAAATTTTATCTGGTTGAAAATTATGCAAGACGAGGGATACTTGATAGCTTCTACAGGTGACAAGCAATTTCTTTTGAAACCATTCCCATCAAAATCTTTTGTGTGACATTTCCATCAGATATGAATGAAAGTGCACTATGGAAGTGCAGTTAAACAGGGTTCTATGCCGAAGGGAAAATAGCAAAAGCCTTGGAAAAGTTGGGGTTTAAGTGGTCTTGAAATTCTTGAACTTGGGTGTGGAGTCTAGGAAAGCTTAGATGTAGTATGAGAAACTTAATATTGACACTATCCTTTCTTGAAGTCATGTTGCTACATTTGTTGACAGTGTGTTAAGACAAGTGCAATACGTTTTTCATCCATTTATCTAAGTCTTCAGTCTTGAAAATGGCTATTTTGGCCTTCATAAATGCTTGAATGTCACTATCTTAAAAGTGCTGGACGACTATGAGATGCTTTTGACAGTGTATTTTTGGCAAGTGAGAATCTCATCTAGACTTTGTATCTCTCACTCTAAAATTTGATTTCCATGTTGCTTTTGAGAATTCTTTTGCAGTTTTTTTATTTACACATAACTGGAGATATACTATTTGAAACTGGCTCCTGCTAGTAAGTCACTCCTGCTTAATCATAAATTTACAGGGGTTATAAAACAGGGGACATTTGAGGTTGATGGATTGTATCACTGGCAAGCTATAGAACTATAGGGCAGCTTGTAGAGGTCTTAGAAGATTGCAGCTGATTATTGTGACTTGTGAGTATAGCCAATGTCAGTCATGCCCCCGCACAGGCAGGATGTAGCCTCCTTAGCCCCACTCCCCCTTCCCCCCTCTCCCATTGCTTCCCTCTAACTGTGACATTTCTGTTTCCCTCTCTTTGCCCTTTTTGCAACAGTTTTTTGAGTACTAAAATTTCCTGGATATCAGGTAGGTTGCAGGTGCTTTAACTCAGTACACTCTCTTTGATTAGGTTGTCTCTGAGTTTGTTTTGTAATAGCTGGCAACATGAGCAGGGTTGTTTGTTTGTTCAGAATAGAGCTAGTTAGTGTCTTTTTTTCCATGTCTTGGTTATGATTGGATATGGTGATTAATCTTGTGTAATTCATTCAACATACATGTATAAATCCTGCTTGTATCATATAAGTGGTGGGCTTGAGTTATAGATAAAGAGAGATCATTGAATGTTTTTACTGCATCAGAAGGCAAACTGCTGTCTCTTATTTTGAGTTTCTCTCGCTTCCTCTTGTTTAATTTAATGACTGCTTTATCTAGCAGCACCCTGTATAGTTTTCACAGATGCAATGTGTTAGAATGAAAATCAGCCAAGACTCTAGATGAGGCAGATGGCATTGTCTCAGGAGTGCAGCACTGGCATTGTCTGATGACGTTTGTTGCATAGAATGATTATTCTTGTATAAAGAAATGTACTACTAACTGAATGGACTTATGATAGAGTATTCCCCTTTCAACTGTGGGGCTGAGGATCCAACCCCAGTTGGGTCTTACTAAACAATGTCAAAGTGGAACCTTTCACATTCTTGGTTTGTTGCTCAGCTTAAAAGATGGAAACAGGAATAATGTTGTCAGAGATTTGAATGGTGAGAGCCATAGTTGCTTCTGGGTTGTGTAGTTCACTGGTGTACAAGACAAGAAGGGGCACTGGGCTGTGCCCCTGTCAGCATTCCCTGCATATGCAAACATTGTGCACTATGCATACAAATCTTTGGGATTGGGGGCACGTCCCCCCCCCCTTAGCCAAATCTCGAAGATGGCGTAACCTTCAGCTAAATCCTGCATACACCACTGGTATACAGTAGTCCCCGTAGATTTAAGAATGTTTTAGGAGCAAAATGGCAGTGGCAAACCTTGGTAAAGCACTTTGGGACAGGTATAGAACACTGCATCAAAATGTGTTATTTTGAGGGATTAAATAATAGAAGCTATAAGTAGGATACATAAAATACACATTGAGTAAGGTTCATTCCATTGCTTGAATGAAAATGATGGAATATATAAAGATAATAGTCTTGTTTTGTTTGTGGAACATAGAATTTTAAGATCAAAAGAATACTTACAGCACACAATGGTAATTTTGTCTAGTTTAGAATATTGAAAATGGTGACTTTTGCTTGAGCTGGTTGTAGGGTGACATCCTTTCTCTAAAGCATATACTTTGGAGTTGCTCTACGAGTTAAGTTTTGAGATAACTTTGATGGGTCATTTTAGAAATAGTCTTTGTTTAGCAAGAAGAGAATTTTGGACATGCATGCAGTGTAAGGAGTGCTGGTTTGAGGGCTAATTGTATCCGTATTTTATCCTTTTCAGTTTAAAGATAAGTTTTACAGTTTTGTTGGCTTATGTTTAGTCAAGCAAAACCTTTAAATGGATGTTTCTGGAGTTGGTATTAATATTTTGTTTCAATTTTTCTACTGTTTACTTTTTAAAATTTTGCGTTCAGACTGGTGCTGCAACTGGGATTTTATTTTTAGCAACAAAAGTTCATGAAAAATATCTTGTCAGAAATTTGAGAAGACACTGTACATGTTGAATCAGCTGGACTGAATATTGAATAATAAGTTGATTTGTTAATTGATTGATTACTTGATTATTGACTGATCATGATTGATCAATTGATTATGGATTGATCAGTCGATTGTGTAATGACCGAATGTACTGATTGGTCAATTATGAGTTCTAGATGGCTACTTCCACGGACGTTTGTATTGTATGTATATTGCAACATTCCATTTCTAAATATACTCAAGAAACTGTGCAGTATGGTAGGATACTGATTAGTATCATCAGTTACCTGTAAGTTATCAGTGTAACAGTTGTATTTTAATTTAAACAGGTTCATGCTTTTGTTTACCCAGGATTGCTTATATAGGTTATTGCACAAGAAAGGACTTAAAATGTCTGTAGGTCAATTCTGTTGGTAGATACATGGAGATGACAGGATTCAATTTGATCTTACCATGGAGCATTGGTTTACTGACTGTTGGCAATCTAAAGAAACTGTGCCCATGGGTGTATCTCTCCAAACTCAAAAGATGGGAAAGAAAGAAGAAAGCGGGAGTGGGCACAGTTGAAGGCAGTGTTGTTGAAATGTTACAGGCTGAGATTTTCAACATTAGGCACTCTTCTGCTAAGAGATCCAGATCCTATTTTTGGAACCATAAACTGTGTATCTGTTACCTAATCCAATTAAATTTGGTCCCTGCCTACATACTTGATTGATTCCTGGTGACATCTCATCCCTTCTTTAAGTAAATAGAGACTTCCTGTGCACACCATACACAGAAGATTTAATTGTGCAATGAGTGGACATGTCAATAGCTTATAATGTTGTGTAATCAACTGGAAAAAGTTCCTCATTGCTCAGGGATTAAGTGTTATTCTAGAAGTGATAGTGGTTTCTCACAACAAAGAAAGGAGAAGATAAGTAGGATTTTATTACACCCGACCTCCCCTTTGTGAGGTCTGGTCAGAGTGTTCTGATTTCTAAGCAGGCCAAGTTCTAATGATGTAAATCTGGAGATGAGTAATATGATGGAAATCTATTACTTATAAAGTATGTGGCATATGCATGTGGCTTAAGCATGTAGGAAGATGTTGGGGGTGTGCCTGTGGAGGGGGGGGGGGGAGGGCACGGGATGGTCCTTTGGACCCAAATCTCTGTTTTTATGTGTTGGTGCCAATCTTGTGTTAGACATTTTTCACGAAGTTATAACCATGTTAGAGAGTACTACTTGGTGTTTGAAAATTGAGTGAGGGTCATGGAATAATGGGGGTGGGGGATGGGTTCATTGTGAGGGGAAAATACAGAGTTGCATGGATATGATTGATCGTGGGCCACATAATGTCACGCTTTAAGATAACATATCTCCAACTACTCATGTAGTCAATATTACCTCTGTTAGGAATAATTAAACCTGCCCTCTCCCTTAGATTGACCTGTGCTGTCATCCAGCAACCTATGTAATCCTCCAAAGTGATGGAAGAATGATTTAGAACTAAAAGGAAGATGATTGCTTCGAAACGTTCTTTGGTTTTGTTCTGTATGAGATCAATGTTACTTCCATTATTGGTTACTTCATGTTTTAAAGAGAGAATTTATAAAGGGATAATAAAAAAGTGCTAACTCTGCAAAACTCCACATCATTATCTTTGCATATATCAAAAATGACCAAATTTTGAAAATTTGTATCTTGAGAATGCTGAAAGATACTTCTTCCGATAGATCTTTCATTAGAAGATTTTAAGGTATAATTGTTGAGTACAAACAGCTCTTTGTGTTTCCATGTTGAGGTACCTTTAATATTGGAATATTTGAATAGGCAACCTTGAAGTAGAATGGTATGTATGCATTATTGGGCATAGGTTTTAATTTTATCTTATTTACATATGCATTAGTATTTTTTTCTAAATTTTAACCTTTGTTATGATTTGAATTGGTTTGGTTTTATATGATTGTATATTCAGATGGGTGGAATATATCTATATATTTTGTACAAAATAAAAATTGATTTGAAGCTTTTAAACAGTAATTTTTATTACTTACCTGCTTGCTTTTGTATGGTTAGATGTTTTGTTATAGAAATTTTAACAGAGTTAGTAGTTTGAATGATTCTGTGGGAAACATTAAAGAGAAACTTTAAGCTATAAAAAAATGTTTTTATATTTTTGGTTGTAGAGGAGGGACTTCATCCAAGAAATCAGGTGAAATTTCCAGTTAATTCCGTTTTGTTGTTCATGAGATATTGGTAGGTGAAGTCACAACATTTGTTGCATGAGGTAAACTTGAAGCAAGCAGGAGTGATGTCATCTCCTCAAATAGATGAAGATTACTGTAGGGCATGTAAAGTGTATGTTATGCCATCACATGAGAAAAACATGGCATTTTGCAGGAGTTAACTGTTTGTAAAGTTTAGTGAAAGCCTAACCAGTTTTGACATCATATTGATATCATATTGATGTCATGTCTGCTTGCTTCCTTTAGTGTTGAAATTGTGATAACTTATGACAATATCTCAAGAATCAAGTATAGGAGTTGTATGCAACCTTCACCAGGATGCTTGTTTTAAGTTCAAAGATAAATTTTAGTGTAAACTCTTTCTTTGAAATGGTTGGGCTACCTTCTTCCATATTTAGGAATAAGGAAGGTGTGGTTCAGTCTTATTATTTGAGGGTGGCAGACCAGTGAAGTGAGCAATTTGTGTTGGATGATTTAAGCTGAAACAAGGGATTTTAATGACTTAATGAGGGTTATGTAAATGTGATCATTAGAAAGATTTTCAAGTTAATGATTTCAAGTCCGTGCAGAATAGTCAGGTAGGTCAGAGATTTGCTGCAACTACAAAAAAACATTCCCGATCAACAGTGCAAGTGAACACACACCTCATCTATGAATATTAAGTATGTAGTTTGTGAATATTTATCAAAGACCTATGTACCTTTTTCCTAAAATTTTAGAGGAAAATCGATCTTCACTTATAAAAGTATGATGGGAGGGGGTGATTTGGGGGAAGAGAATGTTTTGTATGCTCTGAGAAATGATTAAAATTGGATGACCCCTTTTCGGGTCACTGTCGCTTTTAATTAGTTGAGCCCAAGCCCACAAGATTGAGGTCGGGTAAACCATTGTATCATGCTACTTCCAACTAGTAAAGAGTAACATAGCTGTTCTTCAAAACATAATTCTTCAAAACATTAGTATCTTTTCATACTGCATGTACAAAGTCACTAGAAAATGAATTTGCAGAAAGACTACTTAAGGACAGAAAAAGGTATGTAAGGGTTTTGTTGACATAACCAATTATAGTTGATAGTCATATTGTTCTTACATCAGATTTGTATTGTAAGTACAATGTTGTGAGTACAACTTCAAATGTAGTTGTCTCTGTGATGTAATGGTTTTTCATGGGAAAGTTTAAATTTGGCTTTAGCATTTTACTTAATTTACAAAAGCTATGTCATAATTATGAGCAAAGCAAGTATACCAAACTGTGAGTACAGGTACATACCCAATGCAAGTCTTGTCATGGTGAAAAAAACAAAAAACGACCAATACACTGAAGTCAGAATTACATAGAACTCTGTTGACCTTTGGTAGAGTCATAGTTGAGGTTGCTGATGTATGGGTAGTAGCCATTTCGACTTAAGGGCCTAAATATGTCAAGACTGTAAGGAATAAGACTATAAGTTTCATTTTTCCTTTTTAATTGGCATAGAGAGGCATAGAAGGTAGGCATAGAGAGGTATAGAAGTTAGGCTGTGCCGATTAAAAAGGAAAAAAAAAAAATTATAGTGCTGTTTGTTTTTCTTGGCATGGCGTTTTTCAGCCCCAGAGTTGGAATGGCTAGTTCTCATATGGCAGCAACTACCAATATACAAAAAATGTTCTGCTTAAAGTAACACTGTCATAATAAACTTGGGTGCCAATACTTTTGGATTGGGCTACCTGTGGCCTTGTGAGTCGCAACTGAATGGGGTCCTGACTCCAAATGGCATTCTTTACAGTGATGTTACAGTTGTTGTCTGCAGACCATACAAGGGAAGAATAGCTTACTATTAGTAGATAATACTGATTGGTACTCAGACCCAGTGGGTCAGGGGAAGGTGTTTCTGCAACTGAGGTGCTGGTATTGCTGATATCGGGGAGTTTTAGTGGTTAAATGGAAAGGGGAATTTTGTGATGAATTGGAATGAAGAAAAAGGCTTAAAAGAGTTAGTTTTTACTACCATACTCTATTAAAACTCTCTGAATAACACAAATGCAAGCCTTTTAGAACAAACGACTATAATTTTTCTGCATGTTTTTGACAGTACTGGGATATCTCCTATAGTAGTATTTCCATTGGAAGTGAATTGGCTACTTGACTCCAGAGGCGGCGCCACAGGGGTGGCAGGGCAGGCATTTGCCGCCCCTATGGCTTTTAGCTCAAAAAATAAAATCGTGTAAATAACGTTTTTAAGGCATACTTTTGTGGGGGTGGGGGTGACAGTACAAAAATATAACAAATGAAAGCACCATTTGGCATCTAAGCAACCTTAAATTAACAAAATTTTCTCCCACGTTTGCCACCCCTTTCAAAATACCCTGGCGCCGCCCCTGCTTGACTCCTGGCAGAGAGTATGACACTGAAGTATAGTCCTGTAAAATACCATGTCCATTGGGATTCAAAGTGTAATGACAGTATGACCACTTGTATTTTGTCATTACAATGTTTTAAGTTAACCTCTTTGTCCTTCAGATGCTTCTAACATTGACTCACATACAGTATTACTTCTCTTTATTTGGCTCACACATGGTGAGAGACAGTTTACATCTTTATCTAATGAATTCTGAGAAACTTTACAAATTTCAGTTTCATATAAGTTGCACAAATATGAATTATCCATTTTTCTGGCACCTTTAAGAGTCAGATTACCCATAGCAATGAACCTTAAATACCTCCCATACCTAATCCCACCTCCGTCTACCATATACTAGAATCAGGTAAAGATTACTTCTTTATTTATCATTCTATTTGATAATTACTTCATGAAATGTGCAAAGTTGAAACTTCTGAATTGCCCTGCTATATTGAATTGTGGGTGGATATATATGCTTCTCAAAAAAAAAAAAAATAAATAAAATCTAGTTTGGTTTCTCTCCTTGGGGTAAATTTCCTTAATATAAACTTGTCATGTTTGTAATAGAGAGTGCTATCATTGATTTAAAGTTGCTCTGCTTCTTGTTAGAACAATGTTACATGTATGGTGCTTACAAACCCTTGGTAGCCATACCATAATTATGACAAGTAGAAGAAAATTCTCCAGAACTCCCTTCTCTTTATTACAGTTTAAGGGCAAAACCACTCTTACTTATCAAATGCAACCCCCACTCTTTGAAAGTGGGCATCTTGATCAATGAGGTCTCAGTTGTTAGGCAGCATTCTTCAGAACTTATTAAGAAAAGTCCTTGTTATGGAATATTCTCATCTGTCAAAGGGCCAAAGTATTTTTCAATAACTTTTTTCAGTTTTATGATATGTTCAATTTTGGGATCAAGTCAATTAAAAATTTTCTTGAATACTTTGGAAAAATTTTATGGAGTATCCAGATGGACCATTTTTGTAGTCCATCTCACATTTAAGCTCAGTGTTGTAGTCTGGCTTCGAGGAAGCTCACACATTGTTACTCTACATGGTGTATCCCATCTGTTGCTCTTTATTACTGATTGGTTCATCTCTTGATCAGTCACATGATCGATCAAATAATGGATCGTTGATTTATAGACCAAATTAAACTGACCAATTGGTGTAAGTCTTGATAGATTCAACATGTCTTTGGCATCTTGTAATGTGTTGGTCAAGCGAGATCTATTCCTCTTTGAAATTTTGTGCAATATATAAACTGATGAAACTCATAGAATCACAACATTGTCATTGTGTCACGAACAGCTTTTAAGAGATAAAATATATTCCAGTCTGCAAATAAATCTTCACTTCTTTTGATCACTTTAAAATAGCTTCTTGTTCTTTTTAGTTTATTTTGCTAAATTATACAAAAGACCGTTATTATTTTATATCATCAGAGCTGTCAAGAGTAGTGGGGATGTTGCAAATGGACCCTGGTCTGTTCTGTGCCCCCCCCCCCCCAAAGGAAAAGATGCTGTGCTGGTGGAACCCCAGGGTAAGTTGTCCTCCTCCCTACAGAGACAACCTGCTGGATTTTTTCTTGCAAAAAGAAGTGCTGTGGATGCTTACTGGAGGACATTAATAAACCAATGCAGTCAGCCCAACATGAATTGATAGATCATTTTCTTGAGGGTGGATGTGGGGGCCCGAGCTATTTTTGCCTGAGAAAAACTTTCTTACCTGAGAAAATTGCCTGATTTTTTCCAAACTGCGCCCAAGAGGTTCCCAAACTAAGGGGACTGGAAGGAGGATGCAGCTGCCATATCCACAGGCTCACACGTATATTGATTGCCAGGTGACAAATTTATCCAACCAATTTGGGAAAATCTGGTAGTCAGCATTACGCTTGGCAGTGAAAATATGAAAATTCCAACTTTAATTCATTACCGTCTACGGTATTATCATTATTAGTGGATTTCCTCTTTGTGATTGGTCAGCAGTGCCGAAGCTAAACACTGACATTGTGGGTGCGACATAGGAGAGGCAGGGTTACGGTTTTGGTTGGCAGGATTATACTAATGCAAACTAAGTGTGAACAACTACACCGTATCCTGTCATTTCATTTGGGGCAACAGAGGCAAAATCTCTGAGAGGGGATCATGTTTCACTAGTACCCCTTTTTGCCTCACCCCTGTTGATCAAAAACTGTTTGAGACAAGGCGTTTTCAGCGTTTCCATGACTTTGACAATGAAGTTTTGAAGGATTTGGCTACTAGGAGATAGCGTAAGTGTATGGGACCATATAGAATTGTGGGGGCACATCTTTTTCGCCAAGATCTCTTAACCTTTAGAAAAGATTTACCCAAGTATCTACAGATTCTGCCCGAATTATTGGGTTCCCGAAAAGGGGCACAGTTCCCCCACCTCATGTCCCCTGTCTCACACGCCTATGGTTGGGCCTGTAAGGAACCTTGTCATTGTTTCCTTTTTTATCGTTGTTCTCGTTGGCTGGTTTTTGTGTTGAAGACTCCAGTGAAAAATAGTTTCTTGAATGACCGCCTATACCCTGTTGATAAGTTTACTTTCTGTACTGTTTAACTCGACTACAACGTAAGAATTCTTGCTTTAAAACAGGGGTGCCCTGTGCCCAGCCTTTTTTACCCAAGATCTACTTTTCAAGTAGCCAACCCCCGAATCACAAAACATACTGTCATACAGTTACAAATAACTTCATTTTTTTTTCATTTTTTCCCGCAAACCTCGCGGTCGACTTGAGATCAGTCCGCGGTCTACCAGTAGACCACGATTGACTGGTTGGACACTCCTGCTTTAAAAGATCAGAAGCATGAAAATAAATAAATGTAGCCTAGTTTATTCCGAGTATGCATCCGAATAGTATAGATGCTAACCAAATTAAAGTACAGCCCGCTTCCTACAAAGAGCTCTTCATGACCAGATCTTTCACACTACAGGTCTTCATGAATCTCCTGTTTGAACATGTGGCTGACTTATCATGAAAGCAAAAACTTTGAAACCTTGAACGTTCTCCGGCGTCGGATCTGTTAGTTCATTGTCAAAATTTACCTTAGTAACATTCTATATTAAACCTATGTCGCCCGCAACAAAGTCCCTGAAAAGGTCGTATATCTGTAGTAGCTACTATGCAGAACGCGCCCTTCATACAGTTCCAGCCAAACCGAATCCCCACTGATGAGTTCCAGGATGACCGAGTTGGACGAGGAGTCTTCACTGTCCCAGAAATCGGCGTCCAACACAGATACTTGTACGTCGCCTGATTGATAGTATGAAAGAACGTTAACGAAGAAATATTAATGGAAAATTTAATTGGCAAATTGTCGGCTGTTAGTAGGGGAGCTGATGCATGGTTCGGTTGACCCCTCTTTTAAGCGATTAACTTTTCGTCATTTAGTCCATATATTTTCTTTTATAGGTTTATAGCATATCTCAAATTAAGTACTTGTCATTTTGCAAACATACTCAAGTATTAGTTATGGCCTACTCAAGATTTAATTATGGCCTACTCAAGTATTAGTTATGGCCTACTCAAGTATTAGTTATGACCTACTCAAGTATTAGTAATGGCTACCCAAGTATTAGTTATGACCTGCTCAAGTGTTTTTGTTATGACCTGCTCAAGTATTAGTTATGGCTTACTTAAGTATTAATTATGGCCTTCTCAAGTATTATTTATGCTTTCTTTGGAAATCCTAAGTACATCAAAAATTACAAGTGTTGTGTTCCTTGATCATACGTCTGAACTCCTGTCCCAAATGGGCCTGACTCTTTACCTCGATATGCGGTGTGATGGTTCTAATGATGAACCGTTGGCAGGTCTATTGCAACACAGTTCTAGAAGAAGATTTTGGAGAATATTTAACCAGGGCTATCATTTAAGTAGCACATTTGTCAATAAAACTTCTTTGTCCTTTCAGTAGCCCCCTTCACGTGGTCCAAAAGCCAGTTATGCAAGGGATAGCCCACTTGCCTTAATCGGTTAGGAGGACCTATAACTTAAACATATTTGTGAAAAAATCGGATGGCACAATCGAAATTTTATGGTATTGCCCTGAAAACAAGCTTGCCCCAAATCCCGTCCAGCCGACATTCACCCCCTCCCTCTCGCACACAGATGCACTCAGACACAAGATTGCTGGACGCTTTCGGTATGGTCAGGAAACAATTTTATTCTTGTACAAGAGTAAACATACGGATGCAAATAGCCAATGTTCAGAAGTCAATTTTAGGAGTAAATTGAATGGCAATTTCGTTTCCCACCCTCCCTAACCCCCTTAACTCGGGTGTGACTCCGCAAAACATGACAAGCAAATCGTCACCATTTCTCTTCACCTGAGAGTCTAAGTGTAAACCTTTATAAAGTGATTTCTTGCTTTTTCTTTTTTGGAAAAAAGGGGAAGGGGAGGAGAAAGTTTAGCTTATCGCCTCTCAATTGCTGGTGTGCTTTTACTTCTAGTATCGCATCCATCCCAATATCAAAATACTTACCATTCAGCATAAGTCGAACCAGCGGGTAGTTGGCTGTCGATGATTTGTAGATGTTAAAGGTGAAAAAATAATATCCTGAAAAAAAAATACGAAAAAGACGAACAAAATTTAAACCCTCATACGTGGATCGTGTGAAAAATTACTTGTACACGTAGGACAACTGCACGGGCGCGTATTTGTTTTTCCTAGGACGAATGGGCACGTCCAACTTCAATTTTTTATCCTAACTCTAACCTAGACCCCAAAGTTAGCATTATTTTTTATTTTTCATATTTTGTATGGAATTTTGAAATATCGCCCCATTTATCCTGGGAAAAAAGTTCGTGTTCGGAGCCATTTGACTTCAGTCAGTATTCTTTCAATTTTGTTTGTGGTAATTGATGACGTTATCTATACATTACTTTGCAAACGATGGATTAAACTGAAACATTTAACACATGGTCAAGACTAACTGCAGATGACATTTTCCCTGTCATTTTACCTGTTTGACTTGACTGGAGGCGTAATTTTACTTTCTAAATTGTAAGAATGAAACAGTACGGGCAGTTACGTAATAACGAGAGGTCACATTGTCTTGTTTAGTGTTAAATTATTATGCCAACTAGTGCAACTGAATTATCCAACGGGAAGCAGGATAGTCGACACTGGACAGCTTACAAAACTCAGGAATACCTACAAGTGACATGAAAAGTTCGTTCAGGATTCACGTAAGCCATCATTATTAACAAAAAAGTAAAAAAGTAAAAAAAAATACAATCCCTGAGATACTTGCTTTGCATTCGCATTGGACAACTTGCGGTCTTCAGATAGTGAACTCGTTATCACATCGTGATCGATCGCATTTTCCATATATGAATGTATTCCTCTTGGGTAGGTTAATCGGAAAACCACAAACTCTTCATTAGGCTACCCTAAATGCTGCATATAAATGGTTGCGTAATCTTTATAACGTGTTTGTTTTCAAATGTTGCTCTGTTTACTGCTCAGGAAACACGCACAATTCCAAAAAACAAAATTACATTTGTGAACAACTTATACGTGTCAGCGGGAGTACTTGGACAATTTGATGACGTGCCCATTCTCTGCGTCCACTTGGGATAACGAGCGTTTCATCTTGTTTTACGAGAAACCGCAGGCGCCCTCTGAGGTGTCTCGTCATCAAATTAGAGTATTAGCATCAACAAGGAGCGCAGTTCAGCGCAGTGAATATATTGTTTACGTGTTTGTCCGCTGACTACGGATATTGAACGTTTGAAAGGAAAAACGTTATCAAGAAGTCACGACCATTCACATCTAGGATTTCAGGTAATCTGATAACGAGCTCAGTGTCTTGATGATTAGCTGACATCTTCATCCGGAGACAATGCATCTTGATAACAAATGCGTTCACACGGAGGTTTTTATCTTGGTGTGATAATGAGTTCGTCATCCGATGACGCGCACGTTATTTCATGTGTAACGGTTATCTTGATCACTTTTTTGTCCCTACAGGCTAATGCAGCTGTGATCTTAATAAACTGATCAAGAGAAACAACCGAGGGCCGTTACAGCCTAGCCGTTTTCTCCTAAGCAAGATGGCGCGTTCGTTATGCCATATGATTACAAGGTTTATCCCGCTTACTTATACGTCAGACGTACGTGAGAGCTCCTCTGACTTTCTTGGTAAGACCAAGACGGATATTTCCAGACTTCAAGTTGTAATTAACAAGGGTGCTGGGTGCATGCAGCGGGGTATAACTGTCCGCCGCTTAATAACTTTTGACGCTGGGCAGCGGTGGTATCTATTGCCCTTAGTGTCATATCGACTTAGTCTGTCTCTAAAGAGAGGCATACCTTACACCCAATTCTAGTATATGTACCACTAAGACAGTTCTTTGGGAATCAGGTTACTGCTATAAAGGTGTTGCTCTGCCGTTTACCATTCGTTGGCCAACAACGCCTCTCTTTAGGAAGACATTTAACTTACCTGGAATTGAACAATTAAAGATTCCGGTATCCGATGAGAAATCGCCACCAAAGTTGGTAAATTCATGATCCCATGTAATAATCTCTGTCTCATCAACAGCCTCCTCAGTGCCGTATCTCGAAACCGAAAAAGCAGAGAACTTCTGACGCCTGCGTCTGCCTCCTCTACTGGGTTGTTCTCGAGTCCGCTCCTCGGCAGTGCACAACATCGACTCACAAACGGCATCCTGACCAGGATCTCCCGGGTCACCTTTCTCCCCTTTCATGCCTGCGTTATGAAAATGACGTCATTCTAGTTTGACACTTTTAAGATGTTGTATAGGCCTACTTAGAGTCGTAGCTAGGAACATGACGCCAACTGACCTAGCAAGCTGAAACTGCGCAGAATCACAATTCTTTACTGAGATGCTAAAGTGGCTCATATGCCATACTCCCCCACCCTATCTGCCCCACAAGTTGCGTCGCTACTTAATGTCTGTATTTTAACTTAAAACTAAGTTGAAAGTAAATACATTATACACCTAACTTAGTTTTCATTTTCTTTAATTACCGCATGGATAGGCCACGGTAAACATTGCAAAAGTGTTTAAAACCTTTATTAGTGCAAAGTGCCCCCGAAGCATAGGAATAGGAAGAGGAGGGCTTTAGCCCTCCAGTAAAAAATGTGGTGGGACGGAAGTATGTTTCTGTCCCTCAATCCAAGCAAGAAAACACCTTATTTGTTTTCTGCGTAAAAATGTCAAAAATGTGCAGTAATTTTTCTTAAATTTTCCCAACATGTTGCACTACATTGCATCTAAGGACCCTCCATCTAAGGACCCTCAAATATTCAAAAGACGTAAGATTTTCGATAAAGTCATGGCTCTATATAACAATTTGACCATTAAGCGATTTGAGTTGAAGTAGCCTATGACCTTGTCATAAGTTTATCGTTTATCGATAAATGCTAACGATATCAGACGATAGGCTGAATTAAATGTTTGAATATTGATGAACTGCTTGTATCAATCCACCATCAGTGTTTATGAGAAAATATTTTAAAGGCATTCTAATTAAGTTTTCATTGTGCGAGTACGCCCTTATACATATACACACAGTGGTGTAACAAGGGAGGTATTCCAAAGAAACGCCACGTTGGTGTAAACAGTGGGGTAAACTGATTAGTGCTACTATCCCCTAAACAAGCCTTTTGCTCTGACAGTAATATCAAGATCAATATAGTATACTGCATAAATTTACAGTAAACCTTCGAACAACTCTGCGGAACATTGTCTTTATGTGATGAAAAAAATGTTACTCTTAAAATGTCTGATTTTGTTTACTACCAACCGTCCGCTCCTGGTAACCCTACGTCCCCCTTGGGGCCATCAGCCATCCCTGTACATTCGCCCGGCACGCCTTTTGGACCTATCGGTCCTGGTGCACCATCTGCGCCAGGTGGTCCTTGCATACCCGGAGGGCCATCGTTCCCTATCAAAAGAAAAGAAAGGATTTTCTCAAATTATTTCTTCGTGTAATAACTGGAATGCGACGTTCTTTCTCGATCGGTTGTGGTTTCTTACTTTGTGTAAAGGGATTATTACTACTTAACCGACTTTTAATATAAAATGAGACTTAACAAAGTGAGTGACATTATCCGAGGTCTTTATGTTCAACCATCAACTCCCGCCACCTTTGATAACATGGCGGTTTCTTCGCGCAGACAAATTCTGTTGAGTGAGTGGGGGAGAGTGTCAAGCATAATGTGTAGGGGCGTAGCTAGGGGTGCGCGAGGCGTGGGCATTTTGCCCAGTAACTTGGGGAAACATTTATGGGCGCAATATAAATAACTCTTGTTTGCAAGCAGACTATACCTTATTCCTCACTACGTGGAAATTTCCCAACCTTGCGTACCCCACTCCCGGAACACGAGAGCTGAATATGGTCCTTTATCAGTCCGGGAGATTCTCCGTTTTCGGAGATAGTCAATTGTCTCCGAAAACGGAGACAATTTTACCGCCATTTTTAAATTTACCCACAATGCTATATGGTTTGGATAATAAAAAACAAAAGGCTTTACATTTGAAACCCTCCTGGAAAATTAGTACGTGCCTAGGACAGTCAAAAACTTGATAATTCGTGGTCCTTAGTACCTTATCTACAATTTATCCGTGCACTTATTAGGGGTCCACCGTGAGAATTTTGAGAAAATACCGAATAAAGCATTGACATCTCTCAATGACCCTCATTAATAGACGTAGTACAGCCGCCTCACACACCGTAATTGTGTGTGATCGGTAATTGGTGTTCGCACTGAAAGCGAGTGTAAACGTAGCCCTCAATCAGGGCCTAGTATACTACGCTCCGTATGACTACACTCCGAATACAAGACGGAGCAAAGTGCCAATGGAGCGTAGTGTGTACGGCCTGATTGAGGACTAGTGTAAACGGTAAGTCCTAGTTTGAAGACCCTATATATTGCATTAAAAAAGCTACCACGGCCGGCTTAAACCGTTATAATTACTCACAATCTCAAATGCAGATACTCCCAGAAAAAGACACGAATATAAATCCTGCCAGCGAGAAGCTCAACCCTATACAAAGCTGCTATGTGTGTAAGAGTGCTAACGTTAAACACTACACCGACTATACATATTCCACGTAACTCTAAACTGAAGTAGTGTGGCTGAATTGTTATGAAAAGAGAACACAAATTAACTTAACGGCAATCAAAATCACACAGAGGGTAAGTTCTTACCAGTGTAAGTAATCTGTTCGCACCTCAGTGTGTAGTGAGACGGTGTTCTACGAAACAACTGTTTATTCGCTTTGTTAACGACACTGTTACAAGACACTTGTGTGTGCGACAACAACGACTGTTAGGAGAATAAGGCTTTCAATATTTATCAAACACTTTGCGTACATTGTCTCCATTTTCGGAGACAACTAGTATCTCCGAAAATGGAGATTCTCCCGGACTGTTTATATTCGTACCATGTCTCGTTAACAAGGCAATTCGCTTTGCTAACGCTTTTAGTGTAAGTTTACAGCAAAGAATGGGAAACCTCTCCTCGTAGGTAGGAATTGCAAACCTCTAATTGTAAAACTTTAAATAGCGCCATCTAGCTATATAACGCCCCTCTGGCACTTTAACTGCCGATGCCCTTGACAATGTTCATGTAGAAACTACCCAAAAAAGATTTCATTGACTTCTTTAAAGTGTACCTAAAGTCTGAAAATTCAAAAATATATATTACAGAGCATGAAAACTGAATTCCAATGGTCCAATTCCCATCTTCACAGGACTTTCTTAAGCTAAGATATAAAATTTTGAAGTTTATTCACTCGATTTAAAAAGGTAGATTGCGCAATAATTTGTGATGTCATTGCTGTACTACTCAAATTACAATCTTTGTATTTCTTTGTTTTTCTGAAAGCCACCGCACCTTGTGCCAAAATGTGATCGCGTTCTTACTGCTTTGGGGTGACTTGACTATATAAGCCCTCTCTGTACAGCATGTCATGCAAGAAAACAGGAAGCGATCAAGGTCATATAAAAAATTTTTATTTTAAAAGAAAACAAAGCATTTAATGTGAGTTGTACAACAACAATGTCAAAAATTATTGCGCAATAAACTGTTTGGATTTAAGTGAATAAATTTTAGCATTTAATATCTCAGCAACGGAATAAGCTATGACAATGGGAGTTGGACCAATAAGATTAATTTTACGGTAAACTCTAAAATATATATTTTTGAATTTTTAGACTTTAGGTCCACTTTAAGTATCAGATAGTCTATAACCAGTTCAAAATTGACACTTTTCACACTAATAAAAAAGTTGAGGGGCATTTGTCTCAGACCATCGACAAAAAGAACAGGCACCGCAGAGACGGGGGTCTCCGGGGACTTCAGCCCCCGCACTTTTTCTGCCGTGGGCATTCTGGGCCGCCTTAAAAGGCTTTTATTTTGTTGAACATATATGGGTCGCTTCGATGATTAACCCCACTTCAAAATGGGCTCCGCAGTCCCTAATAAAACATGACAGAGAGCCTCCATAGAGGAGAATATAGGTTCCCATATCCTGCTCTACGGAAAGAACAGGCCCCTGGAGAAAGTAGGAAAAATTTTTATGCAATAAAAATACTGCAATTTAAACTAAGGAAAAACAATAGGCTACAATTAAATGTCTCAACGCTGTTTTCTTCTGCGCGCTTCGCGGGTACCCGTTTTAAATATTGCTTCTGGATTTCGGGATTACTTCCTGTAGAACATCCTGCTTGTCATAGCTTCGTACAAACTCTGTTATTATCATTGAAATCACCAATGCCCCCGTGGCCGTAAGCAGCGTAGGGGAAGTTTCACCTCTTCCAGAAAGTTTCAAAGTAAATCTTTATCACCATCGATCTGTGTAAATTTACCGACTCTTTGAAGATAGTTTAGATGCAAGTTGTAAGGCACGGAAAGTGTCATTTTCGGTACCGTCATAAGGGACAGACGCTTTGCGAAGGGGGGGGGGGGCAAGAGCCCTCTCCATGAGGATACTTTTCTTTCTTAGTATTTCTATAACTCACATCACTCAAGATTATGAAAAATTCGAATTTTTCTGCGCACTTCGTGCGTACCCGTTGTCATTACTAGAACTCCCATTCTTAAAGTCATTGTCCCAAAGCCCCAGGAAACACTCAAATTAATCCATCCTCCCTTACTTGTTCAAGCCCTCAGCATTATCGATCCCATCTGACTGTTAGTCTCATAGAGAAGAATATAATTGAAAAAAGTCAAATTGTGATTTTTGTGGTATGTTGATTGCCCATCTTATGTCACTTGAAGTTGAACCTAAAATGCATCATTTTAATGCCTACAATTTCGCAAATACCCCGGAGCTTCCGGGGGCTTTGCCCCTGGACTCCCACCGGGACTCTGCCCCTGGACCCCGTCAGGGGCCCTGAGGCGGACCCCTGGACCCCACGCCGTTAGGGGGAGCGCTTCGCGCTCCCGCGGCGCTTTCGGCGCCGTTTGACAGTCCAACCGGCTTTGCCCCCCCACTTCTAGACATCAAATCCCTCTCTTACCTCCACTGAAAACAAAAGGGTTCTTCCTATGATAAAGTTATATACCAAGTACGAAGATTGGCCATCATTGATATCTTGAGATATCGTGTTTACAAGCAGTTTTTATTAATTTCATGTTTTCACCTCCGGTGACCTTAGATAACCTTTGATCTTTACCAAAATCAATAGGGTTTATCTTTTGACTGTAACGCATCCACATGCCAAGTATGAAAAGTATCCTTGTTCCCGACCTAGAGATATCGTGTTTACAAGGTTCCCGGTTTTTGACCTCTGGTGACCTCACATAAGCTTTGACCTTCACCAAAAACAGTAGGATCTTCCTCTTTATATAATAATTCTAAGTACCAAGTAGACCTATGAAAATTATCCATCATTGCTATCTTGAGGTATCGTGTTTAAAGCCAAGCGTCACAAACACACGCGCATACACAAACGCATACACACACAATTGCCCGCGTGATTGCATAGATTCCTTTTGCCTTCGGCATGTGTCAAAAAGTGACACGTGAGGTTGAGAACTAGTAGAAACGATAGAGGTGCTTTTTATAAGTGACAGGTTAACATCATGGCATGATCACTTGATTTGTCATTGCAGAAATAAGAAGGATAATATGAAGGAAAAAATACAAAAGGTAGACAGGATGTTTCCTAGACATTAGATTGCTATCGAGTCGTAGCTGAGTTGACTCAACTCTGCCCAGCAATATTTTTTCAACTCGACGTTTGTCATATTACGCATAGCACAAAGGCGAACCAGATAGGCCTATACCATATTAGGCTACGTTTGAAATCTCTGGTACCGTACAACACATTGCATTTGCGTTGAAGGGTTGCTCGAATAAGTTAATGTGGAGAATAGTGGGCACAACTGCAGATACCCTGCCCCAAAACCCTTCTCACCGAGACTCCTCGAGTCGCGGTCGCAGTCAGCACGATGATGATGTAACAAACTGCAGAAAGTCACGTCTTCTCTTCACTGAGGATCGGGACTGCGACTCCACTCCAGATTGGAGTCCCGGTCGCAGTTGAAGTGGAAATCGAAAGAACACCGAGGACTGGGACTCGGTGGCTGTTGAATAAACGGCCACCAGGACCGCAACTGCGACTCCACTCCAGAATGGAGGCGCAGTGGATTTGGGCTAGAACAATTCCACCGAGGACCGAGACTGCGACTCCACCCCAGAATGGAGTCCCGGTAGCTGTTGAATAAACAGCCACCGGGACCACTACTGCGACTCCACTCCAGAACGGAGACGCAGTCCACTCCAGAATGGAGGCGCCGTGGACTTAAAATAATTTTTGCAAAAGTGTGCGTTGGATGTATGTTGACTCGTTCTCAAAATAACCATAACTGGATACTGTGACTCCACTCCAGAATGGAGGCACAGCCAGCGGACTTAGAATAATTTTCACAAGTATATGGAGGACGTACGTTGACAAGTTTGTTCTCATAAAATCATCAAACGGCCACTACGACCCCGACTCCACTCCAAATTTTCTTTCAAAGTGGCCGGGGTATTCTGTGTGTTTAGCAGAGTAAGGTGACACTGATGAACTGCTGAAGAATCAGGATATGACGTACAGATGACGTCACGTACAGGTTTGAAGTCACGTTGAGTTGCAAACGCTACATATTCTGTACACAAAGTATAGTGTGTGTCTGGTGTTACCACGCGCAAGTTGATTTCAATGCTGAGCGCACTTACGCACTCCTTTGTAAAATTACGGTTCTGGCTTTCAGTGTGGTGAAGCCGTTTTACGTACTCATATCAACATGTTACAAAATACTCTTCTTAATCTTACGATATATACTTACCATCGGGCCCAGGATCACCACGGGGACCTTCGTTACCTTTGGGTCCCTTCAGACATCTGCAAACACCCGGTTCTCCGTTATGTCCGTTCATACCCGGGTATCCAGGTAACCCAGGATTTCCAGGAAATCCCCGAGGACCAGGTGGCCCAGGATCTCCTTGGGGGCCAGGAAGAATGACCAAAGGTTGCCCGAAACCACTGCTAGCTCTACATTGTCCTGCGGTGCTACTTGCCTGGTCCAAGTCATCCCTAGTGCCATTTCCAGTGTTGGTGTTGTTCCGATTCGGTACGGGTGCAGAAATCGAGGCTTTGAAATGTCTCCGAAAGAACGGATGATTCGCGTCTACGGCCGTTTTCACACAAACGGGTTTTGTGATAAGCAGGAAAAATGTGACACTAAGACACTGTTGAATATGCATATTGAACATCATGGTATCACCAGATTAAATGAATATAAAAGTAAGATACTTTTCCTCCAGAGCAAACTTTTCAGCGATGCAATGACTGTCTCGTTCACAACAGGCTATCAGCATGCCCCACATAGCCTGACATTATCAGGCTCTCGACAGAAACAAGGAAAGGGCAACATTGCACATAAACACAATAAAGACAACTGAGCTTAGCATTTCAGACGTTGATGAGCAGCTATCAGTTTGGGCAATTGAGTTCGTTTCACTGAAGGAGGATTTCCACTCTGAGTAATTTTGACAGGAAGTAAGCTATACCACTTTTATACCAGTCACCACGATACAGATAAATCGTCAGGGCACCACTTCCGGTAGGAGGAAACTATTGGCTTCATATTAATAATAATCGAGACGGACTCGAAAATATGCGCAAGCCGGCCCTTTATCTGTTACAATCTCCTTTAAAGGTCTAATGCAAGTAACTCACTTTGAATTTACACAGCCATACACAGGAATTTCGGCAGGGGGGCAACACCTAAAGAGAACGTCACTATAAATGGACGTCTAGTGTAGCGAGACGAATTTGACTAAATGCTTCCCATATTTCCGGAAATGGCACTTTACATGCCCTATAAATTACATCTAAACATTCTTTATTTTAAAATCTCTGACATTTACACATCGATGTGATAAAAACCCACAACGTCGAAGGAAAATTTAACGGTTGAATACCAGGGGAGGATCCCAGGATTTCACAGAAAATGGGGAGGGTGCTAGCTCCATGGGACCTACCCGCGTCCAATGTAGGAAGCCTTGATGGGGGGTCTTGGGTAAAAAAATTGAAATTTAGACATATCTCCTGGCATCTGGCAATCAAAATAAGCTGTTGCGTATTGTACAGCACCTTTGGAACCTTCTCAAAGGAAGTGGTGCTGAAGAGGGAGGGGGTGGAGCCGGGAAAGCCCCCTCTGGATCCGCACCTGAATACGTAAAGCCCTAAGTTCCCAAGTGGCGGCCCGGCCCATTTTTGGCCGGTGGTTTGCACTAAAATAGTTCACGGAAGATTCTGAGGATCCCCAAATTTTTTTAAAGAAATAAGCTGCTTAACGATGTCAGCTGGCTTCTGCATAAGAATCAAAGTAAAAACTCAAGTAAAAGCGGCCTTTGGACCCAAACACTTGACAGTCCCCGAGAAAGGGTTCCTGGAAGTGATTTTTCGAAGAAAACAACAACAAAATAGGCTTTAATTACCAAGCTGAATGATTTCAAATCAATTGAATTGTTATGAACTTTCCTCAATCAGCCAACCTCGTATTTACCTTATCATTTCCCGTCTTGCAAGTTGATTGGGTTTTATTGTGACAACCAGCATCGTCTAAGCTATTTATATGTCACATTCTAATAACAACCCCGTTCCTTTGTACAATTCGAACGAGAGACATTCAAGTTTCCTCCAGCCCTCGGGATATCCTCAACTATGACGGTTCTACAGAGTAATGACCCGCGTCGAGGACGTGATTGTCCATACGCGTCCTCCTGTCTTAATCCTAACCGCTAATTCGGAGGGGGTGGGGAGGGGGTGGGGAGGGGGGTGACTTCGATTTTGACAAACGCCGAGAATATAGAGCCCTGTGGGAGAGTGTATAGAGACGTTTTTCAATCCCGAAGGGGAATCCCCCGGATGCGCTCCTGAATGTAGAATGTTTCTCCAGGTTAAATCAGGGATTACAACTCCCTGGTTAAATTAAGCTTGTTATCTCAGAACAGCCGAAAGTGGCCGTCATTAGATGTTTTGATTTACCATATATCATGATGGTAAAGATTTTGGCTATCAGTCTTAACATTTTTTAACCTTCAGGTAGCGCATGTTCCACCATTCATTTCTCCATTGAATCACGTAATAAATTGGGGTCTGTATGAAGGCCTTTGGAACCTTGCAGCAGGTTAAAGCAGTGGCGTAACTAGATATTTTTTGTCGGGGGGGGGGGGGGGGGGGCCAAAAGCAAAAAATTTCCGACAGATTATTTCTTGAAGTAACGATGTACTATCTGAGCGTAGAGCCACCATCATCTGGCGTGCAGCGCGCGGAAAAAATAGATTCAAATATCTCCGAGATTGCCTTGACACTTCCAGGCCTTGTCAGTAACCATTTTGATGTGTAATTCTGCTTAAAAACATACCGGTAAGTGTTATAAGTGTTTCAAATGAATTGTTTTTATTTATTTCCGACAGAGACTAGAATTTCCGACAGAGGCCTTCGGAGACTTTGTGGGGGCGACCGCCCCCTCTAGCTACGCCACTGGGTAAAAGTCATCCCTCGTATTCATATTTGGTGACTAAATATTCAAGCCATTTTTCATACATTTTAAAGACCTTACAGGAACAGATCTACATGACAAATGAAATGTTGAACCAGGACATCAGCTGTATACGTGTCCCCTCTAATCGCTTCACTCAGAAAGCAATTTTACTGTTTACAAAGCGGAACGATGTAACTAAAAATATAGAATAAATGAAGAAATTACAGAAATCCCGTGACGTACGTTCCTCGAGCGCACCCCCAGAGAAAAGTGACCAATACAATTGAAAATTTTGTCTGGCACCGTAAAATTTCTTTCAAAATATGCTCCTACAAGCCACACAATTGTGACTTGAACCTCTGAAATAAGAGCTACTGATAGCACTAATGTATGTCATTAAATGCCCCATGGTCCTTTCAAACAAAATCCTACCCATGTTTAGGGTAGTCGAAAGTTTTGATAAATATTTCGGCGTGATTCGCATGAGCCTAATATAAATTGATGCCTCATTAGTACCGCTGTATTGCTGTGCGTAGAAAAACCTTTTTTGAATTGCCTCGTTATTACATCCTGTAGGACATCTTGAGTAGATTACTATTTCCAAAGCCCTCGCTACACCTCTCGCTGTTCACTCTCTCCACCATCTACAACCATCCTCAGCAAATAAACTGACGGTCACTATGATCTTAAATTTGCGATCATCATAAGAAATTTGTTTCATAAGGATTTCGAATTACATCTGGGGAAGCAGGATTTTCTCAAAAAAAAAAAAAAATGGTCCAGAATGACCGCATATGTAAGACAAATTACTGGCGGAGCACCCTCAGTCCCCAGCCTCCGGCCTCGAGCCTTCGACGCTTGGGGTTAAAGGCTTCGCCGGTCACAACTTCCCAAGATGCAGCTCCAACGAAAATTACTTCCCTGGCACTTAAACTGCCGATGCCTTTGGCCATGTACATGTAAAAACTACCCATAAAACATTTCATTGATTTCTTGAAGTATCATATACTCTACAACCTTCGAAATCAACACTTTCTTATTTTTCACACTGATAAAAAAGTTGAGGGGGACTTGTCCCAGACCATCTACAAAAATGAAACAGTAAGAAAGAACCATAGAGCAGGATGTAGGTTTCTATATCCTGCTTTATGGAAAGAACAGAGACCCACATGGGGAAAGTAGGGCACTTTTTATGTAATGAAGAGCACAACATTTAAAACTAAAGAGAAACAATAGGTTACCATTAAATGTCTCAAACGCTGTCTCAACTCTGTTTTCTTCTGCGCGCTTCTCGTGCACCAGTTTTAAATATTGTTTGGGGATTCTGGGTTACTTCCTGTAGAATATCTCTCTTGTCATAGCTTCGTACAAGGTCTTCCGTTCTCATTGAAACCACTAATGCCCCATGGTCGTACGCAACAGGAGGGGGTTCCCTCTCCCCAGAAATTTTCAAAGCTAAATTTTTATCACCATCGATCTGTGTAAATATACCGACTAAGATTGTTTAAGTGCACGGAAAGTGCCATTTCTAGTACCTTTAACATGACACAAACCCTTAGCGAAGGGGGGGGGGGCAAGAGCTCTCTCTCCTTGAGGATACTTGCCTTAGTTTTTCTGTAAATTACTCACATCGCTAAAAAATCTGAAAGGTGCGATTTCTTGAGCACGCTTCGCGTGCACCCACTTTGAGTTACAGATTTCCCATTCTTTAAATTGTTGTTCCAAAGCCCGAGAAACCCTCAAATAATCTAATTCTCCCCTCCTTCCTCAAGCTCTCTGCATTATCAATCTCGGCCGACTGTTGGTCATACGGAGTAAGAATACCTCAGAGCTTCCGGAGGCTCTGCCCCTGGACCCAACCAGGGGCCCCGTTGTGGCCCCTGCACCCCACGCCGTTTGGGTAGCGCTTTGCGCTCCCACAGCGACTTCGGCCCCGTTTGGCAGTCCTTTCGAATTCATGTCTAAGCTGACCGACATCAGAATACATCCCATTTGGATAGCTATGCCTAACTTAGCCATTTTTTGGCCGTTCAGAAGCCGCTCTGTGTTATTGGCCGTCTCCGTCAAAGACGGGGAGACACATTGCTACCTAATGCCTCCACCCTTCTTAGGAGAAGTTGCTAAACCGGCTGGGAATTTCTTGTCCGTCGAATTGGAATGTTACATTCGGTTTCGTAGCAGGATAGAGAGTGATTAGTGGCATGTGTCTCGCCGATGACCATCCGTGATCTATTCATTTGGTATAAAGGAGCCCGGATTAGACCTTGAACCTCCTTAGGCCTGAATTCATTAAGTTAATTAGGGCTGTTTTGTGTCATCAGATGCCATCAATGTGTTGGAATGACCAGAACTGTACAATTCTTATAGTGAAAATTGTTGGAAGCGTGTCCGTGAATATATAAGACCGATTTCTCTAATTTGTTTTGGGCTCGATGTAATACTTTTCCGAGTGATTCAGTGAGATGAGCTAAATTTAAAGGCTCGGGAAAACTTTAATGTTATGATTTGAATTCTTCACCACTTGATCACTGTGAAAAAAAGCAAGACCCTCTGGAACCAGGAAATTGTCCAAATAACAACTCCTTGCTGGAACTTAACAGAAGCTAGGATAGCACACCTTTGAACGGAGGAGAGTAAACTTCAGCTACTCTGTTGGGCATTACCGCCCAAGGGCGGATCCAGACTCTAGCTCATGGGGGGCAGTTTGAAAAGGGGGCGCCAGCAAGTGGTAGTTTTACTTAGTTTCTTAGGATGAAAGAGGGTGCATTTTTCTTGTATTTTAGGGCGCCAGATTGGTCATGGGGGCAACTGCCCCACTTGCCCCCTGGATCCGCCCTTGTTATCGCCAACTGCCCTTTATATTGTTGCTCTCTTCTCCCACAGAAGCCCTTCGTCACTCAGGCTATCCTTGGCTGTTTACTTAGTTCGAATGGGCCCTGGCAACTAAAAGAAGAACGAAACCAAGGATGGAAAAGGGATCCGCCGAATCGCATTTATAGCTAACTTTTTCCAAGGTCCCCGTGACTCTATGGCGAAGAGTCGTAGAAGGGCGAAACCAAACGTTACTCCCGAAGGTGTTCTGCTCTCCAAAAGGAGCTACGTCCCGAAAGGACAACAAACTTAACTGACCAACCTTCAGACCCCTACATCATGGGTCTGTCATCTGTCATTTGTGGCTCCTTTCTCAACTGACTGAAAAGAAAAGATACTACACATGATCTTAGCCAAAAGACCAATAAGAGATCGAGTCGTGCACACAGAAACCTATGCATCGCATATATAGCTGCTACTTAATTCGGGCACATTGCTATCATATCTCACACAACATTCGGGTAAATGATTAATCTTGTATATTGCTGTTACACCTGAGGAAATTGTTAAAGCCCATCCCGGACCCCATGATGCACTACGTGTCAGACACGGATGACGTTGACATTGCTGCAAATGGAACCGTTTTGTTGATTGTCAAATTGTGCAGTAGGCCCTACAGCATTAGTTTTTAAGAATGTTTTGCCACTTACGCAGTCATATGTGCAAAGGTGGAAAGTAGGACATTTCACTTAAAGCGCACTTTGTTCGCATTTGCTGTAAAGGCTGCGGTATTTTGAATCGTAAAAACATACAAAGAGAGAAAGGCAACAGTAATAAAATTTCATCTGCACCAGAAAGCAGCCCGAAAAATAAAGTAGCACGAATATTGGTTTAACGTTTTGATACAAGCCGCGGTCACACTACTACTACTACTACTACTACTACTACTACTACTACTACTACTACTACTACTACTATACTACTACTACTACTACTACTACTACTACTACTACTACTACTACTACTACTACTACTACTATACTACTACTACTACTACTACTACTACTACTACTATACTACTACTACTACTACTACTACTACTACTACTACGCGTGTCCGATAAAAGCTGTCTGTCGGTGTGACGTCACGAAATAATTCGTATAAATTTAATTTTCGTAGTCCTGCGATAAAAATCATATATTTACACTGGTTGGCAAATTTTGAACTCTTTTTGACCAGAGATGGAGAAGATTTTAATAAAAACTCACAAAAATCGGATCAGAATCCGATCCGAATTCGTTGTAGTGTGACCGCGGCTTTATCCTACTCTTCCGAATACAGAATACCAACTAACCGAACTCGGGACCACTTACCCTTTGGTCCAGGTGGTCCAGGGTGGCCTGTGTGCCCCCTCCGCCCCTTCTGGCAGAAGCAACTTCCAGCAGCACCGTTGTATCCATTCATACCCGCGTTTCCAGGCATTCCAGGTGGTCCAGGTAGTCCACGTGGGCCAGGAGGTCCAGGCAGTCCGTGTGGACCATTAAGAACTATATATGATGAACAATGGTGATCATTCAATACATTCTCCGTGTAACCTGCGGTGATAGAAGGATCTATCGGAGAGTTCTCGGTTGCATGCCTACCACCGTCCAGGGTCCTGTTCTCCGGACGACTTTCCTGGATAAACTCGGTGCTAATATCGACACCACTTTCAACGATATTAATTGAAACAAGAGAAACAACACAGAATACCGCGATTGCTTTGCGTCCTTCTTCCATGGTAGTTGGTCTATGCAAAATAAACCGGTCTATTCGCATATCCACCAGCAACGGTTATCGTAATAAAAAATTCGAGCCTGTTAACAATGTATATCGTGCACTCTCAGTGAACCGCGATACCACCTTACTACACTAGCAATAACAATGTGGTATTTTTTGCAACGGTATGCGCTGCACTGCAAGTAGAAGCAAGTCTCTATAACATTTATTTGGTTACATTTTCGAAGCACATCTCATTTGAAAAACAATTAGGCGCTTTATCTGATTCAACTTTTCCGTGAAACATATCAAGGGTGTATGAAAGTACTGGGGAGGGTAGTGTTTGAATTGACTCTTATTCATTTATTGAGATGCCAACGTGAGGAAGTGATCAAAAATTTGAGGACTCGGGGATCGGAAGTGAGCGCAACCTGAGATACTTACAACAAAGGTCTGTAATAGAAATATTGTAAGGAGTTGTTATAGCAATTGTATGCAAATGATTTACAGCAATAGGACAGTGACCGAAGGTTAAGTAGTAGTTGGGGGCTATGTTTTTTTGCACAGCAGACGTCAGGTGCTTGTTCCGCAGCGTCATCCGTGTAAACAAAACAAACATTAGTGTTTGAGGAAAACACGTCATTGTGACGGATCCAGGGAGTTGTATGAGCTTGCAATCTCCAGGCTGGCTCATATCCACAGAAGTTACTTCAAAGTGCTACTTCCATGGCTGATCCCTGCAGGCTCGATCTTTGTGATGCTAAGGTCAGTCCCTTGAAGTGCTGACCTGGTAAAAAGGGACAAGTGTCCGTTCTATCAGGAAATATACGTAGCTTACAGCTACGTTGTCCACTGAGCTCTGGTCGACAAGAGTGGGAGAATCTCGCCAGTGTTCATCCACAATTAACACAGTAACCTAACCTGGACTGAATTGAACTGGGCTGAGCAGAGCTACGCTGAGTTGAGCTTTGCAGAGGTGAGCAACGCTGAGCTGAGCTGAACTGAATTGAGCTGAGCTGAGCTGAATCAGGTCAGTTATCGGCCCCTAGTTCCTTACATATAAAAGTTCTCAACCTGGACATTTCACCCCTCTGGTGAAAGCTCACAGTTAAGGCTCGTCACCGTTCCAGTTTCGTCGGGAAACGATAAAATATGAAGTGACCCACAACGGTCAGCCGCTCCTGTAATTTACTTCATATTTTACAGTGCTTTAATTAAAGACCGAAATTCCTGTGATAAATCCTCAAATTTTCATATTTCACTAACTAAAATCCCAAAAGGCGCGCCGAAAATTTTGTTCTCGATAACCTTTCGGCAACCCGTCGTTCTTGTCGGAGCTTCAAGCTGCAGTCCCACGTCGGAGAGGTTGGGTCCCTGTCGCAACATTTTTGACGCTAACCCAGCTTCGGGATTACACATTTTATCGTACCTACCATCCTGACTACATGTCTCATGAAGGAATTGGAAAATTTTGCGAAGAAAGACCACGGCTTCCTGTTCCCCCTTAGCCTGCTCCCTTTACCCCGCCCCATCGTTTCCCCTTTCGATATCATTTATACGGCGAACTTCGAAACACTTTCAAGCCACGCTAAACATTAACAGGAAAAATGTATAGCATTCAAGCATTGAAACAGCATCAGTCGGACGTGTTTCAGACGTGTTTCAGTATTTAGTATTTACAATGTTTCGAAATAACAAGTATTAATACTTTTTGTAAGACATTCATTTCCCTGTTTGTAAGACATTCATTTCCCTGTTTGTTTACAAAACGACTGAACAGTGATCAGCACTTCCGCCCCGATATATTGGCCTCACGGACTTCAATACCTGGACAGAGGATTACGCAATCAATACGGTCGCCACCGTTCGAACAAATTTGGCTAACCAACGAAACATATCTCCAACCTCTGTAGGCCTATGGGATCCTTCAGTCTAATTTGTAGCATGATCTGGAAGGTTGAAAGTACGTATTTGCCGTCGGTTATACATTTTTTCAAATGCAGCCATTACTGGTAGGCCTATAGATGGCGATTGTCAATACACTTACGACGAAAAAGCATTTTGAAATGCGCTTTTTTAGTCCTACACCCCTTTTGCTATACCTAGAAGGTGTTTGTATGGGTTTTCGTTCAAACTTTGTAAACATACGACAGTTGCAAAGTGCTCGGCATCATACTCTATAGTATCATTTGGATGTCAGGTAATAAGCATCATGTCAGTGCCCCATTTTATATAATTAATCCAGAGCTTCCAGGAGGCCCTATACCGCTGCCTGCCAGCCTTAGAAATACCCTTTCATAATGCACAATGAAGCAAAGGAAAATTTTCGTAACAGTCCAAGAATGTTTCCGTGGACTCAACGCACGTATTTTTAAGTAAAATCTTACCCCGAATAGAAGGCATTAATTAAAGTAGCCAAAAGTGGGACTTCAGGAGGTTTGCTGACAACATACCCTTCTGTTGGACAACATACTCTCCTCTTTCACCTTACCAAAAATAGAATTCACTAATGTATGGATATTTTCCAGCCATATATGATCAGTTCCAAACGTATCCCAAAGATAGCACCATTTTGCATCTAAGCAACCTTAAATTAACAAAATTTTCTCAAAGGGGAGAGGGACACCCCCTCCCCTTAGACCCCTCACCCAGGTCAGCATCTTCATGAAGTGACAAAGGAAAGATTATCACTGCTGTATACTATCGCAGGGACGCATAGTCTCCTCTTTCACCTAACCATACTCTCCTCTTTTGCTTAACCAAAACTTAGAATTCATTTAAATTATGGATATTTTCCAGCCATATATGATCAGTTCAAAAAATATTCCAAAGATATCACCATTTTGCATCTAAGCAACCTTAAATTAACAAAATTTTCTCAAAGAAGAGGGTATACCCCCTCCCCTTAGACCCCTCACCCAGGTCAGCACCTTTATGAAGTGACAAAGGAAAGATTATCACTGCTGTATACTATCGCTGTTACCCATAAATAGGTACAATTTATGCAGACCTGGGGGAAAACTGAGGTGGCATTTGGACGTCATCTGTGGTCCCCCCCCCCCAGTCACCAAATCCTGGCGGCGACACTGCTCAAGAGGACAATTTCCCTTAAAAGAACCCAAAATTTTCGGCGCGCTAGGCGCGCGGTACAGTCACCCCAGTTTCTTCAGTACTTCCATTCTACATTGCTAGATAGCACAAGACCTGTCAAACTTAACAAGTAACATGAAGGTAGAGTACGCAGTTTATGTAGAGGTCGTTAATTCCATCCCATATCGCAAAGTCTACTTGCTGTTGTCTTGTGTGTGTCATGCGGTACGGTCAGTTGGTGAGCGACTCAAGGAGAAAAGTTTGGGTATTTCATAGGGTAGTCCAGGTGGTTTCGATAAAATGTATGTTATCTCTGATATGGTCTACAACCCCTACAGTTTTTCTTTTCTCTTTTTGTTCTTAATGATTACGTATATTTTTGTCTAACCCCCCCCCCAAAAAAAAAAAAAATTTCGCGCGCTTCGCGCGCTTTGCAATTTTACGTTTCAGATTCAAAAGTACACTATCAGTGCGCATCTCGGCTCATGAAGTATTCAGTGATATTATGCAAAATATGCCCTGCAATGACTTGGAATATTTAGGCTCCTTCATATCCCCTCCTTACCACCCCCTTCGACATAGGGACTGTCGGAACTTCGGGTCACTGCATGCCTGTCGGGAAAATGCTGTCGCTACCGACCTGGTCGGTTTACTTATTTTGGCTTTCAAAAGGGTCATTTCTGCGATAAAATCCAAAATTTTCGGTCCACTTTGCCCACTCTTCCTCAGTTCCGTTACTAATAGCTAAATATATTACAAACCCTTTCCACCTTTTCAAGTAACTTAATATAAGTAGAATACATGGATTTAAAGGGCAAGAGCAGTCACCCCAAACTTATTTTGAAGCAACAGCTAAATCTCACAATTTTCTTCTTATTTCTCTTCAAAGTATCTTTCATAATATTCTAGGACTTCAATATTTCATATTCAAGGTAAACTGATCAGTTACTTCTAGTAAATTTCACATTTGAGGAGAAAAAATATTGTCACATGACTCTAAAGAGCCAATCATGAAACAGGACAGTCTACTACACTACTTCAAGTTGGGGTGACTGCATTTCCCCTTTAAGTAAAGGCCGGTCATTTCATCTTATTTTGCTAAACCTAGTTAATGTTCTCTTGTGTCTGTCGTGCGGTACTGCTAGTGACTCGAGGAGGGAAGTTCAGCGTAGGGTATGCCCGATATGGCCCAACTGCCTTGACAATTGACCCATATATATATGCTTCAAATAAGTACAGATTCTTTTTAGTGTAGGCCTATCCAAAAAATTTCTCGCGCTTTGCGCGCTTTGAAATTTCACAGTTTAGATTCTAGGAAAAACGATAAATCAGGGCGGAAATATATATCTCTAGTATATACAAATATTATGAAATATATGCCCCGCAATGTCATAATCTAATACACAAGTTTTCTTCAAATCCTCCCTCACCAATTCCTCGACGACAGTCATGGCTGTCGGGGCTTCGGGTCCCTGGCCCACCGTCGGGGAGTCTGCCCTCCCCCCCCCCGTTGGGCAAATCCTGGCACCACCCCTGGCGCCGCGCCAACCGATGGTCGGGCTCCGCTCAGATAACGAGACACCAAAAGTCCCATGCATGCGATTAAGCCTACCAGTTTAATTTTAAGGCCCCATACCAAAATACTTTCAGAAGATTTCAAAAAGAGAAACCAAGTTTTCTTTATTGAGCACAAGCGAGAAACTTTGAGTGAGTCACTGTGAGTGCCTAGAGAGAGCACAACAAATGACTGAATGCTCCGAACTCCTGACGCCCAAGATCGTTATCGGGCTGTATAGCATGCATCTCTCACAAGGAGGGAGACAACTTTCTGACAGGACATTTATCATAAAATTTTTGACACGGGGAATTTCAATGAAAGCTTGTTTTTATACGGATCAAAGAGCCTAGGAAACGCGTGGGAAATGCCATTTCCTGCAATCTGGGGGTCTTCTGGACCAAAAATTTTCTCTGTACGCTTCGCGCTAACTCATGGTGGCGCTCCGCTTAGATAGTAACTATATCGCAACCCCCCCCCCTTTAGTCAAAACCTGCATCCGCCCCTGTGAGGGTCCATATTTCCTTCCCATAAAGGGAAAATGGACCCTTTCGACCTCTAGACTTTGACCTCATTTAATGTTCAAACCATTCTATTATTTATCTGAATGAGTATGTAACTTGAAAGTCTTTATTAATACCTATATGAGGACAAGTGTTTTTCCTTAAAAAGTTAATTTGGCGTTATTCGATGAAAAATAGTTTGTAAATTTCTTTATGCATATAACAGTTTAACACTGTAAATAATTGTTACCCTTCATTGCAAGATTATGTCTATAAAAAAGGAAACAAACGGTATTACTTACTAAAAGGAAAGAAATCAAATACAACTGTCGTATATGGAATTGTATACTGTACAAACTTGTAGAAAGTGTATGTGTGTTTCGGGTTTGAAATTACGTTTTCCTTCAAAAAAATATTAATTAGTCTTCAAGGACACCGCTGTATTCCCGCCCACTTCCTCCCCAAAATTTTATACATAATGGACTTGCAGGGTATACCTGATGATAATTACCAGGGAAAGGATCCA
This sequence comes from Holothuria leucospilota, assembly GCA_029531755.1. Classification (NCBI taxonomy): domain Eukaryota; kingdom Metazoa; phylum Echinodermata; class Holothuroidea; order Aspidochirotida; family Holothuriidae; genus Holothuria; species Holothuria leucospilota. Next base: position 21,492,096 of record CM055964.1, on the reverse strand, counting down.
GGAGTTTACAAAGCAGAGGGGGTATAACTCCATGAGGACAAAGTACGCACCCAATAGTGTCAAATGTACAAAGTCTCAATGTGGGGGGGGGGGATTTCCTCTCATTTGACAATCAAAATAAGCATAGGCCTACATATTGTACAATAGCTTTAGGACCGTCTAAAAAAGAAAGTAGTGCCGAAAGGGGGGCGTGGAAGCCCCCTTCTGGATTCGCGCCTTATTACTTTCCACCCATATCTTGTTCAAAGTCGTTCTAAAGGTGGGATGGGAATCGATCAATTCGAGAAACACTCGAGACAGTCAAATATGACAAATGAGGCTCTTATACCAATACACTCATTCTTGTTTGTATAACATCCAGGAAATCGCAAATAAAGAGCTCCCTCTACAAATTTTCCCCGAGATGAGGCCCCGGACCTTCGCAAAAATGCCCTTGGTCCTCCCATTTATATCAGAGGACTTCTTACTTACAAAAACAAATCCCTTTTTTCAAGCCCGGGCCGGATCCATCCTTAAGGGTGACGGGTATCATTGTGAAAGGGGTGTAAATTTACCAATTGATTTAATTTGATTTATTTACAGCATGAAACACAAAAAGCACAGGTGTAGGGATAACACAAAAATACGAAACATTAAAACAGCACAAAAAGAAACACCGAGACGAAGAAAAAATCCTAAAACAAACTAATAGCTAGAGGAGACAGACAACACACACACGCAATGAACCACAATCTGCCAACAAAACGATCTTGAAAAAATTCGGTGCAATATTTTCCTAAAAAGTAAGGTAAGATTGACAGATATCGTGTACAATGCCGCGCAGCGGCGTCCAAGGGGAGCGGTGGTCCGCACCGGGTATCATCCTTAGAGGGGTGTCATGCCACAGCCAAAACAGTACTTAATAATGACAATTTCTTATCTAATAAACCAGTTCAAAGCTGTGCCAAAAAAATCACCATTTTCCTTCTCAATCACATTACATAAACAACAAAAAATCTCAAGGGAAGGCCCTCTACTTAGACTACACCACTTACCCTAGATCTAGCCCCCAGATAAGAAACATTCACAACAGGCACGTGACCAAGTAGGTGGACGATTACCCTCTCCCACTCCCTCCTTTTGGCAAATAATTCTCCTTGGACTTTGGAAGATACATGCATTAACTTCAGAAATTGCGAACTGCAGTGAGCATCTAAGCAGCTTTGACTATTCAGAAAACTCTTGATGTGACCTTCCCTTACGCAACACCCTTACCTAGTGGTATTTACTGGTGGGGTACAAAAAGCGAGCGATGAATACATTAAAGCTTTCCATTTTTTCTCCTGTTAGTTAATTATACATCCTTTAAGTCCACGTGCCCACTGTTCATGTTTCTTATTCCAATGATCCAATCTTGTTTGCCTTATTTCACAATACTGTTTGTCTGCTGGATTCTCCTTTCTCAAATTGTCATTTCTATCGCATGAATATACTTAAGAAACTGAAAATCATATTATTTTAGCATAGCATTTAACATCTAACCCCCAATCTGTGAGCCAAAATTTCTCAAAAGACAGTCTGTGTTACATACAGCCTATTCATGCATATATACCCCTGAAAAAGGTTTGAAACATTCAGTGGTTTTGAAATCATTGTAGAGGCGGATAGCATGCGTTACATTCTTTTTGAAATTTCAAAGACGTTCAAGCAAGCCCGGTTAGCTCAGTCGGTAGAGCATCAGACTTTTAATCTGAGGGTCATGGGTTCAAGTCCCATATCGGGCGAGTTACTGGGTTGCAGAGGATGTATCCCCTTGTTTTTTAGGTACTGACTTTCTTTTAACGCAATTAATTTGGCGTTAACCTAGAAAAAAACAGATAATTGTTTTTCTGTCAATTGAATTTGAATACGAACTAATTCAAAAATGTAATTAGCTGGCTGATTTGTATAGAAGTGACTGCCGTACCAACTTTAACTTTCAAAATGAAATTTCTTGTAAATAATTGTAAAATATCAATATTGTATAATAGCGTATACAGTATTTTGGATGGAAATAAGGATTTTTCCTTCAAAAAAAAAACTGTTTGCAAAATTAATCAAAATTTTTTGATGTGTGTATTAAGGGGAGTTCCTTTGTTAAAATTAAAAATCAGAGACTTTCTTTCTAGCTATAATTTCTATATGTTATTTCCTTTTTTCCATCTTCATACAATGAATTTGTACATAATTACATAATGTACATAATTTGTACATAATTCAAATTTTTGACTTCTTGACATGCAATAAACTGAGGATATAATCCTCCAAAAAAAAATATTTTGTAAATTTCTTCATGTATATAATAGTTTAACACTGTAAATAATTGTTATCCTTCACTGCAATATTATGTTTAAAGGAGGAAATAAACGGTTTTACTTACAAAAAAAAAGGAAAGAAATCAAATCCAACTGTCGTATATAAAATTGTATACGGTACAAAATTGTAAAAAGTGTATGTATGTTTCAGGGTTGAAATTAAGTTTTCATTCAAAAAATAGTAATTAGTCTTCAAGGACACTGGATTCCCGCCCACTTCTCCCAAACGTTTATACCTAATGGACTTGCAGGGTATACCTGATGATAGTTACCTGGCAGTGGGGTACTTAGGGGCATTGAGCCATGCCCTCACTGATGCCGATTTTGCTTTCATGTAATAACCTATAACACGTAATTTTTTGAACACAGATTTTACTTTAAAGGCAGCATATGTAGCATCAGATTGCATGTACGGACACCTAATTTTCCCCCTTTGACCCCTCCCCACGGAGGCAATCTGTAGAACATACTGCGTCCCTAGACAATTCCTGGATACGCCACTGTTACCAGGGACGGATCCAGAATTTCAAAAAAGTGGGGGTTAACACCATGAGGGCAAAACAAAGGCAAAAAAAGCATAGGCCCACATAATGTACAGCAGCTCTGAGATCGCCTCAAAAAAGAAAGTGGTGCCGAAAAGGGGGGACTGGACCCCTGAAAGCCCCCTCTGGATCCCCGCCCCTGATTTGTTTCCATCCATATCTTGTTCAAAGTTATTCTAAAGGTGGGATGGAAATCGATCCATTTCAGAAATACTCCAGACAGTCAAATATGACAAATGAGGCCATTATACCAACACACCCTTTCTTTTTTGTTTCATTTTTCTTCACTATAATATTTTATCTTCTTTGATTCCAAAAGATAAACATATTTCATTTAACCTTGGCCGGGGAGTAATAAAGACATCTAGATGTTCAGAATATTAAATTTTTTACGATAATATCGAGTACAATGCTACAATCATACTTGAATATATGAACAAAATGAATAACACCATGCGCACTTTATTCTCCTCTCTGGGGTAGACTGATAAGGAGGGTGAGTCAAAAGTCTCATTATGTGCTGTATTTTGATCAACTTTTGCAGCGTCTATTAAACTGCCGACACGACAGATTCGGACACTGAATTTGGTTCAGATTCACTCATATTCGGGCAAAAATGGTCCCTTCCCCACCTCATTAGCAGGGATGGATCTAATGGGTAGTGGAGGGGGCTTAAGCCCTCCCGAAATACTTTCTAAGCCCTCTCCCAAAGTACCCATAATTATATCTTTTTTCTTTAAGTGGGAAATTTTAAACCGCGGTATCTCAAAAATGGAATATTTTAATATAAATAAAAGGCAGTGGCGTCGCCATACTTTTCAAAATGGGGAGGGGGGGGGGGCACTGGGTAACAACGTTCCTCCTGAAAGGCACACCAAAATGAAGGACTGGGCGGTGCTGGAGGCGTCATCATGGCCGTACAGGACTGTTCTTCTCAGGGAGGGTGATTTTTGCCCGACTCCAGACTTAACTGTCCAATTTTCCGCCCAAGACAAAATATCTGCCCGATTTAGTCAGGTTTCTGACATTTAGGGGGCGGCCGCCCCCAGCATCCCCGGCCCGTACGGTCATGGGCGTCATGACGCAAGGCGCCGGCTCCGCCTGTAGGTAGGTGCTGGGGTCTGGGGACCCACCTAGGGCCCCTTGCGGGGTCCAGGAACAAGGCCTCGGTGGTATTCCACACTGTAAAAAATGTCTACAGACGTTTGTAGGATTACAGAACAAAAAAAGGAAAGAAATACAAAGAGGAAACGGAAAAAGTGCTGTCAATTTGTTGCAACAAATTGACAGCACTTTTTCCGTTTTCTTTATGTATTTCTTTGTTTTTTGTTCTGTAAATCTACAGAATTTTTTTACAGTGCAGTGTGCAAAGTCCACAGAGGGTCTCACTCTGGGGTATTTTTTAAAATTTTTATTCTTAGAATGAAACATTTAACTATCTCCATGTTTGCCTCTAAGAGAGAGCTCCCACTTTACAGTATGGGAGGTGCACGGCGGTGGATCCGAGGACTCGCCGCTAAAATTTGGAGGAATCAAGCCCTTGCATGTGTTTTTGGGGGTTGTTGGTGCCTTAAAATTATAATTATGACAAATAAATCTCCTGCATTATGGCTTCAGCAATAGCTAGTGCCCGTTGAGGTCACATCTGGTGTACGCGCGAAGCGTGCAGAAAGTTCTGGTTTTATGTGTTAAAGAAAATTTCGTACAATTACTCATACTCCTTGTGGAGGTATCATCACTCTATATCCCTAGTGTGGTACTGGACTCCACCTCGTCAAGGATTCAGGACAGGAGAGCAAAGTTCCTCTTGCAAATCTTAAGGCACCGGTAGTCACGGTCATAACAAAGGGACATTATAGCCTATGAGATAAAGCTTATCCTTATATGTTACTTGATGCGCGTTAAAAAAAAGCGATACAAAATGCAAAATCTTTAACAGTTTTCGAACATAAAATTGGATTAAATATAATCGATGTGGCTACTGCATTTAATAGAGAGGACTCAAAGCCTCAGTGGTCCCATATGCTATTGAAAACAGGTGATAAAACGGTAACTCTGGAATATACTTCCCAAAGTTCCCAGCAAGGCAGTACCGTCACTAAGATCACACTCAAGCGCGCTGCAAAATTGCAGTTTTAAGAACTTCAATTTTATCCCCTGATTGACTGATAAAGTGACAGTGTGTCCTCATTTCAAAATCAATATAAGTAGGCTATAAACAATGCGTTTTTGCATTTTTTAAATACCCAAAATCTCATGGGACACACGGGGGCACGGCAAACGTTTGGGGACGTGTGCAGCGGCAATCGTTTGGGGACGTACCCCTGCACCCCCACTGGCGACGCCACTGATAGGTGATATTTCAGGCAATCTGAGAGGCGTTTTTGAAATATAAGTGTGTGTGGCACTTACACTTATTCGGGCAGAAATTATTTTAGAGCAAAGTGAATTTTCGGGCAAATTAACTTTCAAATTTTGAGTAAAAGTGCAGCATTCCCCCACCTCCTTGGAAGAAGTCCCTTCCGCTTTCACAGGTTGTAGTCGCTGCCTATCTTGCGGAGGAAACGTTAGGTAAAATCCAACAATGCTTTCCATGGTAACACTAGGATATTGAAAGCGGAAAGAATTTGGGAATATTGGTATTCTTCATGGTAACCCAAATGTTGGAAATTATCTAGAATATCTGCATTGCCGGCGATATTTAATTGTATGTCACCTTTATAATCTCCAAAATCTTGATACTTTGATTATATGCATATAGGGACAGGGGGCAGAAAGCTGGGGCTAAAGCCACCCAGTAAAAGTGGGTATGCATGCGCCCCACTTTTCAAGAACTTGGACGAAAACCATGATTACTCCAATTTGTGAAAATTATCGAACTCTTTCTATAAATACCAGTTTTTCAATAAATGTACTCCAGAAAATGCACAAAATGCAGCATCAAAGAGCATCAAAGTACCATAAAATTTATAAAAAAAATATTTTCAGTGGAGAGGGAATACATAACTGAACCAGTTGGGACATCTGCCGTTTAAAGAGCCTGGCCACCAAAATCATGTTGATGTCGAAAAAATCGTACCCTAGAAGCTCTATAATTTTGTATAGTTTAAGGTGAAAATTTGAAAAACAATTCATGATGCATCTTTCTGTGAAGGCATTGACGTCACCAAGAGGACGATGGAAGCTCATTCCCCCAGTTTGTCGTGTCCCCTCCGGTTTACCCCTCCCCAAATTAAAGTTTGGGTACAAAAATTATGAGCAACTACACACTATTTATATCGATTTGAACACGAGGAATCATTGTCACTTTATCAGTCAGTCAGGGAGACTAAAATTATACAAAATCATACCAAAACTTTATATTGCTGGCCTACCTATTTTTGTGAAGCATGGCTTAATTAAATTCTGAAAGAAACATTCCAGAATTATTATTCCAACATCTATTTGCTAATTGCTATGTGGGATAACGGTGGCTGTGAATGCTCCTCATTCAATGCACTTCCTTAATTATCTATTAGCCCAATTTTATGTTCGAAAACTGTAAAATGTTAGATTTCTCTCGTCTTTTAACAAGTATCCAATAACATATGAGGATACCAAAAAGTATCAATTAACCCCAATTAGTCAAAATTATCAATATGTCCCCATTAGTTTTATGTAAGGGTATCGCACAACTTGTAACTTGGCTCTAGGGACCTCATCGCAGCGGCGTAGGAAGATGTTTGACATGGGGGGGGGCAGACAAGATGCGATTTCTCGACCTTGAACCCCGACCCTTTCCACACTCCAACTTAATATTTGGCCAAAGTAGTATATTTAAAGAAAAAGGAAACAACAACAAATTAGCAGTGGTGTAGCTAAGAATTTTCTTTCTTGTTTTGGTGTCTCTGGAGGGCTGTGGAATTTTTTTGGCGTTGGCTCTCGTTTACTATCTAAGCGGAGCGCCACCATAGGTTGGCGCAGAGCGTACCAAGAAAATTTGAGATTTTAATACAGCCCAGATCGCCGGAAATGGCACTTGTCGGCCTTAATAGCAACCATCAAGATGTGCAATTTTTGTAGAAAATTTGTGAAGGTTGATTTGAATTTATTCTAAAACACATTAAGTTTGTCACAATCTATCCGAATTTATTCAAAATTATTCAGAGTAGAGTTATCCCCATGGATTTCAGTGGATTAATTGGACTGGAGATTTTCCACAGCCGGTATTGGTGAGGTGGAATTTGAAGAAAACCTGAGTACTAAGACCATGTCATTCGGGGCATATATATATTGCATAAAATTTGTGTAAACTAGAAAAGCATAGTGCCGCGTTCTTTTAATGTTTTTCCCGGAATCTAAAGTTAAAAATTGCAAAGCGCTCGAAATTTTTGGTAGGTTTTCACAAGAAACATATTTAATCATTAAGAATAAAAAGAAGAAAGAAAATCTCTAGGGGTTGACAGGTTGTAGACCATATGGGAGATAATATACATTGTATCGAAACCATCCCGACTACCCGATGAAATACCGGTAGCCAAACATTGCTCCGTGAGTCCCTCACCATCTGAACGTACCGCATGACACACGCAAGAGAATAGTAACTAAGCTTTGAGATATGAGATGAATTTTACGACCTCTACATAAACTACTTCTCTACATGTTACTTGGAAAGTTGGAAGGGACTTGCGCTATCTAGCTATGTAGAATGGAACTATTGAAGAAACTAGGGTCGCTCTACAGCGCGCGTAGAGAGCCGAAAATTTTGGGTTCTTATTAGAGAAATTGTTCTCATGAGAGCAACTTGAAAAACGGGTAAAACGAAACTGTAAACTATCTCTATTTGGGGGGGGGGGGGCAAATGACATTTGGTCCCCCGTCAAAACACATTGGGGGCCATGGCCCTCCTGGTCCCCCGGTTCCTACGACACTGTGACAGGTTGTAGACCATATTGGAGATAATATACATTGTATCGAAACCAGGGGCCAGGGTTTTTCGATGGGGGGGGGGGGCAAAGCATGCTGGGTCGGACCCAGCTTTATTGTTTGGGGGTGCAGGCATTGAAGACTTCCGAGCCTCACCCTACCCCCTACCCCCCTACCCCCCAGTCAGAATCTGCATTTTTGGCGTTTTTATTTTCTTGGACTTATTTTTCTCTCTCAAAAACTTTTTTTCTAAAATAAATACGAACTGTGAGAAAGGGTTGGTTGTCTGTCAGTGAAAATCGGCCCCTCACTGAATGAGACGCTTCAGCTATGCAGCAGGCGCGGAGGAACGAAAAAATATTGGGGGGCTGAGTGCAGCAAGACGATCTAAGCGGAGCGCCACCTACGGTTGGCGCGGAGCGTACAAGAAAATTTTTGGCTTCACAAACCCTCCAGATGGCCGGAAATGGCACTTCCCAAGTGTTCTATGCTGCATGTACCCAGTCTTGAAATATGGATCATATGTCTGCAATTTCTCAATTAAGGAGAAAAAAAAATAAATCTATGAAAAATGGTAATACATATTTCTAAGCGGAGCGCCACCATCAGTTGGCGCGGAGCGTTCAAGAAAATTTTTGACTTTGCAAACCCTCCAGATGGCCGGAAACGGCACTTCCCGAGTGTTCTAAACTGTATGTATTCATCCTTGAAATATGGATCCCATGTCTGCAATTTCTTAATTAATGAGAAAAATTAATCCTCATCATGTGATTTTTTTCTTGCTTATAGAAAAGTCGAATCACTGAGGAAGGGTTATACTCAAAATTGAATTTTATAAAGGGAGAGGAATCATAACTCTTATGAGATAACATTAAATTTTTACCTATAGTTTTTCCAGTTTTTGAACCAATGATGTAACCAAATTTGCAAGCTAAAGTAAACTTTACGCAAACAGGAGTGACATCATTTCCTCACATTAATAGACTGATTTATGTATATCGTTAAATTTAAATCCGATTTAGTGTCCTTCATAATCGTATGGTATCATTACGTAATATGCATATAAGAGATATTGAAATTTTGCAAATTGCACCCTGAAGGGTCTGTAAGTCAAAACGATTGAAAGGCACAGAAAAGGGAGAACTGCTCATCAATGTGAGAATGTGAAATCACTTTAGCTTGCTTTGAGTTCACTTTGCTTTGAAAATACAGTTAAATCAACTTTTTATATTGAAAGAAACGCGCATAGAAAATACATTTTTTGGTATACAAAGAACTGCCAAATTTTAGCTTAATTTAAAGTGTACCTAAAGGCTAAAAATTCAAAAACGTATGTTACAAAGCTTGAAAAATAAATCCAAATGGTCTAACCGCCATCTTTACAGGAATTCCTGAGCCGAGATATATAAAATGTTGGTGCTTCTTCAATTTAAAATGGCAGATGGCGCAATAATTTGTAATGTCATTCTTGTACTACTCAAATTACATTCTTTGTTTTCTTTATTTTTTCGGAAACCTCTGCACCTTGTGCCAAAATGTGATCACTTTCTCACTGTTAAAGGGTGGCTTGACTATACAAAACCTCTCCGTACAACACTAATTTTTGCAAGGTTATATAAACATTTCAATTTCAAAAGGAAACAAAAGCAAGTAATGTGAGTTTTACAAGAAGATCATCACAAATTATTGCGCAATCGACTATTTCAAATAAAGTGAATAAATTTTAACTTTTCATATCTCAGCAACAGGGTGAGCCATGAAAATGAGAGTTGGATGAGTGAAATTCGTTTCCAACGTCTAAAATATATATTCTTATAATTCTACACATTAGGTCCGCTTTAAACTCCTAAAATGAAACGTGCATGTATGGGAAAAGAGACAAAACTGATTGAAATTTATTTTATTGCAGTATTATTTATGTAAAATTTGGACTTAAACCTTAAGAATGGATTCACAGGCAGAGGTATAAATAGTTGGTTGGGATGGCGTCACCAGGGAGGGAGAGGGAGGAGGGACGGAGATACCGTACCATAGCACACGTCAGTCTTTAAGCGCCTGTCACACCTCACCGGATTGCAATAACGGAGAGGAAATGAAGACCCAAAATGGCACTCCGTTGATGTACGTTAGTATCCGTTCAGTCTCCTGTTCTCCTCCGCCGACTTGGTTTCATGACCGGGAACGTCCGGTATGAACGGCGAGAGATTTTGAACATGCACAAAACTTGGACCGGACGTCGACCGAAAAAGGTCCCCCTTACGTATTCGCTACTTATCCGTTAAGCTTCCGTTTTATCATTTTCTCGTGCGTTTCTCATACTGGACTTCTCAGTTAGTATCCGTTCGTCTCCGGTGATTGCTATTTGCTCACCGGATCATTACCGGACAACCAGGCGCGGTTCTAGACCGAGATTTTTGGGGGGGCTTAGCGGGGGCTTGAAACGGAAGAATACAATTTTCTGTCATTATCAACACCGACATTGGGGAATGATGCTAAGGAGGACTCCCTCCATTGGGCGGTACCCCATGATCTCACGGTGGTGCTGGACATGCAGTATGTATGTGTGATCGCCTAGGCCTGAGGGTGAAGGGAATCATAAGGGAGGGAAAGTGATCCCTCCCACTTTTGAAAATTTTTGAAAAATTAGATGTACTATACATGCAATTTGGTGCCACATACGCCACATTTTGAAGCAGTAATTTTGTGTTAAATAAAATTTACTAAAAGTCTTTTTTAGGAGACTAAACAAAAAAAAAATGGCATTAGGGAGGGGGCATGTGCCCCACCCCTGCGTAGACGCCACTGATCGTAATAATCGATAGGTCGTATGGGGACTCCTTACAGTTTGGAGTTCCAGAAATTTTTTTGCACCGAACTTCCTCAAAATAGTTTGCCAGAAATTCCGTTGCAGTTCAGGTTGCATGAAATAATACCACTAAACCACTACAGGCGCGCGAAGCGCGCGAACAAGTTTTTGCAGCAATTTTTTTTTTCTGGTATGCATTCGATCAAAAATTCAGGGAACTCAGTAGAAAATTAGGGCAATCTTTTTCAATTTTACTTCATCTCTGCCGAAGATTTCAATTTGAGTAAGGTATCAAATGTTGTTCCTTGTTGTCTGGTCCTATACTGTTACAAAGGCATAACTGAACTGGGATCTGAGGCAATCACTGGATATGAGAACCGACTTTTTGGCGCTCAGAAGAGCGCGACTTTGATTTTCCACAGCCCCCCCACCAAATCCACACACACAACCTGTATGTTACGCCCCTAGGTACTGGCGTCGTAACGTAGAATGCAGGTGGGTAAGCTAGTAGGCGCCCGCGGTCTCGCACTGTGCCTACGGTCCGTAATACAGTACTAAGGCCGGAAGGCGTGTGGCTGTCCGTACTACAAATGCAGTCAAAACAACGGTGTACGTACGTGGACGTGGATACAAGAAACGTGATCACATGCCTATCTTGCATGACACATTTGAGAAACTAAATCCACTGGACTAACATGTGCACAAATGTATTGAACAATTTTGTTTTCTCAATACACGCAAATATAACATGAAGATAACACACAACCTCGGAAATTTTTTGGGGGGGCTTGAGCGAATTTTTGGGGGGGCTTGAGTCCCCAAAGCCCCCCCGTAAAACCGCGCCTGCGGACAACAAACGGATGGAACGTAGAAGTACAGTACCTGTACCGAATGTTCGACGGACACTAACGCATAAGTAACGGAAGCGTAAAGGATAGAACTGGACAAATGGGGAAAAAAACGGATAGGAACCGTACGGGTTTGAACTGAATGAAACGAAATAAACACAGGCAAAGAAACGTATAGGGGAACGGACATGAGACCGAAGATTGCAGCGTACTTGCGTCCTGTCCCCGTCCCCTCATACTATAAAGCTTAAACAAACGTTTTTTTGGGGGACACCGTTTTTTCTTGAAACTTTTTTTGGGTGCAAACTGCATCCTTACCCCCCTAGCCAATCCGCCCCAGGCATGAGTGATCGCGGTTCTGAGGAAGGGGTTTTTAAGGAGAGGGTGGTGTGTAAAGATTTTTCCGACTACCGGGAAGGCCTTAGAACGCAAATCTGGTACAATATTTTGGGGGCATCTTTTGAAGTCATATTTTTTTTCTCGGAGAAATCTAGTTTCTAGGTAAGTAATCCAACGTTCTTTACTTTTGGCCGACAACAGTTTTCCAAAATTTTGTTGGCAACTTATTGTCGAACGATTACATAACAAAAGTGGGCAAGGGCGGCGATTTGTGTTGTGCTATTTGGGGGGAGAGGGCGCAGAATGGAAGTTGCCATCGAAGCGGAGCCCCATCATAAGTTTTAGTGGCGAAGCGTACAAGAGAAATTTTTCGCCCTAACAGACATCCCCAACACCCCCCCCCGACCTGCATGAAATGGCACTTCTTCGGGATCAATTGGAGGCAGTTTGCGAACCGTACAATACTTGATACGTGACGACTGACAGGCATGAGCGTGTGAACGGCGTTTTGGTTGCGTTGGTATAGAAGCGGAGCGCCAACTAACGGTTGGCCACGGAGCGTAACCGTTTTTAAAAATATTTGCCAAAATGGCTTGCTATATCGCAAATTAAATGGCCCTTTCTCAGACCTTTCAAAATTGGCACTAGAAAGCATGTTGATATGTGGCATAATTTTTCTATTGGCTGGCGCGGAACCGCGCTTTAAAATTTTTTGCCAAAGTAGCTCCCAGATCGCACAGAAATTAGAGCCCTTTACCCAGATCTTTTCAAATTGGCACTGAAGACATCTAACATATGTTACAACATACCGCCTTATATTTCCCCACTTTCAATGTAACTGTACTCGTACTCTTCCGTCTGGGTAATAACCTTCCCTGTCGTACCCAGTTTAACCATTTTTTGTGATTGTTTGTGACAATGATTGAACAATGTACACGGAAGTGAAAATCCTGTAAAACCCACCCCCCCCCCTCCTCCCCTGCTCGCATACGATACTGCACTACAGACATGATCCCCACTGCATGTGTAGGGGCAAGTGTACAACTAGAGCTGGTATGTCCATGCGGTGGGGTTACTGGATTTTAACCAACACTAAAATATGACTACTATTCTATATCTCCGTGAGCTCGACGGTTCCATGAAGGGTAGCCATGGAATTCGTAATAGATTCAACCACATTCGTCGCGCGTAGATCCTTACGCCGAAGAATTTCAATCCAGAATATTGGTATAATACGTCCGGTCAAATACCTGATTTGAATTAACTTTTTATTAATGCACCTCAAATCAGTCAGTTTAGTGTTGAAAACTATGTTTTGCTTGTTTTCAAATAGACAGCAATTTTCACAGAATCTCGCCAGGGGATATACTGTATTTTGGCCTCCCTATTGTTTACGCTACTAGGTATTACCTAGTAGCAAAAAAAAAAAAAAACTCAGAGTCAGAGAAATTCAATCATGGGTCTTCTGGGATGTATAAGAGGCCTAAGTGTAAGCTCTGAGGTGGATTAAAGATAGGCTATATGCAAATGTTTTTTTTTTGAAATTGGGGGGGGGCGTGTATACTCGAACAATTCCAATATTTTGCAACGGAACTATTGCGAGTATGGGGCGGATGTACAATGAGTTAGACAGAGAAGACAACGCGCGCGAAGCGCGCAAAATTTTCGAGGATTTACACCGAAAATGTCCTACATGCGACGGATAATGTATCGCAATACTTTACTCCATGATACTGTTACACCTCACCCCATCCCCTACGAAAATTATGTGTCTTAAAACGTTATTTAGACGATTTTCTTTTTGGGGTCAAAAACCATAGGGGGGGGGGAATGCCTGCCCTGCCCCCCTGTGGCGCCGCCCCTAATCGAAACCATCCCGACTACCCGATGAAATACCGGTGGCCAAACATTGCTCCGGGAGTCTCTCACCAACAGTGGCGTCGGCACGGGGGGGCATGGGGGTGCGTGCCCCCCAATGAAAATTTTTTGAAAATTTTAAAATGATCCCAAAAGGCGATTAAGCTATAGATTCCTGTAGGGGGTAGGGTGAGGTGTGCTTCAACCGAGTGATAGATCTATTTAATCATTTTCTATCACAAATGTTTCTCAAACTATCAGAATTTTTGCAAATCCCTTTTCGCAAACTGTCAAAAATTTCGCGCGCTCCCGCGCGCTTCAAACCTTACACGTGTTCTTATTATCATATCTTCTGATAGCAACTCCCGGAGCAGCAAACGAGCAGCAAAAGTTGAAAGCTGCTCACGAATTAAACAGGTTAAAAGACTGGCTTTTTCCAGTGACATGTAAGTTTGTTGGGCAATTGTAAAGTGTCTCAACTGCAGATTCTGAATGCAGGTTTTGTCATGGAAATCTCACATTAATGAAAAATTTCGCAGCGCCTTTGCGCGCATTGCGTTTACCGTTTGCACTCCAACCTCAATGACCATTATTAACATAATAATACATGGAACTATAATCACAACAATCTGTAGGATGGGGGCTATAGCTTCAATATGCGATCTAAGTTGTAGCATGATTTGGAAAGCTGAAATTACGTATTTGCCGTTATATATTTTCCAAAAAATTTTACCGAGTGCTTTGCGCGCAGCCATTATCGGTATGGATGGCAGACACATAGCCAAGTGGGTGAAGGGGCACAGCCGCCCACCTTGAGGCAATTTTGGGGTTTTTTAATAGTTTTTTTTTTATAATTATTGCTAGTGTTTTTCCCCTGATTTATAATGCTGTAAAAGTAGGCTTGGGAAAAGTAGCCATTTCCAGCGATCTGGGAGGCACTTTGGGCCAAAATTTTCTTGCGCTTTGCGCCAAAAGCGCTGAGAGTCTATCTATGGGCTTCGCCCCCTTGACAAATTCCTGGTACGCCCTTGATAGATGGTGATTTTAATACACTAAACGACAAAAAAGCATTCTGAAAAACGCGTTTGTTAGTCCTTCACCCCTTTTGCTATACCTATCAGGGAGGTCTGATATCACCTTCCTGCACCAATAGTCTCCCTCCCGCCCTTTCCCCATTGCTGGAAGCTCTTCATCTGAGCTTCCGGAAGGCCCTGTACAGGTATCTGCCAGCCTTAGATGCCTTTTTATAATGCACAATGAAGGGGAGGAAAAATGTCGTTATAGTCCAACAATATTTTTGTGGACTCCACGCACGTATTTTTGGGTAAAAACTTTGCCAATAGAAGGCGGTAAAGTAGCCAAAAAGGAGTCTTCATGAGGTTTGTTGACAACGTATTCTTCTCTTAGACAACATGCTCCTCGCTTTTTTCACCTACCGCAAAAAATTAGAATTCACTAGATTATGGACATTTTTCCAGCTTATATATGATCAGCTCCAAAAAATAATTTCCAAAAGATAGCACCATTTTGCATCTAAGAAACATTAAATAAGCAAAAATTTCTCAAAGGGGAGGGGGGACCACCTCCCCTTAAAAACCCCTTACCCAGGACGGGGCATCTTTATGTAGTGAACAAAGGAAAGATCCTCACTGCTGTATTCAAAACGCCTATGGGGGCATAAAAAACCGAATATTTAAGCGTCGCCACTCAGTTTGGAAAAAACCATCAAGGCCAAGTCGGAAAACAAATTAGAATTCGACTAAAAAACTATGGACATTTTCCAGCCATACAAGTATGTGATCAGCTCCAAAAATATCATAAAGATAGCACCATTTTGCATCTAAGCAACTTAAAATAAACAAAAATTTCTCAAAGGGGAGACACCCCCTCCCCTTAGACCCCTCCCCCAGGACGGCACCTTAGTGCAGTGACACCTGACAAAAGAAGGATCCCCACTGTGTATACGAACGTAGGGAGCACACGAAAAAAAAAGCATTTTGCGCGGACTTGTTACCTGAAGTGCCATTACGACATCATCTGTTGTGCCCCCCAATCACCAAAGCCTAGCGGCGCCACTGCTCACCAACTGAACGTACCGCATGACACACACAAGAGAATAGTAACTAGGCTTTGAGATATGGGATGAATTTACGACCTCTACATAAACTACATTCTCTACATGTTACTTGGAAAGGTGGAAAGGACTTGCGCTATCTAGCGATGCAGAATGGAACTATTGAAGAAACTAGGGTCGCTCTATAGCGCGCGTAGCGCGCCGAAAAGTTGGGTTCTTATTAGAGAAATTGTTCTCATGAGAGCAAAAAACGGGTAAAACGAAACTGTAAACTATCGCGATCTTTGGGGGGCCAAAATGACATTTGGCCCCCGTCAAAACGCATTGGGGGGCCATGGCCCCCCTGGCCCCCCGGTTCCTACGCCACTGCATCGACCGTAGCGGAACCTTCACCAGGGACCATAAAGCGGCGGTACCTCCACACAACTGACGTAGTAAAGTAGTTGAGAGAAAATGTTTTAACACTAAATAAAACTTGAATTTTCCTCGCACTTCGAGCACGCACTCGATGTGGTCTCGGCGGGCAATAGCCCCTTTTTATCATTAATTGCTGATGAAAACGCAGAAAATTTCTTTTCGGTTATTAAAATCGGTTGTTCCCATCTATAACTAATTCCCTGCATCGATAGTGTAGAGTTAACTGTACTTAACAAAACAAAAAGTTCAAATTGTGATTTTTGTGGTCTGTTTAATGCGCATCCAATGTCGTTGGAAATTAGTTAAATGCTTCGTTTTAGATGGCCACAATGTTGTGAATACTCCAGCTTCCAGGGAATTCTCCAGGTCCTCTGCCCTGACCAACGCGCCCACTAGGGGCGTTACCCCTGGACCCTTGCGCAGCGCGATAGCGGTGGCCGCGCCTAGCTCATAAATTCCACACCCACAAGGTAGCGTGAAGGGTTTGTGTGGGTACAGCGATATATTTTGTACCCCTCAACCATTTCGAAAAAGTCTAGCGATGCCACCGTTTACTTCTATCTTTTGAAGCTATTTGAGAATATCGACTTAATTTTGTTTACTTAAATGGATTTAAATGTTTTGTTAACTTAAATGGATTTAAATTTATTTGGTATTTCCGAAAAAATCAAATTGTAAGCATCGAATAAAGGAAAAAGTCCAAGTACACCTTATCAGCAGGTTTACAGTTGGTTACCTTCTGGCTACGAGATACATGTTTAAGCATTAGCATAACCCTTTGTTACTCTCCTATCGAGTATTAGCTCCCTAGTACCCTGCGGGGCGGACTCGGTTTGTTCAGTACTCCTTTAAGGCTTCACAAACCACTGATATGACTGAACAAGGAATATGCCGTACAGTCTGCTGCGTAGGCAAGCTTCCTAGTGAAACTCTCCTATAAAATGAGGCCTAATACCATCTTCCAATTCCCCATAACCAAAGCTAGTACTCTTCCTGCGATAAAAGATAAAGACAAAATTCAATTCCAAAGAAAACAATTCAACAAGTTGGGTAAATTCTCAAGGTGCTTCTGTATTTATTCTCTGAATAATGAGAATCGTGAAAGAGAAATCATCTTTTTTACACTTCAAATAGAGGTTGGCCATTTTACATGGAGGGCAGTGGAAGCAATGCTTACCGTATGCATATTGCATATTTTCCTGGTAGATACTTAACATTTATTTTGGTTTACAAACACACAAATATATACAAATTCTGTTCAAGGTTTATCTCCAAAATCTAGGACCAAGTTGATTTTAAGCTCATCTACCAAATGTATAAATACTGATATAAAAATTGATGTAGATACCTGACTTCTTGTACGGAAATGTGGACGGAATAAATTCCACGAAACCTTTGGTATCATCAATTGACTGGCCGTAATACCTAATCTACATTAAATCACTAAAAGTTTGTTGCTATTCCAAACAAACTATATACTCTCCTTTCGAGCTTTCATACATGCCCTTCCTATGAGGTAAACCCATTATCAAGTTCTCTTCACTGTCAATTCACCAAAGCCCCACACAAGCACCCCAACTCTCCTCAAAAAAAAATTTAAGGGGTGGGGGGGGGGGGGACTCTTTGACTCTCCTCGACCATCCCTTTCTTGTTTTATGTCTGCTTCAGCTCTTTTTTGTTACTTGTAAAAAAATTCTTTAAATACTCAACTTGATTCACTCAAGTTTAGATCCTATTTCACAGATTCTGATTACGTATCTGTAAAATTTAATTAGTATTTATTTGTATATATCTTATACCAGACACCACAAGATATTTTCCAAGTATGTTATACCCACACAAACCTGTGATAACAAAGTGGCATATCAGAATCAATTTAACATTCTGTATGCATTTCATTGACGAAATCCTATGTTAAATTATTTAGCACAGTCCCCTAAACGCATGGCTCACATCTACTCCCAGCTTTTCATTTTGCTGTCTATTAATACAAGTAATGGTTACTAGAAGGAGAAATACATGTCAAGGGGTTTACCTCATAGGTTAGTTAGTTATTTAGATAAGGTTTAACGTCCCAGTTTCCAACCAATTGGTTCAAGTTTACCCCATAGGAAAGGTATGTATGAAAGTTCGAAAGGAGAGTATAGTTTGTTTGGAATAGCAACGAACTTTTAGTGATTTAATGTAGATTAGGTATTACGGCCAGTCAATCGATGATACCAAAGGTTTCATGGAATTTATTCCGTCCACATTTCCGTACAAAAGTCAGGTATCTACATCAATTTTTATATCAGTATTTATACATTTGGTAGATGAGCTTAAAATCAACTTGATCCTAGATTTTGGAGATAAACCTTGAACAGAATTTGTATATATTTGTGTGTTTGTAAACCAAAATAAATGTTAAGTATCTACCAGGAAAATATGCAATATGCATAGGATAAGCATTGCTTCCAATTGCTTCCTCTGCCCTCCATGTAAAATGGCCAACCTCTTTTTGAAGTGTAAAAAAGACAATTTCTCTTTCACCATTCTTTTCATTCAGAGAATAAATACAGAAGCACTTTGAGAATTTACCCAACTTGTTGAATTGTTTTCTTTGGAATTGAATTTTGTCTTTATTTTTTATCGCAGGAAGAGTACTAGCTTTGATTATGGGGAATTGGAAGATGGTATTAGGCCTCATTTTATAGGAGAGTTTCACTAGGAAGCTTGCCTACGCAGCAGACTGTACGGCATATTCCTTGTTCAGTCATATCAGTGGTTTGTGAAGCCTTAAAGGGGTACTGAACAAACCGAGTCCACCCCACGGGGTACTAGGGAGCTAATACTCGATAGAGAGTAGCGAAAGGTTATGCTAATACTTAAACAACTATCTCATAGCCAGAAGGTAACCAACTGTAAACCTGGTGATAAGGTGTACTTGGACTTTTTCCTTTATTCGATGCTTACAATTTGATTTTTTCGGAAATACCAAATAAATTTAAATCCATTTAAGTAAACAAAACATTTAAATCCATTTAAGTAAACAAAACCAAATCGATATTCTCAAATAGCTTCAACAGATACAAGTAAACGGTAGCATTGCTAGACTTTTTCGAAATGGTTGAGCGGTACAAAATATATCGCTGTACCCACACAAACCCTTCACGCTACCTTGTGGGTGTGGAGTCTAGGCGGGGCCACCGTATCCCGCTGGCAGGGTCCAGGGGTAACGTCCTAGTAGGGGTCAGGGGAGAATTCCCTGGAAGCTGGAGTATTCACAACATTGTGGCCATCTAAAACGAAGCATTTAACTAATTTCCAACGACACTGGATGCGCATTAAACAGACCACAAAATGAACTTTTTTGTTTTGTTAAATACAGTTAACTCTACACTATCGATGCAGGGAAGTTGTAGATGGGAACAAACGATTTTAGTCACCGAAAAGAAATTTTCTGCGTTTCATCAGCAATTAATGATAAAAAGGGGCTATCATTGCCCGCCGAGACTACATCGAGTGCGTGCTCGAAGTGCGCGGAAAATTCTTTTATTTAGTGTTAAAACATTTTCTCGCAACTACTTTACTACGTCAGTTGTGTGGAGGTCCCTGGTGAAGGTTCCGCCCCGGTTCGATGAGGGTCCCTAGAGCCAAGTTACAAGTTGTGCGGTACCCTTACATAAAACTAATGGGGGCAGTGGCGGATCAAGGGGGGGGGTGGCCGGCGTCCGGCCCCCCCCCCCCCTACAAATTTTCCAATGTGCCCTTTTTCAAAAAATGTTTTTTTTTTTTTTCTTCAAACTAGAAAAAAAAAAAAAAACAAAAAAAAAACGAGACTGTTTCACAGGTAATGACAGTGTTGTCCAATTCCGAGGAGATTTTGGTTACCCCCATCCACTATCGATCAATCCACTCGTAAAAGTCTAGCCATGTATCGCAGAAACTTTCGGCAATATATTTGACTACGGTAGCCTATATTGGCCGCCCCGAAACCCGAACAGTGCAATCGTTTTACAGAGAATGTGACTACAGTATGTCTGCGTGACAATCAGGCATTCTAATCACTTTTCGCTTGGAACCACGTGTGGCGTGCTTGGGCATTCAGAGTAATACAAAACACGCAGATATTACGTCATACTCACTAGCTATATGCAACGTATTACTATTGGGTTTTAATATTGATTCCAAAAGGTCACTGCTAGTCTTTTGGTCTTACAAAATAATTATCTGTTCACACTCCATAAACGCTACATCTACGAAACCTTCCCTCCACCCTCTAGTATCCATCCTCTCGTGAACAAGAGAGAGTAGGTAGGCTAAATACATTTCGCTATGATATTTATAGTCTGGAATTACTCTCTTCTTTTATAGTGTTGCCCTAGTGATGGGAATAAAATGCCAGTCTTAGGTAAAGTCCACAGCCAAGAGTTGACCAGAAGTCACAAGAGACAAATCGGTGTTTGTTTCATTTTAAAATTTCTATATAAAATCACCACCAGGTCAAATAACACAATGTCAGTCGGTTCAATTTTTTGACGTCTTTGGACCGATGACCGGTCTGCTGTCGCAAATGCAAAGCAAACATTCGACTTCAGTCATCTATTCTGACAGAGTGTTTTTCATAGTCGCGCCGCAACTATATAGGGAACACAACATACAGTATTTTAACCTCCTCCCCCAGTCGAATGAGATAGCGGTAGCGCCAGGTGGAGGAAGGGTTCATGCCCCCCGTCGGGGAAGGCTGGCCCCCTATCGGAGAAGTTTTACAGTTTCGTAGGGGAGTCTTAGTCGAAAGTACCCAGTCCCTGACGACAGCTAATCGACGGTTTACCTGTTTTTTACTCTCAAGAGGATAATTTCTGTAATAAGAACCCAAAATTTTCGGCGCGCTACGCGCGCTGTAGGGTCACTCTATTTTTTCAATAGTTCCATTCCACATAGCAGGATAGCACAAGTCCTGCCCACCTTACCAAGTAACATATGGGCAGAATACATAGTTTATGTAAAGGTCGTAACTTTCATTCCATATCGCAAAGCCTAGTTGGTGTTCTCTTGTGTGTGTCATGCGGTACAGTCAGTTGGTGAGCGACTTATGGAGCAAAGTTTGGCTATTTCATCGTGTAGTCCAGGTGGTTTCGATACACTGTATGTTACACCCGATACGGTCTACAAACCCTACAGTTCTTGTTTTCGTTTCGTCATATGTTTTATGTGTAAGCCTATCAAAAAATTTCGCCCGCTTCGCGCGCTTTTCAATTTCACGATCCAGATTCAAAGAACACTAACAGTGCGCAACTCGGATCATGAAGTATTAAGTGATATAATGCAAAATATGCCTGCAATTGCATGGGATAATGAGGCTCCCACATTTGCCCTTCTCATCATACCCTCGAAATAGGGAATGTCGGAACTTGGGGTAGCTGACATGGCCCGGCCCCCTGTTGGAAAAATTCTGCCTCCACCCATGGTCAGTTTACTTCTTTTGACTTTCATAAGGGTAATTTCTGGGATAAAACCCAAAATTTTCGGTACGCTTTGTCCACTCTTCCTCAGTTCAGTTATACTTATAGCTAAATATAGTACAAACCCTTTCCACCTTTTCAAGTTAATAAGTAGAATACATGGATTTATGTAAATGTCGGGAATTGAATCGCATTTTGCTAAACCTGGTTAACGTTCACTTGTGTCTGTCGTACGGTACGACTAGTGACTCGAGGAGGGAAGTACAATAAAGTTATGCCCGCGTAGGGCCCAACTGTCCGCTCAATTGTTCTATATAAGCTTTAAATTAGTACAAATTCTTATAAGTGTAGGCTTACCCAAAAAATTTTCGCGCGCTTCGCGCGCTTTGTAATTTCACCGTTTAGATTCCAGGTTTTGATTCCAGTTTTTGCATGTCTCTTGGTTTATCCTCTCTTTGTCAATATGCGGTAAGTTGTGTAATCGCTGACGTTTATGGGAACCAAAATTTAAAAAAAAAATGAATGTGCCCTTTTTATGTTGGACCCCCCTCAGAAAAGACCCTAGATCCGCCCCTGGGGGGAATAGTTAATTGATACTTTTTGGTATCCTCATATGTTACTGGATACTTGTTAAAAGACGAGAGAAATCTAACATTTTACAGTTTTACAGTTTTCGAACATAAAATTGGGCTAATAGATAATTAAGGAAGTGCATTGAATGATGAGCATTCACAGCCACCGTTATCCCACGTAGCACTTAGCAAATAGATGTTGGAATAATAATTCTGGAATGTTTCTTTCAGAATTTAAGCCATGCTTCACAAAAAATAGGTCGGCCAGCAATATAAAGTTTTGGTATAATTTTGTGTAATTTTAGTCCCCCTGATTGACTGATAAAGTGACAGTGATTCCTCGTGTTCAAATCGATATAAATAGTGTGTTTGCTCATAATTTTTGTACCCAAACTTTAATTTGAGGAGGGGTAAACCAGAGGAGATACGACAAACTGGGGGAATGCGTTTCCATCGTCCTCTTGGTGACGTCAATGCCTTCACAGAAAGATGCATCATGAATTGTTTTTCAAATTTTCACCTTAACTTACTGTACAAATTTACAGAGCTTCTAGGGTACGATTTTTTGGACGTCAACATGTGCAGATGATTTTGGTGGCCAGGCTCTTTAAACGGCAGATGTCTCAAATGGTACAGTTATGTATTCCCTCTCCAATTAAAATATTTTTTTTTTATAAATTTTATGGTACTTTGATGCTCTGTGTTGCTGCATTTTGTGCATTTTCTGGAGTACATTTATTGAAAAACTGGTATTTATAGAAAGAGTTCGATAATTTACACAGATTGGAGTAACTGGTTTTCGTTCTTGAAAAGTGGGGGGCATGCATACTCACTTTTACTGGGTGGCTTTAGCCCCAGCTTTCTGCTCCCTATCCCTATATGCATATAATCCAAGTATCAAGATTTTGGAGATTATAAAGGTGACATACAATTAAATATCTCCGGCAATGCAGATATTCTAGATAATTTCCAACATTTGGGTTACCATGAAGAATACCAATATTCCCAAATTCTTTCCTCAATATCCTAGTGTCACCATGGAAAGCATTGTTGGTTTTTACCTAACGTTTCCTCCGCAAGATAGGCAGCGACTACAACCTGTAAAAGCGGAGGGGACTTCTTCCAAGGAGGTGGGGGAATGCCGCACTTTTACTCAAAATTTGAAAGCTTATTTGCCCGAAAATTCACTTCGCTCTAAAAGAATTTCTGACCGAATAAGTGTATGTGCCACACACACACTTAGTTTTCAAAAACGCCTCTCAGATTGCCTGAAATATCACCTATCAGTGGCTTCGCCAGTGGGGGTGCAGGGGTACTTCCCCAAACGTTTGTCGCTGCACACGTCCCCAAACGTTTGCCGTACCCCCGTGTGTCCCATGAGATTTTGGGTATTTAAAAAATGCAAAAACGCATTGTTTATAGTCTACATATATTGATTTTGAAATGAGGACACACTGTCACTTTATCAGACAATCAGGGGATAAATTAAATTGATGTTCTTAAAACTGCAATTTTGCAGCGCGCTTGAGTGTGAACTTCGTGACTGTACTGCCTTACACTCACAGAATGAAAAGTAAAAAAAAGTTAAGTAATTTGAAATAAGTAAAAACATTACACAACTTAAGTAAATGCGTCTGTTACGAGCTGCCCAAATTTTACCGAAGTGGTTGGTAAAGATCATTATGTCTTTCGTTTTGCTTAAAAGATGTTGTTTACATATTCCTGGTAATTTTTACCAAACGTTGAAGTAAGACTGACCGTTTTACCGATTATCGCAGTAATTATTACATCAGTACAGTGTAAACAATGCTTGAGCGCGGTTTACTTCGACGACCACAGTGCTTGTGATTTGAGGTACCTAAAAGTTGTCGAAAAACATCGTTTCATCGCGAAATGGATGAACCAACATGGAAGGGACTCCTTAGGACATGGGGCCTGCATGAGTTGATAACAAGTTTTGAAGGTATGTTTTCTTTTCCCGTTCCTTTCCGGTAATTTGTATTCATACCCGCCACCTCTAAGCGGGAGCTCACTGAGAAGGTAAAGCAGCTTAGGCCTAACGTAGGCCTAGGCCCAGGCTGTACATCGACTAGGCTAACGTTAATTTATGAATGGGTAGGCCATACATGCCAACTGTACCGATTTGTCGCAGGAATACAGCTTTTTAGAGATTTGAACCGGGTGGCTACCGATTTTGTTACTCGACTCAGATCTATCGAATTTTGGCAAAGCTGCCATAGCATTTATTAGGAAAGTATTATTAAAGATACACTTTGCTGAATGGGGCTGCCCGGCGTTTTCGTCTTACCGGCAGAGGGCGCTATCATATGGTTCCTACTCGAGTCCTTTTATACGATAAACTATGTAGGAACCCTAAATCCTACAAAGATATTACAAACATAGATCACCCAATCCGGACAGTATATCTAGGGCCACCGATTTTCCGCGATCACGGAAATTGTCACAGAATCGCGGAATTTTACTTTTTTCACGGAAAATCACGGAACTTCAAAAATCTCTCAGAATGCTAAAGAAGTCTGCAATCAAGAGGGCAAAATGAAAAAAAAAAAGTTTAAAAATCTGTATGTAACACTGGATGGCTCTCGCAGACTACAATCTGATAGAAAACTGTTGAAATTCACCCGCTCCGATGCTTAATGTATGTGGGACCAGGTGCGAGTTGCGCATTTACTAGCCTTCGGTAGGTCTAATCTTGCTCAGTCTTGCAAAGTTTTCCCGCGATCCCGTTGCCTGTAGCTGATTCTTGTTTTTACTGTATCATGTACTGTATGTATGGTATACTATGCATGAGTGCGTCATAATAAACTGTTGCGCACATTTATGGCAAGCGAAATGTCCAATAATTAGAAAAACCAAGTTTATCGATCGAAAAACCAAGTTTATCGGTCGAAAAACCAAGTTTATCGGTCGAAAAACCAAGTTTATCGATCGAAAAACCAAGTTTATCTCCAAATCTTGGTATATCGGTTGAAAAACCTAGATTTTCAAAATAACTTGGCTTATCGGTCGAAAAACTTAGATTTTCAGACGAAAATCCAAGTTTTTCGATTTATCTGGTATATCGAAAGATAAACTTGGTTTTTCTTAACGGAATGTCCAATAATTAGAAAATCCAAGTTTATCGATCGAAAAACCAAGTTTATCGGTCGAAAAACCAAGTTTATCGGTCGAAAAACCAAGTTTATCGGTCGAAAAACCAAGTTTATCGGTCGAAAAGCCAAGATTATCGGTCGAAAAACCAAGATTATCGGTCGAAAAACGAAGCTTTCAACGCCAAACGTCCAATAACTAGAAAAACCAAGTTTATCGGTAGAAAAACCAAGTTTATCGGTCGAAAAACCATGTTTTTCGGTCGATAAACCAAGTTTATCGGTTGAAAAACCAAGTTTATCGGTCGAAAAACCAAGTTTATCGGTCGAAAAACCAAGTTTATCGGTCGAAAAACCAAGTTTATCGGTCGAAAAACCAAGTTTATCGGTCGAAAAACCAAGATAATCGGTCGAAAAACCAAGTTTATCGGTCGAAAAACCAAGTTTATCGGTCGAAAAACCAAGATTATCGGTCGAAAAACCAAGTTTATCGGTCGAAAAACCAAGCTTTCAACGCCAAACGTCCAATAACTAGAAAAACCAAGTTTATCGGTAGAAAAACCAAGTTTATCGGTCGAAAAACCATGTTTTTCGGTCGATAAACCAAGTTTATCGGTCGAAAAACCAAGTTTATCGGTCGAAAAACCAAGTTTATCGGTCGAAAAACCAAGTTTATCGGTCGAAAAACCAAGTTTATCGGTCGAAAAACCAAATTTATCGGTCGAAAAACCAAGATTATCGGTCGAAAAACCAAGCTTTCAACGCCAAACGTCCAATAACTAGAAAAACCAAGTTTATCGGTAGAAAAACCAAGTTTTTCGGTCGAAAAACCAAGTTTATCGATTATTTCGAAAAACTTGGTTTTTCGATTGCCATGGTGATTTGCCGGTACTACTTTCCGCGACCACGACATGCTAGATGGCGGCTAAATTGATGGGCCTATATGTATTATGTAACAACATTTACAACAAATCAATGTTGGTCAATGCTTTTGTTTTTGTTACAACATTTGTCAGACAAAGCAACAAAAAGTCTTCATAGATATTTGTTATAGTCACCTGTCAACAAGTTTTTGGGAACACCCCCTTTTGACTTGGACACATCCATTATTACCATGAGGTGGATTATTCAATTATTTCAAGGGACTTGGGATTTGGGTCGCTCGTAGTTAACTTAGATCCTGGTAGTAGTACAGCTAGCTAGCACCAGTGCGGGCCCGTACAGTACTACTGTACTACTAGCACTACTAGCCCAGTTGGACGCATACTGTCTTGTCAAAGGTCATTTGAGGTCACGAGAGGTTTATCTGTGAAAACCTTGCAAATGGCTTGTAATCATGACAAACTAAACCCCATAGCAATAATGGATGTGTCCAAGTCAAAAGGGGTGTATCCAAAAACTTGTGGACAGGTGACTAAAACAAGTATCTATGAAGACTTTTTGCTGCTTTGTCTGACAAATGTTGTAACAAAAAAAAAAAAAAACTGACAAACATTGATTTATTGTAAACGATCGTATTTGGAAATTTATTAAAATCTGCACTAATTACAGAAAAATTACATGTTTACTTAAACTTGGGTCCCTTGAAATAATTGAATAATCCACCTCATGGTAATAATGGATGTGTCCAAGTCAAAAGGGGGTGTTCCCAAAAACTTGTTGACAGGTGACTATAACAAATATCTATGAAGACTTTTTGTTGCTTTGTCTGACAAATGTTGTAACAAAAACAAAAGCATTGACCAACATTGATTTGTTGTAAATGTTGTTACATAATACATATAGGCCCATCAATTTAGCCGCCATCTAGCATGTCATGGTCGCGGAAAGTAGTACCGGCAAATCACCATGGCAATCGAAAAACCAAGTTTTTCGAAATAATCGATAAACTTGGTTTTTCGACCGAAAAACTTGGTTTTTCTACCGATAAACTTGGTTTTTCTAGTTATTGGACGTTTGGCGTTGAAAGCTTGGTTTTTCGACCGATAATCTTGGTTTTTCGACCGATAAACTTGGTTTTTCGACCGATAAACTTGGTTTTTCGACCGATAATCTTGGTTTTTTCGACCGATAAACTTGGTTTTTCGACCGATAAACTTGGTTTTTTTCGACCGATAAACTTGGTTTTTTCGACCGATAAACTTGGTTTTTTGACCAATAAACTTGGTTTTTCGACCGATAATCTTGGTTTTTCGATACAGTTTGTCCAGTAATTCGAAAAACCAAGTTTTTCGACCGAAATAACAAGTTGTTTGTCCAATAATTAGAAAAACCAAGTTTATCGGTCGAAAAACCAAGTTTATCGATTGAAAAACCAGGTTTATCGATCGAAAAACCAAGTTTATCGGTCGAAAAACCAAGTTTATCGGTCGAAAAACCAAGTTTATCGGTCGAAAAACCAAGATTTTCGGTCGAAAGACCAAGTTTATCTGCGAAAAACATGGTTTTTGATAGATAAACTTGGTTTTTCGACCGATAAACTTGGTTTTTCGACCGATAAACTTGGTTTTTCGACCGATAAACCTGGTTTTTCAACCGATAAACTTGGTTTTTCGACCGATAAACTTGGTTTTTCTAATTATTGGACATTTCGCTTGCCATACACATTACTCAAGTTTCATGCTTTGCTCTGTTGTTACGTTCATGATCGAACGATCATAACGTTCTAACTGACAAGTTACACTTTCAATTGTGGAATAATTATCGGATTTAGTACCTGCATATCATTTGGATATAATTTTATACGGATCTTTTACTATGTAAGAAGAAGAAGGGACCCACACTCAAACAATCGTAAGTCAAGTTGTTTGGGCTTTTTTTTCTCCATTACGTATAGTGTGTTGACCGTCGAATGCGCACTTAAGAACCCTACCATTGCAAGCTTTTTGTATGATATGTTATGCTAGATGCGCACTCGACGGACCCGCGCAGTCGACGGTCACCCCATCTATGTGTAGCGGCCTAGACGTTAGGCTGGTCAATGGATTTTAGTCTGGTTAGGCTGCACTGGCCTAACACACTAATCAATGCAAAACAGAAAGTCACGGATTTGGCAAATTGCTTGCACGGATTTTCACGGAATTTGAAATTGCTGTAACGGAATTTGACTCTTTTTTCACGGAAAATCGGTGGCCCTACATGTAAAAAAAATATATTATGCATGAGATGCAAGTCTCAAGGCACGAATGTGATACAAAACCCAAGAAAACATAAGGATTTGTTGCATAGATACCATCAAACTCCTATAGGCCTACCTACACTGT
This sequence comes from Holothuria leucospilota, assembly GCA_029531755.1. Classification (NCBI taxonomy): domain Eukaryota; kingdom Metazoa; phylum Echinodermata; class Holothuroidea; order Aspidochirotida; family Holothuriidae; genus Holothuria; species Holothuria leucospilota. The sequence continues at coordinate 21,463,586 of CM055964.1, read as the reverse complement.
AAGACGCGCTGACTCTGTATGGAGGCCTAAATACCGACGCGGAAATGTGGATTTGAATGCGCGTCGTTCCATACAGTGATCTGCGTCCAAAACTAAGAACGCGCTACAGAAAATTTCATTGTTAAAGTAGTTGGCGTGTGTACCTTTAACAACGCGTTCTGTACTCGCATAATACCGTCATTTCTCCATGGGCGGCTCTAAGAAATTTTGTTTGGGGGGGGGGCAAACTCAAGTCCGTATTCAGGGAGGTTCGGAAGACCCCCTCCCCAGCAATATTAATGGTCAGCTCCAGATAGTAATATAGCCTCAACAGGAGTATGCATAGGCGTAGGTGCCCAAGTTGATGGGGGGGGGGGGCTGTAACGATCTGCCCGAAAAATAGAACGAACGAAAACTTTCCAAAATGTTAATGTACATCGTCCAAAATGTTAATGTACATATCATATCGGCATGCATCCGTTATCACACCGCATGCCAATTACATACAATAATTTGCCACATTACTAACTATTCCATATTGGTTATATTTCTGGGGGAAGTCGTTAAAAAATGCTGCTAATAATCAGTGGTGTAGCCACCTCCCCTCCCCTTTGAAATTTTTTGAAAAATTAGTTGTTCATACATGCAATCTGGTGCCACATATGCTACCTTTGAAGTAAAAGTTTGTGTTTTAGGTTAGGTACAAAAAAATCGGCGTCAGTGACGGGGGCATGGCCTAATGGCTCCTCAAATACACCACTGATAATCATAATATATCACTGATAATCATAATATACAAGTTAAACCATTAAAAACGCACTGGTGAATTAATGCCGAATGTACAGGTACTGGTGCAATCCAAATCAGAACTATGTTTTAATTACCAAGGAAGTTTTTTTAAAGTATCGACTTCCGTTAAGCTACATTATTGCATTATTTTTTTTCAGTAGGTGCCCGAAAAATTCTCAGAATATTGCCCGGATTTTCACAAAAATATTTTGTTGGGGGAGCTGCAGCCCCCAGCCCCCTGCCTCCTACGAGTATGGTTATTATTATGTATTACAGCGATGCCCCATGTAGTTTTCAAAAGCTCTTCACAAACCATTTCAGGCATTTAGTCATGAAAAGACTAATTTAAAAATAAATACAACCATATCAACCGATCGCTACGGTACTACCAAAGGGGTGGAGTAAGAGCCAGGTAAAATGGGCAAAGCGGCTTGATCCATTTGTATAAAATGAGCCCCACCTTTAAATATTTTATTGTTTCTTTCATTGCGCCAAAATATGTTTCAGCTTTGCCAAGAAGCCATAAAATGTTGGTTTTGTGGATTTTTTTTCATAAACTAACGAAGATTTTGAGCATGAAGACACTTGAAAACGATGAAATGATAGCACTAGTATTTTGGATCTCAGTACCGTTCCGAAAACAATTTTTTTACAGGGGGAGGGGAATTCCCCTAACTCAGAACGACGTCTCATCCTATGTACAAATACCTAGGCCACTAGTCAAAAGTCTCATCACACTGAGCTAAGATTGACTATTTGGTGTGTTTATTTTAAATCAATTGAAACGGTATATACTTTAGTACAGAGGTGGAGAACCTTTTGCTTATAACAGGCCATTTGACAGTCATAAGACCGCTCGTAGGCCAATGGCGCTGTCAATTTGGACAAGGGAAGGGAAACCTCTCCTTCCATGGGAAACAATACTTTTGGACTACATGCCCGTTGCAACTTTTTATAGAAAGATACCTATGCTAATCTGGCCAGGTGACACCCTGGCAAAACTGCTTTTAGTCGTGGATGATAATCAACACGGCTAATGGGTTGTGTATCTAATGACCCCGAAAGCTCTGAAGTGTCTGCAAAACTATCATGGGCATCTAACTCCTGCATTACCGTTACACTCTGTAAATGACATTATGATGCCTACGCTAATCAGATTACAAATATCACAACGTGATCATTTTTTTTTTTTTTTGATTACCTTAGCTCGCACAAACGGCAGGTCCATTTGTGATGTCTGAAGTATATATACGGTAGTAGCAAACAAGCAACTGAGAAAACGCGCGCGAAGCGCGCCGAAAAATTGCGTTTTGAAAGCACTTTATTAATGTTTAATGTTCGCATTGCATTGGAAAGTTATTCACTCCTTTTATTTTAAGCCCACTCAAGGAAAAGGGAGGGCCTAAACCATCTCGAATTACATGTTTTTTTATTTATTATTTTTATTTTTATTTTTGAAAATTGAAGACCATGCTTTGCAAACTTTTGGGGGGGCAAGTGCCCCCCCGTGCTCCTATGGCGAGCCGCTAATGCATTTCTCTGTGTATAATCCGGAAATGATTGACTAACACTACTGCGCTCTTGGAAAGGGAACGTTTTGGTTGCTTTTCCGTTGTTAGCGCGTAAGAATTTAAATGCATGTATAAAGGTGCGCTAGTGAAAGTACCATAGAAACTGACCAATTGTTTTCAAAGTACTAATTAGGAAAGCTCATAAAATTAAAAAAAAAGCTCCATGTGGGTTAAGTGGAATTTATTGAGGAACGATACATCTAGTACAACTACGGGCTATAGCCGAGCGATCTATCTGTGACTCGGGCTGCAGCGAGCTAGCTACTAAGCCATTATAGGCCCATATTGGGGATATGTAGTCTTCTTTTATTCTTTTTGGATATTTTAACCCTCCTGACCATTATCTCTTGTTTTTCTTTGGGTTCTGTCTAGGAACAATTTCTTGCTGTGTACTACAACCAGAAAGCTCGTATTTTCAGCTTTAACGACAGTAACAGAAAGCACGTAGGCCTAGACGACAATAACAAGCGCATAATTTGTTTACAAACTTCGCGGTTGCGCTTGAGTTTCGCGCAACTGGTAGGAACCATATGAGAGCGCCCTCTGTCGATTTTCACTCGGCCGGGCAGCCCTATTAAGCGGGCATGTTAAGCGTAATTCACAACAAAACAGGTCACGCAGAAAATGTTGATAAGTAGAACGATACACCATACAATGCACTGCAGCTGTATTCCGCAACCCCAATTCGAACGCGTGACGTCACTGATACGTCATAGAATGTGTCCAACGACGCTCATTCGTGACACAATTGACTTCCGTAACGAAAATGGTTTTCCTCATATTAGACTAATAATTGACTAAAACGCTTAGATATTAGCCTCAACTTAAAGATCATACCTTAAAACGGTAAAATTGGTTACTTTTGGGGATCGATGACTTGATTTTGATGGATTTTCGAGTGGATTTCTAACGTAAGGTTGTGAGTACAAGCGATGCTGGAATGCAGGAATTTGTCTATCAAACTTTTATATGGCTGAAAGCTAAATTTTTATGTAGCACAAATGGCTATCTTAATTAGTCTGTATTAATTAATAGGAATTTGATAGTGCTAAAATTAACTCAATTTTGCAAAATACTCTTGGTATATATACAATGTAATAGAGGAAAATGAGCTCTTCAAAGACACAGTAAATGGATGAGTAAATGGCACAAATTGCTGTGAATGATACCGTATTTTGCAGCACTGCGATGGGTACCTACAGTATAGGCCTAGAGTGATTAAATTGCCAAAATTAACTAGCCATGAAATTTAAACTATGACTTTGGTATATCTCAAACTTGGGAAAAATGATGCTCCTGGGTCTGTGTCAAATCACCCAATTTGGCAGAAAGTTGTTATTCGCAATTATATTTGTCTGGATAGTAGCTGTCATGAAAAGAGCACATTCTGAAAATTTTAGAAAAGTTCGTCAAATTTTGACTGATATAAAATTCATTGAAATTTCGCAAATCAGCAGAAAAATGACATTTTGGCATTTTTGTCAAGTTTGAGGTCTCATTTCTCAGGAAATACTTATTCCATCATCCTGTAATCTGCACATTAACCTAATGAGACTATCCCATAGAACAGGTTTCTGTAACACAAAGCCTTTTGAATGTTGTTTTGTGGAGTTATGGCTTCTCAAAATGGCCAAAATTTGGGTTTTTGACTATTATCGCCACACATTTGGCCAAGTTTAGGTGGCAATATCTCTGTTAGTAGTATACCTACATCCCTGTAATTTTTGAACGGAGGTAATTATCTGGTACACAGACAATATACAGTGGTCTTTATACTAATTTCCTATGGTGCTTTGTGAAGATATGCTACCTTAAAAATGCCATTTCACACCGAATTATGCCACTCGAAGCATTTTCGGAGACGCAATTATCACTGATGGAGTCATATGAAAACTCTGGGGTTTTTCCTGAGTACTTGAGATACAAAGTTCTTACAAAATACAAAGTTTCAGAGTTCTAGGTATTTCTGTTCTGTATTTATCAGCTTGTAAAGTCGCTCCATCGCACAAAATGGCACATCTTCGAGGTTAAAAAGGTCAATGTGGGACAAGGTCAAAAAATCTGATAATTTTTTCTTCTTGTATTTAGCAAGTGGAAGACCCATACCCGTGCAAAAAACATTTGGCAATTCTTTCCAAATCCCAGGTTTTCACTTGTCTGCGATAGGTAGTCACAGCTATTTTCCGTGAAAACCCTTGTTTTCCCATGACACAAGTTGGCCAGTTGCCACACTTGCCACAGGTTTGCTGCAGGTTTGCCACAGGTTTTAAAAGCAAAAAGTGTGACTATCAACACCAATGTTAACAAAGAATTCTGAGACAAAACCTGTGGCTTGAAATTAAAGGCAGGAAAGATGTGTAGAACCTGTTTCCAGAGGGTTCCACATACATTTTAGCCACCCGAGAACACACATGATTTCTTTTGTTTTTCACGTGTGATCACGCATGGTTAATACTAACACAGGTTGACACACCTTTTTTGTACCTTGAGTTGGTGACCCCTATATTGCTCTTAACGGAGGTGAAAAGTCACCTGGGGTCATCAGAGGGCTATAAAAGGTGATAACATACACTGTAAATGCGATATCCTAGAAGCGTAACTTGATGGATACCGTAAGTTTGGTATGTGGCTGTCCCATATTTGGTACTACAACCCAAATTGTTATTGTGGATATTAAAGGTCATTTGCAGTCACAGAAGTCAAACAGTGAAAACCTTGAAAATACTCCTAAACATGATATCTCTAGAAGGATACCCATTAGGGATGTGTATGGCCCATGTAGAGTAGATAGTCCCTTTGAACTTTAATATGGCTGAGCTCAAAGTTAATTAGGGGTCATTGCAATCACCAGTGGTCAAAAGTAGGGGCACAGCAAATTCTGATTTCTAAAAGTTATATTTTGTTTTCTAAATTCAGAGTATATTTGTAGGTAAAACTGACTTAATTCTATGTGGTTTTTGAATGTTCAACACATGCGAGAAAATTATCAGTCAACAGGTTAGTAGTAAAGTAGGACCATAGAAACAAAACAGAGTAGCATATATATGCTGTCTCCATGCAATGTCACATATTAAATGAGTGAAGCAGGCGCTCTAATGACCGGCGCTCATAACATTAGGCTCAGTACTATTACTATCAGTGTTATCCTTGTTTTATTTCTTAGTACTAGTGATGAGTGGCAGCGCCCATATCATGTCAAAGTTCAAACAGAACATACAGTAGGCCTATCAAATAATGGAGGATATGATTATGTACTGTATTAATCGTATAGGCTACCCTATAACTAGGCTAGCGCTGACGTAGACCTCCATGACTTTGTTGAGGAACTATGTAAAAAACATCAAGGAAAGGGTTGGTTTGAACCACAAATATAAACAGTTTTTACATTTTATGCTCACTGCACTGTTTTTTGTTTAATATGTTTATGAATTATTCCAAAAATCAGTGATTCAGTGATTTCGCTTGTAGGACCAATTCCGCAAATTTCCTCCGTTTTCCGCATCGGGGAAAACAGTGTCCCTAGTCCAATTAAAGGTCCAAACTTTAAAAACACTACATCAAAAAGGGTCACCTTGGTGGATCAGCATCAAGGGATTACCTGTAGTCAATAATAGGTTGCTTTTGGTTTTTGGTGGTCAAAGGTCATCTAGGGGCAAGAGAAGTCAAGATGAGAAAAGGGCTAACCAGGATATGTGAAGAAGGCAAGCAGTGAATGATCTCATACTTCGCGTGTGGATGAATCATGTTGCATGGATCTTCCTAAATGTTTATGTTGGTGGTCAAATATCATTTGAGTCACCAGAGGTCAGAAGGTCAATAGTACATTGTGGTTTTATTGTACACATATCTCACTTGAGATCTTGGTAACCTTGGTGAATCTAACGCGTGGTATCACGATATCAATGTGTTTCGTGTCTGTCCATGGGTCTTTTATTCTTTTCATTTTATGAACACAGTAGTTTTATAGCATCATAAATGAAACTGCCAATTTGAAAACTACTATTTTTACACTGCAGTATTACAGAAATTAGCAATCAGTAATCCTTTTGGCTTTAATTTCTGGTTTAAAAATGCTGCTACAGTACTGTAACATAGAAGTTGTATTGATGTGAATTATCTCATGTTTGTAGCAACAATGAATAAAAGCAATTTCTTAACCTTTACTGTAAACTTTACTCTCTGAATGCATTTGGAGTAACCATACTTTCAGGACTAATTTATAGGGATGTGATCCTAATTTTCAGAACAACAGTTTGATGATGAATCCTTTGAAATGCTAGGCGAAGAGGATATGAAGCAAATCATACCAAAAATGGGACTTAGATTGAAATTATCAGGCATTACCGTGCACAGGTGAGTATTGTATGAGATATTTGTTAGTTTGCATGTTAAGAAAAATATTAAAAATCTGAATTTAACAAATTCAGGGACAGCTATTTTCTGCCTGTGTACTTGCAGCATAAAAATGGTGGGTTCTAGAAAGCAAAGAGTGATTTAATTTTGGCTATATTAGCTGAAAGGACAATCCTCATGAGGGACCAGACATCTACAGAGCAAATATCTTTGATGAACCCCCTGTAGCTAGTGTACCTATATACAGACCATTGTGTTTGAAATCTCCCATATGGCTTTGTTCAGTAATAAAAAATCAAACTTTTGGAAGGGAGGGAAATCTTCTTTGCACTCACAAACAATGCCAGAGAGAAGTTATTTCTTACACACTAGCAAAAATTCAGTTTTCTTCCAAATTTAAATGTTACTGTCTGTGAGTGGGACCACACCCCCACCTCTCTTCTACACTCAGAAACCCTGCAAGAAGTGGATCTACTGTAACTACATTGTTGCTAAGAAACGTGTTGCTAGAGTAAAAGTTGCAAAGATTGACCAAGTCTTTCACTTCTAAAATTTGCTTGTTTTCCTAAAGAAAAAGTCTTTAATTATGAGTGTTAAGTAACTGTTTATTCATGAATTAACAGGACTTACTTTTTACATATACAGTGCTGTAGTGTAAGCTCTTAAAGGATGTTTGACAAGGGAAGGCATTTTTGGTTTTGATGATAAAAGAAATGTACCTACCATGCCATTCATATCCCCATTACAAATACTGTACGTTGCTCCATCAGAAAAAGAAATGGGGATTAAGTACAGGTCTCAGTTACTGCTGCCTGCTGCTGAGGGATGAATTTAGTTGTTCTTTCATAGTACAAGGAAACTTTTAAAGTTATCATGGTTCCTGCTCTACAATGGAATAGTCCAGGTATCAATACTGGAATGTATAAATGTCCTTGACAATTTTTAATGGCAGGACGATTTGGAAGGTATCGTCCAAAAACAGTAATTTTTTGTTCCATTTTTCACTGGGTAGGCCATTTTTATATTTGTTGCTCACATCACTACTGATCAGCTTATGCATGTGTGTCATTGTATGTCTGTCCATCTTCACAGTACTTCTTTCTAGCAGATTCTGGTGACTCCTGTTTAGTCAGTATCATTGATTTATGTTTGTGCTATCATGTAGGCCTATATGACTATAGGTTCATAAACACTCATATTGGCAGGCAGTACATGTTTTTAACAAAGGGTGTGACTTCAGTTTTGACAAGCAGTGAGTGTAGTGACCTATGAGAGAATGAATGTAGCAACTTCCTTGCTTTTTCTTTAGGGGGGGGGGGGTGCCCCTAATGTCACTTCTTTGGATACAACCTTGATAAATAGGAAAAAGGCTGGTTCATTGTAAGGCACAAAACTTTAGCCTTGATGTTTAAGGTTCAAAGTTGGGGGTTCACAGAATTATATATTCCCTGATGTCTCTGCACTAATTTCATTTAAAGACATGCCTTCAGCAATACAGAAATACTGGCAAGGTCTTGCCCTATTTAAGGTAATATTTTTTTTTATCTGGCAAGTGATGGGGACAGAAAATTTACAGAACTACCAAAACATACTTTCTGTGGGCCAGTATTTAAAATGTACAATACTGCCCTTGCATACCACCTGTGGGCCAGTATTGAAAATTTACAATACCGTCCAAGCATACTACCTGTGGGCTAGAACTGAAAATTGTTATTCTCCCCGAACCATACTACAGCACCTTGTGGGCAAGTATTTAAAATTAGGAATAATGCCTAACATACTACCTGTGGGCCAGTATTGAAAATTTTCAGTCATATTGCCTAAGCATACCACTTGTTGGCCAGTAGTGTGGGCCAGTATTTTGAAAATTTACCATACTGCCCAACATACTATACCTGTGGGCCAGTATTGCTGTTTGAAAGATAATCATCCTTGCGTCTACAATAAAACATTCATCTGTGAAAGACAATTCATCTGTGAGCCTCTCCAGCATTGACCCTCAAGTAGTGGAATGTCCAGCTCATACAGCTGGTTATGTACATTTGTTAACGTTAGGAGGAAACCACGACTAAATACAAAATGTTTAACATCAGAGATATAGGTCAATAATGGGTAGTAATTGTGGCACTGATTTCATTGTGGTCAAACATAGGCTCAAAGTTAGATCTTATTGTGGAAACTATGCAGTTCATAAGCAGTGAGCAACAGATTTACAGTCACTTGTTAACTAGGCATATACTATTGTACATATGTACAGGCAGAGGGTTGCATAGGTGTAGCATAAAAATGTGAAAGAGAGTCAAAAAAGTTCTCTCACAACTACTTTAAAATTAAATGTTACTTGTCTTTACTATGCAGGAAAGTTTCTATTGCAGGGGCTCCAAGAATGGACCAGCTGCGGGAACATTAGAAGATAGGATAAGTTACCTAAGAAGGTTGTCCTATGCAAAGGAAGATGTAGGCCTACCCAAGCTGAAACATATTCGTGATGTCCAACAAAAGGGAAAACCTGACACTAGGCTTGGTATGATTCATTTAGTATAGTCTTTTTCAAAATCTCAAAAATAGCATGACATTTAGCAGTTGAACCCAAATTTGCCTTTGATGGCTGAGGGTTTGTTAGAGGATATGGAAGTCATTCATGAAGCAGAGTAGGAGGGGAGGCCCTGAGGTTGGCAGATTCAGAAACCACACATTTGCATTAGTCCCGATGGTCTTGCTGTAGGTGTGCATTATTTGAAAAATTTTGAGCCTGCTTAAAGGGCTACAAATAAAGTACTTGTTATGATTCCAAAGAATTTCAAACTCAACTGCCTCTGTACCCTTCCCACAACAATGAGGACGTTCTCTTCCACATGTGGATTGGTTCCATTAATGAAGTAGTTGTGAGAGGAGGGATGGCAATGTTTATTAACAATGGAAGATATTTCTAGGCATAGGAATGGGGGGGCTTTATCCTCCCATTCAAAAATGTGGTGAGGCGGAACTATGCATCCATCCAAAAATTTGCAAAAAGGCAAGACGGGGAAATGACTGGTGGTTAATCATGGCCTTGATTATTCTTACATGCATAAGTGCAGCAGCGAAAAAAGGAAATTATCTCTATGAAAATTATCGTAGATATCGAGTTATCACGATAATTTTTGTTCTGTTATTGTGATGGTAAAAAAGCCATTATCTCCCAACACTACTCCTCATATATTAAAAAAAAATTTAAAAAGGGGGAGAGGACACCCCTTTCCCTCAAACCTCTCCCCCAGGATGGTGATCTGAAACAAAATTCAGCCCCCCTATCTCAAACAGCTTCCTATGCCTATGTTTCTGGGATCACATGAGTATTAATTAAACACTTTGACATCATTTACAGAAACTGAAAAAATTGTTCTGCAACTTCAGTGGCTGAGATCAAACTCATGGGATGATAACCTAGAACTAGCATCAAAGTATATAGCAGAAACAGCGAAATATAGAAGGCAGTGGATGATGGAAACTGAAGGCCAGCAGAGGACAATGGCAGACATATTGGAAGAATTCCCATATCTCTTGAATCCAGGAATGGTGAGTAGGTTTCTTACTGAGCTAAGTGTGCTAAGGAATCATTAATCAGGGAGATTACATCTGGAATAGAATGTTCAAAGAGATAGCCTACTTTAATAGCCAAAGTGGTTATGTTACTTAAAATTTTTAAATGGTATGTAAGGATCACCTTCAGTGACATCACCTTTGACAACCATATCTTTTACCTTTTCCTGTTAAAGATCATGCCACTTCAAATGAGATGTGTATAGTAAACCTTCATTTCCATGATGGGCTGGTTGTGTTTGCCAATTTTTTTTTTTTTTTTTAGAGAAGTACACATGTGGCAGATTGTTTTTCAACATTTGCTTCATCAGTTGTAGTTACCTTAAGCTATTCTGAGTTTCCAAACCTATGACACGTATCCCAAGACAAAACAGTTTTTTCAAGCTGTATCACCTACAGGATGTGTTTTTAGGGTGGGGAGGATTGTCTCGTAGACCTGCACCAGAATTTTAAGTATGTGGTATAAGATTACAAAATGGTTTTATAAGAACATGTGTAGGATCATATTCTAAACCTCGTATTAGTGTATTGTAGTTTTGAAGTTGATTGCCCATGCAAAGCAATGTCTACATGCTATTGCTAATTACCAAATTTTGTTATAATTCTTATTTTTGTTTGTTTCAGATTGAGAAAGACTTCAGCTTTATAGAACCAATCTCAATGCAAAAGTTGTATGAAAAGTGGCCACGTCTTAGCGACCAGCTCATAAGATATGCAAAGACTACACTGACATGGAGCGATTTAGATATCTTGCCTGACAAACCTATTGATGAGCTGACACAAGGTATTAATACATATTGTGAATCCTTTGTGTTCTAAATATTTGCATACCAGTGTATGTGTGAGCAAAAGAGGTGTGTTACAAGCACTATGGTAAAGGGACTTGAAAGAATCATCAGTCAAATTTCTGTGCTGGCTCCTGGTTTAGCAGACTTTTCCAGAACCAGGCACCATTTTCCAACATCATGAGCCATATTTTGAAGTCAAAAACGTTTGAAAATCCAATTATGCATGTCATAGAAACATGACACTTCATCAGCAAGAGATGAATGTGTACAAAAAACATGAAATGACCTCATGAGAGTGTGTCAGTATTTTTTACACAGTTTAATCAAGGAACAATTTATGGGACATTTTCTCACCAGTCATTAAAACACTCAGTGTCAAGTCTTGAATTGATGTGATAAAGTTGGAGTAAATGATAAGGCTCTATGCACAAAAATGAGATATTATGTGGCCAGGTATTTTGTAGCCAAACCAGGGGAAAAATCTTAAGAGACAGGGTCAATACTGTCTGGGCCCACTTGATGTGAGAACCAAATGTCACCTCTCTCTTTACTTTAAGTCTGGTTGAGTTTCCTGGACATATACACTTGTGCGTTCATGACTGATGATGTCATAAGGTGAGGTTAAAGTTTACAACTGTCGCAGTAACACACCTGTATCAAAACAGGACAAGGAAGGTGAAATTTAGAACTCCATGGGCTACCCCCTTCGAAACATCTGCAATCATTACAGGGTTTCCCCATTACTGCATGTACTCTCTTTTCCTTGACCTGGCAGTCACAACTCAGAGGATTAGAATTAGGACACCTAATTGGTGAGCTTTGTTTTGTGGCTTCATTCTCACAAATTCACAAATGTTCCCACTGGTTGAGGAAGCTCTACAATCTAGGCCATCCATAGCTTTTCAATCTGGGGTAGCACCAGGATTTGCCTGACAAGAAGCCAAACTCCCTGATAGGGTGGGGGGGGGGCAGCAACCACAGCCAGACCAAGGGGAAAGGATGCTGAAAATTATTTGGTATCTTATTTCCAAATTTTGGGTGTCCGTTAATATTTTCAAGAAACATTTTTAAAAATAAGAAAAAATTTGGATTTGGTAGTAAAAAATTTAAAAAATGTGGGTTTTGTGAAGGGAAATTGGAACATTTTGGAGTTGCATTAAAGAATATGCATTTTCTGAGAGCACAATCAAGCAGATTGGTGGGATTACATATTTTATGGCATGAGTAAAAGGTTCTTGACTAAACTGGAGAATTTCCCGGATATGGGGGGCAGCTTTTCCAACAGCTGGGCATGGCCCCTTGTCCCCTACTGGTGCCGCCACTGTTTTCGATGTGACTTTCAACAGTACAAGGTCTGGGGGAGTCAAGATGAGATTCCTTCCAGCCAGAAATTGAGCTCCACAGTTTTGTTTGCTGAGAAGATTAGTTGTGATAGGATTTTTCTAATTCTTGGCTTTTGGACATTTCCACCTGTGATTTTATTCAGCTCTTCCCTCTATTATCTTTGAACTTGTGTGATGTACCATCTGGAAGGAAGGAATAGGTGTAGAGAGGACATGCTGACCAGATTGATTTTGCCATTGTGTTGCATTCTTATGATTTGCTCGGTGAAAGTTTTTGATAAACACCTGTATTGAATGAGAACAATGTGAAAGGCAATAGAATGCCCATTTTAACTTGTATGTGTTAAAACTTGATATAAGCACATTCATCTTGAGTTGACTATTTGTGGAATCTGTCAAACCAGTCATACCTTATTTTCTTCAAATATACCTTCCTTTCTTCAAATATACCTTTCTATCTTCACATATGCCTTCCTACAATGAGTACGAATAGGACATAGGCTAATAAATGCTATAAGGAAACAATGTGCGTAATTCTTAACAATTCCTTACTGAGACAATTTTTACTTGAAGGTAAATTCAACTTCAAACTGGAGTGGCAGCACTTTCCCTTCAAGTGCTTGTATCAGTTAATACAATCTAAAAGGATGCTAATAATCAAAGGCTTAATCAGCATCATATCCATGTTTACATTGCAGATGAAAAGCACAACCTAGCCATACATCTGCTGCCTTACTTGTTTCCTGGTAGACGTAAAGGAGGAAGAATTTCTGCAAAGCAATCATCTGCAGCTTTTGTTGACTTCCAGTGTGTAAGTTTCTTTAGTGTATCAAAAAATAAAGACATGGATTGTTTTTGTTTTTGTTTGTTTTTTTTTTTGTTTTGTTTTGTTTTTTTTTGAAAGGAGGCAAAACTTGTCAAGTAATAAATACCTTTATAAATACCTTTTAGTGATAGTGAGAGAAACATTAGGACATAAGGACATTAATCAGAAGTGTGCTTCAAATTAAGTTGGTTGTAAAGGAGGAAAATGGGGTTGACCCCACAACATGTGTTTGTTATCGTCAAAAGACATACATGTATTGTCTCGGACAACCTAGATAAATGCAGATCTATGTTTGCTACAAAGTATTGATGTGGTTTACTTATACAAATGATCATGTGTTGGAACATGGTATTCTTTCATAAGATTGTGCATGAATGTCAAATGTAAAGGCTATAAGGTAGGACTTTTTTTTAATATGGTACCAGTGAAAAAAGACAGCATTGAACTTGAAGGCATTGCTAGTTCTCCTGATTTAGAAGTCCTTTTGGTAGGTTGCCCTTGACAAACTTTTGAATCAGAATTCAGCACCATGTAAATATTCTTCTAGTAGAGGCACTGGAAGAAGAGTAGGGGAGGGGGGTCGAGACAGACTTTAGCCTGTTTTGTTTTCATTGAAAGACATACATGCCATGCCTAAGATGACTCTGGTGAATGAGGTAGATCAGTTTGGTTTATTCTGTGCCAGTTAGAAATGCAGTGTATTAAAACCAAAGCAAGCCATTCTTTATTTGCAGTGCATTAGTTCAGTAAGCCTCTTTGTAAGTTTGCAAGCAACACTGTTACCATTTGTATGTATTTGTAATGAGGAGTAAAATAGATAGCAAACCTGTATTTATAATCATTGGCGTGTTTACTATTCTGTAGATGACCATTATTGAAACTCGTGTCTGTTTCAAAATGATGTTGTTACAAAATGCATTGTTTTTCATTTGGACCATCATGGAATAGACTATTATATGCCAGTGAGTATTGGCAAAATGGTAAACCAGTTAAGTGACTTTCAGGTATACTGTGCATTTAAGGATAGAATATTTATAAAATCTGGGAGTGAGATCATTTCAGCACTGAATAATTCAATACTAAGGATTTTATAACCTTTACCATTGAGTTGAGGGGTCAAATGGTGAACAGCTTCAGTTAGAAAACACCAAGCATATACCAGTTTGGCATGATTTGGGTGGATTTTGGGTGGAGTTTAGGTAAAACATAACAGTTTCTTCGTTAAACCTCTGTGCTTTTGATAGCTGCAAGTATACCAAAGGTACTTGGTTAAAGACTTGAACTAAGTATTGTCAAAGGACGGTTTCACATGTAAGTTTATAGCACCACCATTTATGAAGACGACCAGTCTGACAGGAAGTGATGTTTGATGATACTTGATATACATTCCATTGTGTTTCTATGGCTTATCTGTGATAAGAATCTGATGTAAAAAGTGACATGAGATGACTATTTAACTTGTATATCATTTTATTCTATCAAGGTTCTAAGTTTTATGACAAAATTCATCAATCCTAAGAAAAGTGTATGCAATTCTTATAAAGTTGATTTTATGATTGTGACCTAAATGAACAGGATTAATAAAATGTACAGAATATGTGATTTTTACTGCATGATTTGTTAGTGTTCTTTTTGCAATAAATTGCTCAGAAACATAAAAATACACCCTCTTTGTTGTTTTTATCGCTTTTCTTTCGGAATAGCTAATTTTGCAGACCGAGGGGGCCCCTTTATGTATAAACTGTGAAACAGACGTTCCTTGCTGTGACCATTATAGATAAATGGGCAAAATATCAAGGCTTATTTTCATCCATGAAAAAGTTATTGAAAAAGTTAAGTAAACTTTTTAAGCATATTTACTTAATTCAACAATTTCTTTACATACTTTTCATGTAAAAATTTACTGAACAGAAATAAGTAAAATATACCATGTATATTTTACATAATATTCAACAGTTTTTTTACATAAGTTTAATGTAAAAGTTTACCGGACGGCTGTTATGTAACTTTTACATAAAAGTTCTGGAGTTCTTATTTTACATCGTGATTAAGTAAAATTTTACTTAACCTGTGTAAAAATTTCTGTGTGTGTACTGGGAACTTTGGGAAGTATATTCCAGAGTTACCGTTTTATCACCTGTTTTCAATAGCATATGGGACCACTGAGGCTTTGAGTCCTCTCTTTTAAATGCAGTTTCCACATCGATTATATTTAATCAAATTTTATGTTCGAAAACTGTTCAAGATTTTGCATTTTTTATCGTCTTTTTTTAACGCGCATCGAGTAACATACAATGATAAGCTTTATCTCATAGGCTATGTCCCTTTGTTTTGACCGTGACTACCGGTGCCTTAAAATTTGCAAGGGGAACTTTGCTCTCCTGTCCTGAATCCTTGAGGCAAACATGGAGATTAGTTAAATGCTTCATTCTAAGAATTAAAATTTTAAAAATACCCCATACCCTCCGTAGACTTTGCACCCTGGAACACCACCAAGACCTTGCTCCTGGCTTGGACCTTGCAAGGGGACCAACGGTGGGCCCAGACCACAACACCTGTCTACAGTCGAGCTGGCGCCTTGCGTCATGACGGCGTGCCTCCTTCAAGCTGGTGTACCTTTCAGGAGGAACGTTGTTACCCAGTGTCCCCCTTCCCCATTTGGAAAAGTCAGGCGACGCCACTTTCTTTTATTTATATTAAAATATTCCATTTTTGAGATACCATGGTTTAAAAATTCCCATTCTAAGAAAAATGATGTAATTATGGGGTCTTTTGGGGAGGGGTTGGAAAGTATTTCGGGAGGGCTTAAGCCGCCTCCACTACCCCGTAGATACCATCCCTGCTAATGAGGTGGGAGAAGGGGCCATTTCTGCCCGAATATGAGTGAACCAAATTCAGTGCCCGAATCTGTCGAGTCGGCAGTTTTATAGACGCTGCAAAAGTTAATCAGAACATAGCATAAAATGAGACTTTTGACTCAGCCTCCTTATCAGTCTACCCAGAAGAGGAGAATAAAGTGCAAATGGTGCTATTCATTTTCTTCATATTCAAGTATGATTGTGGCATTGTACTCGACATTATCGTAAAGACTTTAATACCCTGAACATCAAGAAGTCTTTATGACTCCCCGGCCAATGTGAAATGAAAAAATGTACTATCTTTTGGAATAAGGAAGATAAAATAATATAGTTTAGAAAAAAGAAACAAACAAGAGTGGGTGTATTGGTATAAGGGCCTCATTTGGCATATTTGACTGTCTGGAGTGTTTCTGGAATGGATCGATTCCCATCCCACCTCTAGAATGACTTTGAACAAGATATGGATGGAAACAAATCAGGCGAGGATCCAGAGCTGGGCCTTCAATGTTCCAGCAACCTTTTTCGGCACCACTTTCTTTTTTAGACGCTCTCAAAGCTGCTGTTCATTATGTGACCTAATGCTTATTTTGATTACCAGATGCCAGAAAACACATTTAAGTGCCTAAATTTCAAGTTTTAACCTAGCCCCCCCCCCAGCCCCCCTCCATATCAAGGCTTTTTACATTTGACGCTCGTAGGCCCGAATTTTGACCTCATGGAGTTAGTCCCCCATCCACTTTTGTGAAATCCTGGATCCGTCCTTGGTAACAGTGGCGTATCCAGGAATTGTCTGGGGGATGCAGTATGTTCTGTAATGGCAGCATGGGGAGCGGTCTAAGGGGGAAAAATTAGGTGTCAGTACATGCAATCTGATGCTACATATGCTGCATTTAAAGTAAAATCTGTGTTCAAAAAATTACGTATGATAGGTTATGAAAACAAAATCGGCATCAGTAAGGGCATGGCTCAATGCCCCTAAGTACCCCACTGCCAGGTAACTATCATCAGGTATACCCTGCAAGTCCATTAGGTATAAAAGTTTGGGAGAGGTGGGCGGGAATCCAGTGTCCTTGAAGACTAATAATTACTAATTTTTGAATGAAAACTTAATTTCAACCCTGAAACATACATACACTTTTTACAATTTTATACATATTTATATACGACAGTTGGATTTGATTTCTTTCCTTTTTTTGTAAGTAAAACCGTTTATTTCCTCCTTTAAACATAATATTGCAATGAAGGATAACAATTATTTACAGTGTTAAACTATTATATACATGAAGAAATTTACAAACTATTTTTCTTTTTTGGAGGATTATATCCTCAGTTTATTGCACGTCAAGAAGTCAAAAACTTGAATTATGTACAAATTATGTACATTATGTAATTATGTACAAATTCATTGTTTGAAGATGGAAAAAAGGAAATAACATATAGAAATTATAGCTAGAAAGAAAGGCTCTGATTTTTAATTTTAACAAAGGAACTACCCTTAATCCACACATCAAAAAATTTTGATTCATTTTGCAAACACTTTTTTATAGGTTAACGTGAAATTAATTGCGTTAAAAGAAAGCAAAAAACATGGGGATACTTCCTCTACGACCCAGTAACTCGCCCGATATGGGACTTGAACCCATGACCCTCAGATTAAAAGTCTGATGCTCTACCGACTGAGCTAACCGGGCTTGCTTGAACTGCTTTGAAATTGTCAAAAAGAATGCAACGCATGCTCTCCGCCTCTACAATGATTTGAAAACCACTGAATGTTTTAAACCTATTTCAAGGGGTATATGCATGAAAAGGCTGTACGTAACACAGACTGTCTTTTGAGAAATTTTGGCTCACAGATGGGGGTTTAGATGTTAAATGCTATGCTAAAATAATATGATTTTCAGTTTCTTAAGTATATTCATGCGCTAGAAATGACAATTTGAGAAAGGAGAATCCAGCAAACAAACAGTGTTGTGAAATAAGGCAAACAAGATTGGATCATTGGAATAAGAAACATGAACAGTGGGCACGTGGACTTAAAGGATGTATAATTAACTAACAGGAGAAAAAATGGAAAGCTTTAATGTATTCATCGCTCGCTTTTTGTACCCCACCAGTAAATACCACTAGGTAAGGGTGTTGCGTAAGGGAAGGTCACATCAAGAGTTTTCTGAATAGTCAAAACTGCTTAGATGCTCACTGCAGTTCGCAATTTCTGAAGTTAATGCATGTATCTTCCAAAGTCCAAGGAGAATTATTTGCCAAAAGGAGGGAGTGGGAGAGGGTAATCGTCCACCTACTTGGTCACGTGCCTGTTGTGAATGTTTCTTATCTGGGGGCTAGATCTAGGGTAAGTGGTGTAGTCTAAGTAGAGGGCCTTCCCTTGAGATTTTTTGTTGTTTATGTAATGTGATTGAGAAAGAAAATGGTGATTTTTTTGGCACAGCTTTGAACTGGTTTATTAGATAAGAAATTGTCATTATTAAGTACTGTTTTGGCTGTGGCATGACACCCCTCTAAGGATGATACCCGGTGCGGACCACCGCTCCCCTTGGACGCCGCTGCGCGGCATTGTACACGATATCTGTCAATCTTACCTTACTTTTTAGGAAAATATTGCACCGAATTTTTTCAAGATCGTTTTGTTGGCAGATTGTGGTTCATTGCGTGTGTGTGTGTTGTCTGTCTCCTCTAGCTATTAGTTTGTTTTAGGATTTTTTCTTCGTCTCGGTGTTTCTTTTTGTGCTGTTTTAATGTTTCGTATTTTTGTGTTATCCCTACACCTTGTGCTTTTTGTGTTTCATGCTGTAAATAAATCAAATTAAATCAATTGGTAAATTTACACCCCTTTCACAATGATACCCGTCACCCTAAAGGATGGATCCCGGGCTTGAAAAAAAGGGATTTTTTTGTAAGTAAGAAGTCCTCTGATATAAATGGGAGGACCAAGGGCATTTTTGCGAAGGTCCGGGGCCTCATCTCGGGGAAAATTTGGAGAGGGAGCTCTTTATTTGCGATTTCCTGGATGTTATACAAACAAGAATGAGTGTATTGGTATAAGAGCCTCATTTGTCATATTTGACTGTCTCGAGTGTTTCTCGAATTGATCGATTCCCATCCCACCTTTAGAACGACTTTGAACAAGATATGGGTGGAAAGTAATTAGGCGCGAATCCAGAAGGGGGCTTCCATGCCCCCTTTCGGCACTACTTTCTTTTCTAGACGACGGTCCTAAAGCTACTGTACAATATGTAGGCCTATGCTTATTTTGATTGTCAAATGCCAGGAAATACATTTAAGTGTCTAACCATAGACCCCCCCCCCCCATTGAGACTTTGTACATTTGACACTATTGGGTGCGTACTTTGTCCTCATGGAGTTATACCCCCTCTTTGTAAACTCCTGGATCCTTTCCCTGGTAAGTATCATCAGGTATACCCTGCAAGTCCATTACGTATAAAATTTTGAGGGAGGAGGTGGGCGGGAATACAGTGTCCTTGAGACTAATTAATATTTTTTTGAAGGAAAAACAACATTTGTCCTCGTATAGGTATTAATATAGACTTTCAAGTTGCATACTCATTCACATAAATAATAGAATGGCTTGAACATTTTCCTTTTATGAGAAGGAAATATGGACCCTCTTGATTATTCATTCAAATGAACCAAAATGAATAGTATTTGAAATCAGGATTACACACAGAATCTGGTTGCTCATTGGCAAGGAGTACATCAAATACAAAAATAATTTAGTAACTTCTTAAAGAGGAAATTTAACTCATAACAATAGTGGGCACTGTCCAGTAGTAGAAGCGACCGAATCAGAAAATAAAGTGTGTGAAATTCCATATAACGGTTTCGCGAAACTCAATAAATTACATGCATATGATAGAAAACAGTTAATTTATTCATAATTTTTCTTCAAAACATTTCATATTTCATTTCAATTAAAACATATTTCTGAAGTGTAACTTATGCTCGAATTATCATTTGACATGTACATATCTGGCCATATATCGTATTGCTATGAGTACTTCATACCTATGCATACACATGCTTGACACAACGTGGGATCCCTTCGTAATTAATTTTTCATAAAAGTCAAACCATTACCAATTGCAACAGAAAACAGCTTTGTGGAAAGGAGGGGGATACTCGACTTGATAATATATATAGGCTACGTGCAACAGCGTGTAGTGAACTGGTTCGGAAATATGCAGTAAGATATGATTAACAAAACGAAGCCTCATTAAACAAAAGGAAAAAGAGGGAACTCAAGGAAATCGATAAAAGTTAGAACAAGGAAGATATTAAAGAGAAAGAAACTGCAAAGTAGACCGTTCCACAACTTAAAAACCTCAAAACGAAAAATGACCCGCTGCCTTAGTCTCCGAGAGGACTCGAACTCACGAACTTAGTAGTCGGAGTCGAACGCTTTACCGTCTGATCATCGACAATGCTGGGCGTGGTGGCATTATAATCCATAGTTATACTCTCATGTGAAGCTGTATGACATACGAGAAGTGCCTAGTGGAGGGCGGGGATGGGGGAGCTGGATCAAACAACCCTTTTCACCCGTATTCTTAAGTATTAGTACCGTGCGGCCTGAAACAACCCAAATGATGTTGCTTCAATATCCTTGAATGCCATACATTTTCTTTTAATATTTATGGCGTGTTTTGTAAATGTTTCGTAGTTTGCTCTATAAATGACGGGTGTGGGGAAGGGGAGGGGGCGGGGAAGATGGGTAGTAACAGCGGACGCGCAGGAAGTCTTGGTCTTCTCGGTTGCAGAATTTTCCAATTTCTTCGGAAAACATGTTGTCAAAACAGTAGGAACGATAAAATGTGCATCCCGACGCTGAGATACGTAGCGCCAGAATTTGCTCAACAGGGGTCCAAGCTTCCCTTGGTGGGACTGCAGCCTGAAGCCGCGACAAGGGCGACGGGGTTGCCGAAAGGTTGTTAACTGCAAATTCAAAATTTTTGGCTTGTTTTTTCGGTTTTTATTCGTCAAATTGGAAAATTTGGGGGATTTATTACAGGACTCTGATTTGAGTCAAACCATAAAATAAATCACAGTGGCGAATGGCTGTTGGTTTCTACTTCACATTTTATCGTTTCCCGCGACTACATTGGAAAATTTACCCGACCGAAGAGGATCCTTCCTCGACGAGGGACATGGCCCAGTGCCCCCATCTGGTGTCACGCATAGGCGTAGGAGCCCAAGTTGTTTTGGGGGAGCTGGAACCACGTTCGACATGTTAATATACATATCATATAGGCATGCATCTTTTATCCCACCACATGCCAATTACATACAATAATTTGCCGTGTTACCAGCTTTTTTATTGGTTTTAATTTTGGCCGAAGTCGGTGATCGCCGGCCTGGGAAGGGGTCTAAGGGGAAGGGGTTCCCCCTCCCCTTCAGTGAAAATTTTTGAAAAATTAGGTGTCCTTACAATCATGCAATCTGGTGCCACCTATGCTACCTTTGAAGTAAAATTTGTGTTAAAACATTTACATATTTTAGGAAGAAAAAAATCAGCATCAGTGAGGGTGGGGCATGGCCCAATGGTCCCTCATATACACCACTGATAATCAAAATGTAAGTTCAACCATTAAAAACACACTGATGAATCAATACGGGATATATAGGTGCTGGTGCAATTCAAATCATAACTTTATATTAATTACCAAGGAAGTTTTTTAAACTATTAATACCCTTTAGCTACACCATTGCATTATTTTTCTTTCAGTAGGTGCCCGAAAAATTCTCAGTATTTTGCCCGAATTTTCACAAAAAACTTTTGGTTGGGGAACTGCAGCCGCCCAGCCCCCTCTTCCTGTGGTGTCACGTACCACTTTCCAGACGATGATCAGCCTTCCTGACTTTCCTTGGTCTCAAGAGCACAAATCCTCAAACAGTTTACTTACTTGTGACTTTAACATGCTACGACTTTTCAAAGGCCTTGAGACAGACCAAAATCAAGTGCGTAAATCAATGGAAGAATAATGATTGCTGGTACACGCGCTTTTTGATGTTTAAATAAATGCTAAGACTTCATTCCAAAAACTTCACCGTCATGATACGGTGAATTAAATGTTCACTGACGTCCAGCTTGGTTGTTCTGTGATTGGTCGCTTTCGCCAGACGAAAGTTTTTGCAATCCAGCAGGAATCAAGACAAAGAAGTGGATAGGAGGTGGGGGAGGGGGGCTGCTGGGGTCATCCTGGTTGAATATGGCTTCACATCACTCTTGCATTGGTCGCTATTATCGGCATTTGTCAAACTTGAAGTCACCTGCTCTCATTCAATTAAAAGGTGCTGCATACGCGGATGAACAAGTCTGTAATTAACAATTTCTTCCTTGTTAACTGTAACACATCACATTTAATCCGTTTCGTGGCCATTGGATCCTTGAAGAAGTTTTCAGCGGGCACAAGCTTCCTTGCCGTCATATCAAAGCTTCCGAGTCGGCTGTCCATATGTTTTCAAATGTGTATAACATCATGACCAATGGGATTTTAAGCATAGGGAGCGTCGATAAAAAGGATAGTGTGTTACCGTTTGACACTTTACTGCTCAAATGCATTTTTCCATAGCGAAAGGATTTAAGGCAAAATGTTGTCTAAAATACCTTCAGTTTCCACCATTTTTGCGCAATGAGTACTTGTATTGATTTGCTACAACATCTACAGTCACAGGTTAACCTGATCCCTTCAAAAACACGGTATGCACTGCACCCTACAAAAATGTTAGGGACTAAATTTGTCAGTCAATATTTTGGCGCGGAGGAAATAAATTTCTTTAGTCAATGCATTGACTTACAAACTAATTTTGGTCGGTTTCGTGGTCTCTGGACCTTTGTAGAAGTTTTCAACGGGAACAATTAAGCTACCTCCCATATGAAAGCTCACGGGTAGGCCTTTCACACTGATTTCAAATTTGTTTACCATGACCGGTGACATTTTGACCGCCGAGAGCTTGTGTTTCCTGCTTTTCTACTTTACTCAAAATGCAATTTTTTCATCGCGGAAGGATATATTGAAAAAGTGTACCTGGAATACCTTCAATATTCTTCATTTTTGTCTGAAGAGTACTTCAACTCCTTTTCTACCGTATACACATCACAAATTGAACGCATCATTTCAGAAACATGGTCTATACTGCCTCCCCAAAATGTTTTCCAAGGTGTTAAATTCGTGGGGTAATTTTCTCCGCGGGGATTCCCGTCGAATCAGTGGTGTGATCGAGATGGTAGGAAAATGCAGAGAGAGACTTGGTGAAGTTTAAGGGAACCGCTGGCTTTCATTGAAAAATCAGCGCACCATCAAACAAGGACAATGGTCACCTATTGTTAGGAGATGCTTACACGTACACCCTAAGAGGATTAATCGATACTTGCAACAGAAAAAGTATTTTGAAGTCGATAATTTATGAATATTCATTCCAGAGTAGTAGCTTTTTCCTAAAAACAAGAGTTCCTTTGGGAATGTAGGCAAATTCGGTATCAATAATGACAGAGTTCTCGGCGACATTAATATCGTCGAGAGCTTTGTCGTTATTGATGCCTTTCGTATCAAACGCTAATTACATGAAATATGGAGTCGGTTTCATTTGATAATGTGTATAGTGGTCATAACTAGTGCCCAACAAACAAGCATTAATTGCAGTGACAGAACTACATCAAATTTAAGGATTATGTGAGCAGGAACCAAAGTTTTTGATCAATGAAAATTTAGATGTTACCCAAAATGGCACATACGCATCTTACCCGCTTTAGAATTTTAGCCTAAAATGGACAAAAATCCTTTTTTCTTGACAAATCTTCATTTTAGTCTGTACCGTGATAACTCAGTGCACGAAGCGATGGCGATGGTATGGAAGTAAAACGTACCCTCTCTCGCCCATGTACCGAAATATTCTGGGGTCCATTTTACTCTCAGGGTCCATATTCCCTTCACCTACCCCGGCCTACACCAAAACTTTGCTTATTTTAAATGAACATGCCGATTTAACGTTTTTGAAGGAAAACTTTATTGTCATCTTACAACATATGTACACTTTGTACAATTCCATGTACAATATTGGCTTTTTTCCTTCCTCCTTCAAATATACGGTAATCTAGCAGTTGAAGGTGTCAATTAATTACAGTGTTAAAATATGTTTTACATGATAAAATTAAAAGAAGAAAAAATTACATGCTTTCAGACTCACAGCACTTTTTAACATTCCGTTTCTTTCTTTTCTTTTTTTGGAGGAAAACTACATTTCCGTACAGGAAAATGTATGCATCTGTCTCTTGCTACAATGTAAACCTAATACCTTGCTTTGTCAGTGTCACAAACGATTCCTTGCTGATCCACTTTTCGTAATAGGTTTTAAGTGTATTTACAAACTATTTACAAATAAATTAGAGATATCCTTTGCCGAAATAGACTTATGAAAGGAGATGCACTTTTTAAGTTTATTTACAAACTATTTACAAAGGTATTTTACTTTTCTTTATATCTATCCAATTAAAATTGCGTGAAAAAATGAAAGCCAACAGAAGTACCCTAAAAAGCTTGGTAATATATCTTCTACAACCAAGTAACTCGCCCGATATGGGACTTGAACCCATGACCCTCAGATTAAAAGTCTGATGCTCTACCGACTGAGCTAACCGGGCTTGCTTGAACATCTTTGAAATTTTCAAAAAGAATGCAATGCATGCTATCCGCCTCTACAATGATTTGAACACCACTGAATGTTTTAAGCCTCTTTCAGGGGTATGTATGTACAAGAGCGCAAATCGCGGTTCCGGGGACCGGGATAACAGGCTGTCTTTTGAGAAATTTTGGTTCACAAGGAGGTTATTGTAAATTAAATGTTATGCTTTAATGATATGATGTTCAGTTTCTGAAGTATATTCGTGCGCTAAAAATGGCAATTTTGGAGAAAGGAGAATCCAGAAGACCAGGCCCGTCGGAAAGTATTTAAAAGTGGTACGGTATTTTTCGGGGTATTTTTGGGTGTTCGAAGGGGAAGAGCCCCTCGTGGGGGTTCAAGGGAGCGAAGCCCCCTTGAAGCTTTTGGATTTTGAAAAATGAAATTGCGTATTTCCATGGGAAGTTAATACAAGTGGAATATTGATTTTAAGTGGGGATCCTTCCTTTGTCACTATATAAAGGTATCATCCTGAAATAGGGGTCTAAGGGGAGGGGGCGTTCCCCTCACCTTTGAGAAATTTTTGTTAATTTAAGGTTGCTTAGATGCAAAATGGTGCTATCTTTGGGATATTTTTGGAGCTGATCGTAGTATAGCAAAGGTGTGAAGGACTAGAAAGGCCGTTTTCAGAATGCTATGTAGTCGTAAGTGTATTAACAATCACCACTGCCCTCCCACCACTGCCCTACCCCTTTTCTTCTCCCCCCCCCTCTCTCTCTTTTAGCTGAAAAGTGGTACGGTAAATACCGTACTTACCGTAGCGGTTCCGACGGGCTTGCAGAAGACAAACAATATTGTTAAATAAGGCAAACCAGACTGGATCATTGAAATAATAGAAACATGAACAATGGGCACATGGACTCAGCCTATGGTTGAAAGATGAACAAATGATCAAAAGGAAAGATGTAATATGTAATGTATTTATGTAATGTATTTATCACTCGCTTTTTGAACCCCACCTGGAAATTCCACTAGGTAAGGGCCTTGGGTAAGGGAACTTGGTCACATTAAGAATTTTCTGAATAGTCAAAGCAGGGAGTTTTTGTTATCCAAATAACAACTCCCTGGTAAAAGCTGCTTAGATGATAACTGCAGTTTGCAATTTCTGAAGTAAATGTATATCTTCCAAACTTAGTCCAAGCTTAACTATCCCAACAGGAGGGGTGAGAGAGGTATTGTCCACCCATGTGCCTGTAGTGAATGTTTCTTAGTTTGGGGCTGGATCTAAGGGAAATGATGTCGTCTAGGTAGAGGTACTTCCCTTGAGAATTTTTTTTTAATTATGTAAGGTGGCTGAGGAGGAAAATGGTGTTATGTTTGGGCAAAGCTTTGAACTGGTTCATTACGTAAGGAATTCTCAGTGACTATCACAGTGGCATGACACCACTCTAAGGACGGTACTCGGGCGGACCACCGCTCCCCTTTAACGCCGCTGTGCCGCATTCTACATTATATCTATCAATTTTACCTTAAGCCTTACAAAAATATTGCACCAAGTTTGTTCAAGGTCGTTCTGTTGGCACATAATGGTTTCATTGCATGGTAAATCCTTCACAATGATACGCGTCGCCCTTAAGTGTAGATTGATCGGGATTGGAAAAAGGGATCTCATTTGTAAGGAAGTCATTTTACAAAAATGAGACTACCAAGGGCATATTTACGAATGTCCAGAGCCTCACCTTGGGGAAAATTTGGAGAAGCTCTTTCACTGCAATTCTCTTGATTTATGGCCTCAGAATAATAATTAGAAGAATACAAGTTTCCGCCTTTTCATCTGCAATATATGTAAGATGAAAATATCGGTTTACGAAAAATGTCCTGGGAAGGGACTGTTTGAGCTGCAACTCGGATCTGCGCCTGACCCTGGTTATGCAACTGCCTTCAAATATTTCGCTTAAAGGTTGCATGGAAAGCGAGAAGCTGAGGAAACGTTTGATAGTTTTGGCGATTTTTGATAGAAAAGTAAAAGGTGTCCATTGGTAAACAGGTAATTGAAAAGATACCCGACTCCCTGCTCCAGCTCTTGGCAGGAGATCTCGAAATTGCATGCGAACGCACTGCACATTCGCTCATTCACTTAGGTCCAGTCTAAGTGTCTTGTAGGACCGGCTTTGTACTAGCCCATGAGAGAGACTGAGAGTGAAATATCCCCGACGCTATCTAGGCTTATTCTTGTTGGCCCCCATTTTCGTTACAGGCCCAGGCACAGGGCCAACTGTGCCTATTAGATGATCAGGCCCTGCATCCATGTGGGGAGTTCAACCGGCCCGTCTGCAAACCCTATTTTTTTATTTGAAAAATACTGCCCTTAGTGAGGTGATATGAGAAAGAGGAAAAAATCTCGTTTTCCTGATCTTAATTTTAAGGTCGTCATGAAGAACCCGGGTTCTTCATTTCTGTCCCCAAATTTAAACTGGGAAGTCCTCGGATCTTTTTCATAAACCCATTTTTGGTTCTTTTATGTGAGGGAATATTGAATATGCCACCACTCTCCAAAAGGATAATATTTAAAAATGGCCAAATAGTAGCATATCGTTACTCAAAACAATAGGTCACTTTTTATGATGAATGGGGTTTGGCTTATAGGTGGTTACAATGATGATATAGAAGAGTTTGTACAAAGCTATGGAACACACAAGATCGTCTACAGAAAATAATCATAAAATAATATTTGAAACGGGTGAGAGTCACGCGCGCTGAAGAAAACAGCGTTTTTTTAAGGTCTGATGACATGAAAATTACATAGTTGGATATTTTGATGTAAAAAGCGTTATAAAATCTAGAAAATAGCCACAATTTCCATCAAAATTCATTTAATATTGACCCTTCTACAGGTTAATTTCTATTTCACGCTTGTATAATGAATAAACATGAGCTTTATATGCAAATCTGTGACATCGAAAGATGAAAATACCCAGGGGCGGGATTTGATGCCTGAAAGTGGAGGTGGGGGGGGGGGGGAGGGCAAAGCTAGGTGGACTGTCAAACGGCGCCGAATGGCGTGTGGTCCAGGGGTCCGCCCAGGGCCCCTGGCAGGGTCCAGGGGCAGAGCCCCGGTGGGGTCCAGAGGGCGGTGCCCCTGACAGAGGGCGATGCTCCTGAAGCTCTGGGGTATTTTACGAAACTGTAGGCATTAAATGATTCATTTTAGCTTTAACTTAAAATGACATAAGGTTGGCCATTAACATACCACAAAAATTTCAATTTGACTTTTTTTCAATTGTATTGCTACTCCGTGTGTCTATTAACAGTCAGATGGGACCGAAAATGCTGAGGGCTTGAGGAAGTAGGGGAAAATGGGTTTTTTGAAGGGGAGAATGGATTATTTGAAGGGGAGAATGGATTGTTTTGAGGGTTTCCAGGGGCTTTGGAACAATAATTTTAAGAATGGGAGATCTATTCAGAATGGGTGCGCACGAAGCGCGCTGAAAAAACGCATTTTTCATACATTTTAGTGATATTAGAGGGCTCTTGCTCCACCCTCCTTCGCTAAGCGCCTGTACCTTATTACGGTACCGGAAATGACACTTTCCGTGCCTGAAAACTTGCAGCTAAACAATCTTTAAAGAGTCGGTAAATTTACACAGATCGATGGTGATAAAAATTTTCCTTTAAAAATTTCTGGGGGAGGGGGAACTTCCCTTAAGCTGCGAGAAGACATGGGGGCATTGGTGGTTCCAATGATAATAGAACTGTTTGTACGAAGCTAGGACAAGTGGGATGTTCTGCAGGAAGTAACCCCGAAACCCTGAGGCAATATTTTAAACGGGTGCGCGAAGCGAGCAGAAGAAAACAGCTTTGAGACAGCGTTTGAGACATTTAGTTGTAAGCTATTGTTTTTCTTTAGTTTTAAATGCAGTATTTCTATTCCATAAAAAAATTCCTGCTTTCCCCAGGTGACTGTTCTTTCCATAGAGCAGGATATAGGAACCTATATCCTGCTCCTTGGAGGCTGCCGATGGTCTGGGACAAGTACCCCTCAACTATTTTATTAGTGTGAAAAATAAGTTTGGGTCGATTTTGAAGCTATGTTATACTAAAGAAGTCAATGAAAACTTTTGTGGGTAGTTTCGACATGGGTACTGTCAAGCGCATGGGTAGTTAAAGTGCCAGGGAAAGCGGCATCTTGGGAAGTTGTGGCCGGCGAAGCCTTTAACCGAGAGGCGCGAGGCTGCATCTTTGTAAGGTGTGACCAGCGAAACCTAATCGCGAGCGCCCAAGGCGGGAAGCCAGAGTCTTGGGACGGAGGGTCTCCCCGTCGGTGGATTTTTTCGTTATTTGATTTCTATTTGCCGCCATTCTGAAACATTTGTAGAAAAAATTCCATGTCCATCAGGTGTAATTTGCAATACTAGGAAGTATTTTTTTATGACGATTGCAAATTTAATGAGTATGGTTGTGGTTGGTTTGGAAAAAGGACAGAAACAGGGGTTGCAAGGGCTTTAGAAATAGTAATTTACTCAACCTATTCTACTACAGATAAAAATTAATCACGAAGCAATCCAACAAAAGTTTTTCTAAGGACAGCAGTACTAAAGGAGACACTTCTTACACTCTAAAAAAGGTCTGGTCAAATTTGAACAGAATCTGATCAGAGGGGCACCGAACAGAAATCTGATCAATTATTTGACTAGATTTGGTTCAGAAATGATCAGAATTGGTTCATTTTTGAACCGGATCTAGTCAAAGTTTTGACCAGATTCCTGTTCGGTGTCCCTCTGATCAGACTTTTTTTAGAGTGTAGTATACTGAGCTCACACGAATTGCACAACGAAAAATTTATTGAGAATTGTTATTCCCTCATCCTAGGGTAGGTTCCAAGGACTATGGTGCATGAAAAGACGTATATGCTGAGTACTGACAATGACCCTTATCTCAGGGCTTCAAGTCACAAAGTGTACCAGGCAGAGAGCCGACCGCCATGCTGAGAAACGGAAACTTAAGGTACAGAGCAAAATTTCTCAACAACAAGTGTCCCTATTTGCCCCCAGCTTTGAGTTCCGCCACTGTATTAGTTAGTTTTTATTGCAGATATGCGCAAAACCCACCGGGAAATATATATCTAGCATATTTATTATTGTAAGTTCCTTCATGATCTCATCTCTGTTTCAGAGAATGTATGGGTGACGCGATATTGTACTTCACCTAAAATTAGAAATGTGTGCGTCTGCAGTGTGTACCACATGTGTATATGTGTGAACAAAAAAGTGAGTCGCGGACTCCTCTCAAACATAGGCGTACGAGGCAGGGGGTCTGGGGGCTGCAGCCCTCCCAGAGCAGGGAAAATGCTTATTTCAGGGCACTGACACTTGTATTTTCAGGGCAAGGGGGCGGTGCAGTGGGCAGTGCGGCGGGCATCGGCGTTTGTCAACAGGACAAAATGCTTATTAGTTGCACAACGAAATAATATCACCCGAAATAATATCTTTCTTTATAGTTTGGGGGGGGGGGGGGGACTCATCCATACCTATCCTGAGTGCTATCGTGGTAAAAGGGGAAAATTCAGGACAATTTGCAAAATTTTCAGGGCAAACACCCTCCGCCCCCCTGTGAAATGTCTTCCCGTACGCCTATGCTCCTAAACCGTAGGTCCGTCCGATCAAGTTCAAACTAAGTGGGTAGGTAGCTGACCATGAGATCTTGTGCATGCTAAATGGATGATGTATTGGGTCAAAGGTCAAATAAGCTAAAGATTGGATTTTTGCCATTATTTGCCTATCAGATGTTAAAAAAGTATGAAAACCAAGTGAAATGCTAGGACCTATGATTAGTTTTTAAAATAATGTTTTGCAGTTGCTAAGGGTGGTCAAAGGCAAAACGTAGGTCAAAGGTCAAATTTGCCTAACTTTTGTGAAAAAGTGTGCTGTAAACTCTACTACCGTATGTTTGATCAACTTCAAACTTGGTGGGTATATGGCACTCTACAGGTGTCTCTGGAACATTTTCAGTCCTTATTAAAAACCTACCTATTTAGCTGTGCCTTTGATGGTATCTGATAGATCAACTTAATCTTTGTTTTTCTACTTTCTTTTGTAAGGCGCATTAGAATAATTATTTTAAATAGTGCGCCATATAAACTTCATGAACTTGAACTTAATTCAAATGTTTCCTTGTCAGTCATAGATAGGCCTATATCAGTTGTTTTGATTACTTTTCTGACATACTTTGAACAATCATGGCAAAAAATCCGATTTTTAGCTATTTTGACCTATGATGATCAGTTACGCATGGACAAGTTTCATAGGCCAGGCACCCGGCCTTTTAAGCATATTGAATCGTCAAGAACAACACAAGGAAGAGATTTTGTCGGCAACTAGTAGGGTTCGAAGTAAGAGGTTTTTCGATGCATATCCAGGTAATATCACCTTCCTACATATTTTATCGTTTCCCGTGACTACGTTAGAAAATATACCCGACCGTGGAAATATCTTTGTGATAAGGGCGCCCTAGCGTGCTGACTTAACTGAAGGGGGCAGATCATTCCATAACTTAGGGCCTTGGACAGCAAGCGCGCGCTCACCAAACGTGGATCTATAGGAACAACCATACTGAGAGTGGTCTCGGATTTTGTTTTTTTAAAGGAGAACATTAGAAAGGTAGAGTAGTGCCATATTACGTAGGGCTTATATACAAGAAGCAAGATCTTGAATCGATTCCTAGTAAAGCACCTGGAGCCAGTGCAACTCCTTTAGCAAGCCTAAGGATGGGAATAACCTTCAGTTTTCTTGTTAGCAACTAGTTTGGCAGCGTAATTTTGCACACGCTGTATAAGTATCTTGTACAACATACATTTCGAAATACCAGTTAGCAAAATATTACAATAGTCGATACAGCTATGAACCAGTGCATTCACAAGAGCAATGATAGCGGGCTTGCTTAGGAATTAAGCACACTGTCTAATGGTATAGAGATGGTAAAAAGCAGTTTTACACTTACTATTGACATGATCAGACATAGAAAGACCTTGATCTTGATTAGTGCATTTTGGTTGTTTGGGGTGGGTTCAAAGGTCAAAATGTAGGTCACAAATATCAAATTTGCCTAAATTTTGCGAAAAATATGTCACGGCCTTGATTTGCTAGGATTGGGGTTCGAGGTCAGAATGTAGGTCAAAGGGCAATTTGCGAAGAGGTGTGTGACGAAATCATTCTTCATTGCACTTAATTTAACTTCAAACTGGAGGAGATGAGATCTGCCACTACCGCCATGGATTGCCCTAGCTCTTGTTCTACATTGTACAATTGACCATAATGTTAGAACTTTCCTCATGATTTCTGTCTCGCTTCCTTTCGTTCATTTTTTCATTATTTTCTTTACTGTCAAAAGCAGTCACCCCAAACTTATTTTGAAACAATAGCTAGATGTCACAAATTTCTTCTTATTTCTCTTTCAAGTATCTTTCATAATATTTTAGGACATAAATATTACAAATTCAAGGTAAACCAAGCAGTTGCTCCTTGTAAATTTTAAATTGAGTAAGAAAAATACTGTCACATGATTCTCAAAAGCTATTCAGGAAATAGGATACTCTCCTATACAATTTTTTATTGGGGTGACTGCATTCTCCCAAAAAAAGTGGGGGAGTTACCTCCTCGATTCCGCAATCCCGCGGTCTATGATCGTTCCAAAGGCGCCTCAGTGTCTTCTACTTCTAGGTTTTATTTTTGAAACACCCGCTCATATCTGACATAAACTTTAAACGACTTGTGCAAGTACGAAGGCGTAAATAAAATAATATTGACCCTTCGCATAAATCTGTTGACATGCAACGCTGTCCCATGTAGCCGTTCTCAAATACTACACAATCATGCACGTTGAAAGATGAGCAGTACGATCGAAGTCGGTGTAGCAATAGTACACTGATCTTGTACAACAGACTGCACACAGCTGTACTAAAACTATGTATTTATGCAGCTAGTCCATGTTTCATGTTGTAAAGACTTGCATGCAGTTGCAGTGGGCTGTGCACAAAACTGAAAAACGTACTGTTCGAACAGAATTTTGTATAATCTGGACGGCTTCTTTCTGTAAAAGCAATAAAATGGTGTCGACACTTTCGTCACCGTCTGCGCTGAATGGCTTCGATGCGGCTCGAGAATACGACTTCAGCGAAGAGGAAGAAAGAACAAAAGCTACTTACCAAGACTCCGATGAAGGTAGGCTAACAAGTGTTAGGCTATGCCCCAACTTTTTAACGTTAGGCCGAACTTGTTAATGTTATTACTGTGTTGGCCTGCTGACGTTAGGTCCTAACATATTATACCTGAGGCCTAGGCCTGCTTTGTGCAAAATTCGTTTGGCTACAACAGCTAGGTTTGATTTTTTGTAAGTTGAACTTCGTTTAGTAACCTACTGTATAGGCCTAGGCCTGTAGCCTAGGGCTGAAATTAACCGACGGCCACGGTGGCCATGGCCGTCGTGTTTTTCGTAATGGCCGTGGTGCCCCGAAAAATCGCCTATAGTTCACGGCCATGATGGCCGTCGTGCCCAAATTCCTTGGCCGTCATGCCCGCCCAAGTTGGATGCACTATATTCTGGAACCATACAATATCAAAGAATAAATTTTCCTTCCACATTTTTCCATCGAGAAGAGCACAAAATGAATTTGCGCAGTCACTAATTGTATTTGGTATAGGTCTGTAATGTATGCAAACACCAATACTGTACGCCATGTCCGTGTTCTGTACACCATACTGGAAAGTTCGTTTTTTCGCCGCCGAAGATTTACGCCAAAGGAAAGGCAAGATAAAAATTACGCCAGCCTCTGCTGTAGGCTACGTGCGCCAAATAGAAATCAGGATGACAAAATACGCCAGAAATTTGGTGTGACCGCTTGAGTGTCATGCCGAAGATCTTCGGCGTAACCTACATGTTTTCCAGACGGCGTATACTAAAATACGTGACGATATCACGGCCGTGACGGTTGAAAAAGAAGTCACGTCACGGAGATAAGCGTTAGTATGTCCTACTTGTATTCTACAACAGTCGTCACGTCACGGAAATAACGTTACTCCATCGCGGAACCTAACGTTGATTTAGACATTTACTACTGGGTAGTAGCCTACTGTACGTTAACGTTAGGCGTAGGCCAAGCCTCAGGATATTCAGTAGTCAGTAGAGTGCGTCTATGCAGGCTTTGCCATAAGCCTGAAACGATTACACCATCTGTGAATACTCAACTAACCTTCCTTACTCCCAGACAGAAACTCCTCAAGAAAAATGCAATTTGTCACGGTGACACTGATTTGAACTTGCGATGAACTACAAGATGCAAGAGACAACACGACATATGCACACTGTATGTACTGCACTCACGGACTTCGGCGCAGCGGCCGTGACTGCACTATTTAAATGCACTGGGTAATAGCTAATGCACATCACGCGCAACGATTCTGTACAGCACGCGTAATGAGGGTGAAAACAACTTTCAAAATAACTAAGGCCTTAACGACAAATATCAACAAAGTCGCATCCGTACACTTTGTATATGCTGGTATTATGTAACATCGGAAGCAATTCCGTGACGACTGCCCTACCGTGACGGCTGCCATACCATCACGGCGACCAGTTCAATACCGAAAATGGCTCATTCCGTTGAGGAAGCTTGGAACATATTGACAGACACAGAAACAGACATAGAAGTGCGAGCTGATGTACCATTCAGACCAAAAGGCGGACAAATGTTTATTTACGAACCACCCGACGCTGTGAAACAAAATGACTGGAGAGCTGATGGGCATCGGTGGGTTAATCAAGGATCTGTGAGGTTGCCTCGATCAAACCCGAAGGTCGTAAAAAATATTTCTATATCAAAAAGTCAGAAGAAGGAGCAAGTAAAGACTTCGTAAGGTTTGCTTATCATCTAGAGGAAGCCGATAGATTTCTCATTCAGTATGTTGGGGATGAATCGTCCTCGGAGAATTCGCACACGGGAACAGAAAGGAAAACCGGGACATAAAAAAACTCTTCCGCACAAAACCGAGTATGTTGAAAGAATGGTCCAAAAAAGTTGAGGTAGAAAACCCCAACAAAGTGTATAAAAGTGAAGTGGTAAATATTAAAGACGTCACAGCTGAAGTTACGGAAAAACCAAGGGATTTAAAACAACTTCAGAACGTGCGGCATAAAATGACCTCCTCTCATCGTCTTTCCCGTGACGGTCTCTACAATTTGCATGAAATAGCATACGAAAGTAAAGACTTTGTCCATGGGATACATACATTCCCGGATCTAGTGGTTGTCTGTGGAAAAATCAAATTGATAAAGGACTGAAAAAATGATAATGATTGACTGCAAAGATCAACTTTTAAGTTACGATACAACTTTCCAATTAGGTAACTTCAATGTAACAAAAATTGTGGAAGACATAAGACGAAACACTTTCACAGCAGCTGAAAATGTGAAAAGTAATACAAATATAAACACTGTCATGTCCCGGGCTGGATACCTAATAAAATCCGATAAAATCTCTTTTTCAACAAAATTGGGCACTTTTACAAATAGGGGAAGATAAGACCCCATACAGTATGTTGTAAAATTATTCCCCAAAGAAACATGTTCATGTGGCTGCAAGAATTGCCATCACAGAATAGCATGCAAGAAGAGCTTGGGGATGGATGTGTCTCTGGAGAAAAGAGTAAATCTTACAACCCTCCGTGAAAAGAAGGCGAAGCAAGGAAAGACTGGCAAATCTGGCCGAAAGCGTCCTAGGTTTGGAGACTTCGACTACATAGAACCAGCTCCTGATGCCGCCACGGAAAATGAAACCCAGCCTTCTTCACCTAAAAGAATGCCACTTCAAGAAGACGTCACGGACAAAGGAGATGCAAGAGATGACGAACCATTTTGGCAGCTTTGGGAACGTGTTGGTGGAGTTTCTCTTGGCAATAATGAACGTGCCATACTAGAGTCAAAAAAAAAAAAAAAACGAATGGTACAATGATAAAATCATAGATGCCGCAATGTCTCTCATACAGGAGTCTTTCCCAGATTTACTAGGTCTCGAAAGTACATTATTGTCAGAAAATCTCTCCTTTGAGACAAAACATTCTGAAGAATTCATACAAATTATAAATAGGTCACCCAGAATAGGAGGCGATCATTGGCTGTGCGTATCAACATTAAATTGTTCCAACCCTGGGAAAGAAGTGCACATAAACGACTCGTATTATAACACCCCATCCCAGGCTAGTGGCAGGCTTAACGTTACTCGTTAGGCAGTCACGGTAAGCCATCACGGGTTTTTTGTCAAACCATCACGTCCCGGGACCCGTCACGTATTTTAGACGATCCCTTCCAGACGGGTCTGTACAGAAGTCCAAGTGTGGGTCCATAATTGTATGCAAATCAGGCCTCAAAATTCACGACGGCCATCGCGGCCATGGCCGATGTAAATTTTATTTTGGCCTCCGACAGGCATTTTTCACACACTTATCGAAGGCCACTTTTGGCCGACGATGTATCAGTCAAGCTGCTCTGTACTAGCCTACCTGTTGTACTAAGACTGAGTGCACTTGATTTCTTTTTTGCACTTGCATTCACGATGCCACGTATGTGAACCCATACTTTTTTTTCACCTTCGTACCGTATTCGCACGCTATGCGAATCAATCGTTCATGTCGATGCTGTGAACAGGTATGGCAAGCCAGCTTAAGTCAATGGGTGAATCCCATTGACTTAACTGCATGTGAGAGATTTCACACACTAAATGTCCATTGACGATGTCGCGAGCTGTGATTGGCTGGTTAACATTGAACCAATCACAATGTTTGTTATATAGATTCTGCTTGTAATTAAACAGTTACCCTGCGTAGTGGGTCCCTGTGGCTGTTGCTATTGGTTTCTTTGTAGAATTGATCAGCTGAACGAAAACATTTCGTTCGCTTCCCGGGCTACTTAGTCTGACTACAGGCAAAGCATGCACTATACAGTAGCATTGTGATACTATGAGTCGGTCAATTAATAAGTGTTGTGTAGACTGGGCACGTGCCATGCATTTTGTACGTAGTGACCAACACTAGGTACTGACAGGCTCAAGATACACCCCACTATACATAGTTTTGCAATTTATCAGAAAAGAACAGGGATTCATTGGCTGTGCATGTTATAGTTTCCTTTTAACGATGTACGGAAATTACGCTGACAAGATTACTTCAGTCGTCCGAAGGACAGCCTTTATCAGCAGTTTGGGGATAAGTTAGTCGTCCGACGGAAATTCTGGCCGTCTCGTACGACCGTAAAATTTGGACGCTGACTTGTTTATATACGTACGTACGCACAGTATACATATCCAATTTATAGTAGAACCATAGAGCAGGATACCGTACTGTGCTAATATTAATAGGCTTCCGTTCAGACCTGTCTGCGGGTATTACATTTTGGCCTTAGATGAGAGAATTTTGGCCTTCGTTTAACCCGAAAAATGTTGGTTACGAAGGCCATGTTTGGCCATAGAGTGAGAAAACGAATTTTGAGGCCTGCAAATACCCATACGTAGGCTACGCACCTGCTCTGTAGAGAAGTTGAGCATGTCCAGGACGAATTCAGTTATTTTCTGCCCCCGTTACTAAGTTCTGCCCCTAAAAAAAGTTATTTTCCGCCCCTGGTTTTTAGGGGCGGAAAACACCGGCTCGAGGGGCGGAAAGTAAGGGCATAGAATGGAATACCTGCGTTAGTTGAGTGGGCTTGACAAACTAAAACTAAATTTTCTTATCATTGAACATCTCTCCATATACATTGATGTTTTTTGCACAGTACATACTCATGCTGACTTTTGTTTCTTGCTAGCACTTAGTGTATTGCAGTGTGTGCGCGAATACAGTACGTATACACGTATGTCAATGTATACATTACAGTGCTGTGCATGCATATGGACGTGTACGTACAGTGGTGTGAATAAGTTCTAATACACATACAACTGCAGCTGCACTATATAGGCTAAGGCATGGTAGATCATATGTACTCATATAGGCTACAATCCATTCTTCTCTAGCCTACGTGATTTCTGAAAAAGTCCCACGGTTTCATCATTTTTTGGTCCCAGAAATGAAAATAGAAGTAGATAAAATTGTAAGTTAATCTTTGATTCCGAATGTTATTTTCCGCCCCAGAAATTTTAGGGGCGGAAAGTCAGGGGCGGAAACTACCGGGGGCAGAAAGTAACGGTACCCGTCCGGGACATGATAATGGAAGTTCAGTATTTTTGCGATCGCTGCTTGTGCCGCTTAATTTCCAGTTGTTACTATCCAGCAATAGCAATGGTGGGGCCTTTTACGTATAAAACATGCATGTTAATTTGTGTGGTGGTGAAAGTGTACCTTGTACATTTAGCCTATGATTTACGCAACTTGACCTACAGTGACCGAAAAGTGGCCCCCATTACATGAGCTATGTATGAAACTAAAGTTTGACATACTAGACTTAGTACTCGACTTGTACGTAAGGTATTTAGGTATGTATGTAGTCAACAAGTAAGGAACCATACCAGCTCCATTGATTTGCACACAGTGTCGAACAGATATTTATGTAGAGATGTATAGTGCGTGCATACTTTACGTACCGCTGTATATGATACTAAAAAAAACAAACAGGTGTGAGCCTGCACCCTTTGTTTATGTATAGGTAATACACGGTAGGATGCTGTGAAATAACCAAGTAGCTATGTACATTGAAATACTGAAGGCTTCGAAGTATTTCCGTTTATAGTTCATTGTGTGAGATACTTTGGTTACGATGACGGTCTATACTGGGAAGAAATAAAATAGGCTAGGGGTGTGGCTGCAGTATTTTTACTCTTCTTGTGTTCTAGCTAGCATATTTTTCTGCATGAATGTCGCACAAGACATAAAATACGTCTTACAAAAATCATTAATTCCATGATTATTGCACACAAAAGTAGGTGAAGGTGAAGGGGTTTTAATGGCAATTTATTTATGTAAGTTCAGACATTGCTGCAAAAGTGTCCTCTTCTGAAGTAAGAAACCATGATGTTGACAAATTTTATTTTTATGGAAATGAAAAGGGGAAAATTTTACCCATCTTCTTCTGGAAATGGGGGGACAAATCCTCTCCTTTCCCCCCTTGACGGAAACCCTGGCAGTGTGTACAAATTTTTCACGTTCCCCAGCCATAATGCCAGGGGGCCTCTCACTCTCTCAAATAACATTTTTGGACCAAACTTTGTCCATCAACTCTCTTTCACACATCACATCAGATAATACTCTTATCCTGGCAAACTTTTTGAAAAAGATGCAATTTGAAGCCAAAAATTATGCTACTGTATGTACATAGGCCACTGGCGAAACATCTTTACACACAGATAATGTGTGGACGACTTGTTCATTACTTTACGCATCCTGTACGTATAATGTATGTCTACAATGCTTATGAAAGTGTGTCAACGAAATGCCCACATTAGTACGTACTGCACGTGTATACAATGCCATAATGTGCATACTGTTCAGTAGCTGTAGTACGACGTCAGCCATTTAGGAGACTTCCATGTTTGTTCACAACAAGTGTATTGAAATATTTGCGGTGACTGTCATTTCTCTTCAACATGTATTGGCTATGTACTCAAGTGTATGTACAGTACTGTATACTGATATGTGATAAGTATTCAATTTACATGTATGTACTTCCAAAAGTACAGTATTTCAGAGTGCAGACATACTGTATATGAGTCATTCTTTAAATAAGGGAACCATTTTGTCACATTTGGGTAAAATGTTAAAAGGTTAACAACAAATGTAAATTTTTCAGATAATGTATGAATACTGGAAATATGCAAACTATGTTCAAAGTTTGAAAAAATATATTCATGGAAAAGTTATTGGTCAAAACAGAGTTCAGTTTTGCCTGTGTAACGGGGACACCAAACACAGGTTTTCCATGAGATACTGAACACCTTGTTTATTTCCATAAAAAAGGGTCTGCAATGTTAAAGATGGTTTGCAGGGTGATCTTCTATAGAATAGAAATGCAGTTTTAATGAGGAGATTGGTTTACACTTGGAAAATACCCTTCTTAAGAGTGGGACACCATTTATTGTCCAACGGTGTCCCTGTTACTAAGCATTTCTTGACAGTGACCATATAGTACCATGGAGATACTGTATATCAGAATACTGTACTCGTGAATATTACAAGTTAAATATTAGTAAAATGATGAATTATTTTTTGTAACAGGACACCAAAAAGTTACACGTACTGTAATTGTACACGGGGCGTCATTACTTTGATCACAGTGCTATTCCATGTTGCAGACACAGAATTAGTGAAGCTGCAAATATTTCAAAGTACTATACAAGTGCTTACTAAAAATAGATCTTGCTACTATTTTAAAATTTTGGGGTGTCACACAGCTCATTTTCAAAATGAAAAGTGCTTTACTACATTTGTCCATGTTATGCCCTTGGTGTCCAAGAAACACGTGAGAAAAAAGTCACGTTTTTGAACATAACATCAAAACCACTTGTTTACGTATGTTTTTTAAATTTTAGAGTATGTCAGGCATCATTATAGCTTAGTCGGCGCCGGTCGGGCCTGACCAGGATGCAAAATTGCCGACCGCCACAATCTACCAAAGTAATTTTTCCGACCGGCACTTATTCCTTACAAGAACCCAATTAAAAATAGCCTCATGGTCGAGAGATTGACCCTAAAGAAACTATTTGTTGGTCATAATTTGAGACTGGGGGAAATCCAGTTCATAGCTGTTTATAATATCCAACACACACCTCGTGAAAATGCTCGTGAAAAACAATGACTGTTTTTCGTTTTCAACATCTGATCGTCCGCTATACGAAGTTTCAGTTATTAGGAGTGATACGCACAGGCAACCAGCAAGCCAGTGGTATACTGAAATAAGTATGGCCCATAGAAATAATGGTATAGCCACACACCTTCCCAGGGCTCGAAAAATCCTGTGCGCCTATGTATTACCTACACATACATACAGAGTGTAGGCTAACACGTGCTATAGTTTCATACAACAGTACGTAATGCATACATGTACTGTAAATCTGTACATATCTGATCGATACTGTGCGTAAATCAGTGGTGCTTGTACTGTACCGTATCTTAGCGCTAGCTACCACAAATACGCATACCAGTGATAGTACAGTGTATCAAACTCTCGTGCGCAGGTACAGTACAGTAGCTCACCGGGCCACGTTTCAGGAATCGTAAATGCGTAAATCATAAATGTACAAAGCACAATCTATACCATCCAAATTGACATACATGTTTTTGTATAAAAGCACCAACCATTATTAATGCAAAAATTGACTGACAGCTGCAAGTTTAGCAATGGTGTAGCCTAAGCAGCGATTGAAAACATAAGTGCACTTTCCTGTACAACGCCCCATCATGTCCTTACAACATACGTACTGTAGGTATGTCAATCTTTTCTACAGTGCATGTGTGTAGCCTAATGTTTGGGCGTTTACATTCAATTATGGACCTACACATGCACTATAAACTTTGCTGTGCTTGCTTTGTCTTAAGTTTCACATGAACTTTAACCTGGCCGAAGGTATTGGTGTTTGCAAAGATTAGGGACCTTTACCGAAAATACGGTTTTTGATTGAAATGAGCATTCATTGAGTAATTTATATCAGTTCAGTATTAAAAAGGAATGCCATAAATGAAGAAAATATAGCCTAAATCGGGACAGCAAAAAGAAAGGAAACAAAACAAGGAAAATTATTTCACATTTTCTTTTTCACAAGAAATTATCGTTACTTTTGAATTACTCCTATCGTATAGGCTCACGAAAAAAATTATTACGATAGTAATAATTTCCGATATATTGCCAAAACTTAATCCTAAACAAAGTGCTATGTACGGCATGAATTTGCTTCAAATCAGGGCAAACTTTGTAGTAATAACAACAAAAGGTGACATGTTTTACTGTATCTCTTTATGATAAATTACAATTTTTCAAAGATTTTTTTCTTTTTTTGATCAATTGAGAAATTTCAGACATGAAATCCCTATTTCAAGGCTGTGTTCATACAGCTAAAAATACTTGGGAAGTGCCGTTTCCAGCCATCTGGGGTGTTTGTAAATTTCAAAATTTTCTTGTACGCTCCGTGCCAACCGATGGTGGCGCTCTGCTTAGACAGTCCTGCCGACACTCAGACCATCCTGGGCAGAACCCTGCTGTATGTATATGTAAAGAAAGAGTCGTCCACATGATATCTGTAATTGAACATATTTCGCCACTAGCCTACTGTAAGTGCGCAGCATGATTTTTGGCTTCAGAGTGCATCCTTTCAAAAAAGTTTGCCAGGGTACTGTAAGAGTATTATCTGCAGATATAATGTGTGAAAGAGAGTTGATGGACAAAGTTTGCTGAGAAAATGTTATAAATTTGAGAGAGTGAGAGGTCCCCAGACAGAATTTCCGGGAAATGTGAAAAATTTGTACACTGCACAAGGGCTGTGTTGGGGAGTGTTTAATGGAAACACATATGTAGCACTGTTCAAGGGCTAGGGTAGGCCCAAAAATGTCATTAGGCCTTAGTCACGTTTACCTGAATGTCAGGGAGCATTTTGTACTGACTTTGACTACTACAGTAGTGAAGGTGGAGCTTCCAATGTAAATATTCAAATTTATGAGGAGTGCTATTGCTATTGGTCACTTGAAGCATTCAACCAATAACACTGACATCTGTCCATGGTTTGAGTCGCAGTGAACAGTGAGCGCAAGTTTTGCTGTAACAAACTAATATGGAAAGTTTTCAATGTTTATCCATGTTGATGTAGGCGTGAGGCTTTGAGAAAAGTATGCAGCAAATGTTGTCATCCTTTCATCATGTGCTTGGCTTCTGGGTAAGGGTTGGATTTAGCGTAAAAGATGCGTTGTTTTGGTACAAGAGAAGCTTGTTTTCCATCCACATCTTCCTTTGGCTTCAAATACGCAACATATCAGATGAGCGTTCTTATCCCAGATTGGCCCTCTCTGTGTTTTGGTTGGGAAGTGACTTTCATCACTTTTTGTTCCCTTACTTTGGGGGATAAGTGAAAAGACCAAATGTTCAGTAAACATGTTCCCTTGCATCAACGATAGGCCTTCTGTACTGAATGTCATCATTTTGTTCTGGCTAACTGAACTGGTACTACCGTATGGGGATGCATGTGCTAGATGGTCACATAAGTTAAAACATAGGGATAGCATCATTTGTTCTGTTTAGTAATCCTCATTATGTATAACTGCCACACACTCTCCCACATAGTCATTTGCAGTATTGTTTGCAGATGAATTGATTGATTCTGGAGTCCTTGGTGAAGCCACCTGAAGTGAAACTAAGGATCCTTCAGATATTAGTTTTGCCTCTTAGATGTTTGTTGGATTATACGTTCATTTGCTTGTTTGTCTGTTTGTGGTGCATCTGTGGTCTCTAACTTGTCATGTACTGTACATGTGAGAGCGTATTTGCATTGCAATGAAGAGAGTTTCCCTCACACAGTCATTTAAATGCGCCAAATGTTTGGCTGTACTCTAAAAGTGCAGCCTTATGGGTTATGATCTTACAGATTTAGAAACACCTGCTAATAGTTTTATGGCTCTTATTAGTTTTCATCAGATTGATCAGCAAAATGCAATTCATTTATGGTCAGTCAGTATCTTCAGTAAACTAAAGGGGAGTGTGTGTGTGTGTGTGTGTGTGTGTGTGTGTGCGCACTTACTTTCCATTCAGATTGAGGACCTAAACAATGGATTTCAGGTCCTTAGAAGGAAATACAATGGATTTCTCATGTCCTCAGAAGGTTAACAATAGGGAGTCTTTTGTTAAAGTTAGGGGTAAGGAAGCAAACACAATTGAGAAAACAATGAGGTCCTCAAACAGTATGCAAAGCAGAACTTTGCGTGTGTGTGTGTGTGTGTGTGTGGGGGGGGGGGGTCTTGCATGATGATTGGAGAAAGTCAGTTAGCATCTTAAAAAGAAATTACCAAATTGTAATGAACTTAAATCTGTAATAATACGTGGAGAACATTAAGTAAGAATTAAATTTTCGAAGATATGTAGTTGGTCTCCAATAGCTAATGATAGGTAATACTTGTAGAAAGGTAATTACTATTGAGGTGGTTGAAAAAAAAGGATTTATTTTAGTTGCATTTGAAGACTGCTACTGGGCATTTTTATATGATGGCTGTTGATATTGCCTGGGGTAAAAATGCCCACTTAGAGCTGGGTATCATGCACATAGAAAAATTGTTGCTTATACTGATTAAGAATAATGCTATAATTAACCTTTCTTAATATACTGTATCAAATGAAAAATGATAAAGAATAAACCATATTTACATATGGGGTAAATATGAACTGATGACGGCTTGAGACGGGAATTTTTCAAAACTTTTTTTGGCATATTTTTTTCAACAGTTCCTCAATACCCCTGAAATATGTTAATAATTTTATTTGTTTATATCATTACTATGTACTAACAGATTGTTCACAGTATTTATTACGTTATCACACATCAGTCATGTGGTTTTTTACTAGCAATGGAAAAAGTTTTCTGGGTGATTTTACTCCATGGGCATTTTTACCCCAGTTTACCTAGATGGTACCATGTTCTGTTGATTGTACAAAAGTAATACAGGTAATCCACAATGCTGCCTCTGAAATAATTGAGTTTTAGATTGAGACCTGGGACCAACACTTTTAGACGTTTAACCGCAGAAATTTGCGATCTTTTAGCGATTAATCGCGATTACTTTATCACAACAGAAAGACTCAGTGTGTGTTGATTGACGTGATAAAAGTGCTATTCAAAATGAATTGGTAATACCTGTGAACCCCAAACAAGATTACTGTAAAGGCTTGTTCATAGTCGAAACAGTAATCACAACATGATGACATACTGCACACTGCATAGGGGACAATATTATACACTCTGCATGTACAGAGTATTCAGATGGACAGAAAACGGACGAAAAACAGGTTTTGCGAGTAATCGCTTAGTAGCTTGTACTAAACATTTATTCGACATGCGATCGTTTAGCGATTAATCGCTACACGGTCACAGCCCTAACAGCAGAATTGAATTTAAAAGGAATTCCTTACTTCAGGCACAAATTTTGGGACAATAAACCCAGCACTTATAGCATACAAAATTGCTTATTATCATTGGTTATCAAAAACAATTTAGCTATAACTTAAAGGGT
This sequence comes from Holothuria leucospilota, assembly GCA_029531755.1. Taxonomy (NCBI): domain Eukaryota; kingdom Metazoa; phylum Echinodermata; class Holothuroidea; order Aspidochirotida; family Holothuriidae; genus Holothuria; species Holothuria leucospilota. Next base: position 21,418,614 of record CM055964.1, on the reverse strand, counting down.
TGCATATTTTTTTTATTTTGTCAGTTGTGTCAAGTTCATTTGGTAAATGTGTTTGCACAATTTCAGGGGGTTCTCATACACATTGTAGGGGTCCTAGTTGAAACTGAAACCGGCATTGTTTTAGCAGCCCTGCAGCCATTTGAACAATAGATGATGGGACCTGCATGTATATCAAGTTATTAACAACCAGTGACTGCAAGTTGATATCCATTTTTAATGGTTAGGGTTAGCTTTAGGTCAGAAAGATTGATACTGTGGTAGGAAATACATAGGAAAGAGTCTGGTAGGGTATACTTACATCAATTAAGGTTCAAAAATTTGTACCTCACACATAAAATGTCTTTAATTTTTACGAAATTCTGTTTGGTTGCAATCCTGTGTCCTCCAATTTTTCCATCAGTGAAGGTGCCACACTTTGTCAATCTATCCTTCACTTGGTTTTCTTTTATTAGATACAGAAGATGCAAGTGAGACGGATGCTGCCAAGCTAGAGGAGGAATATACCGAAATGAAGGAACAGTAAGCTATCATTTCTTTTCACTTTCCGGTAGAAGGTTTTTGCCAAAGTGTTTACTTCAGATTGAAAGAAATAAGAATGCTAAATGGTCAAGAATCAGTATCCTGGATTTCTGCATAAGGCACTGTAATTCATACCAAACATACAGTGTTATGCCTTCCATCAGTCTGCTTCATTTTAGATGTTTATAAGAATTTCTTTCCATGTATGATTTTTGACCAACAACTGATTTAATTACTGTAATCATGAATTCATGTTTTGACTTTATCAATATTTTCCACTGCTATTCTTGAAAATACCAGGGTTTCTTTATTTTGTTGTTGTGCAGGATCTACAAAGAAAAGTTAAACATGCTAAAAAAACAACTTCAGCAGGTAATAGATGGGTCACATCCCGAGTTACTGCGGAAAATCAAGAAACTAGAACAGCAAGGGAAAGAAAGGATGAGGTTAGCTGAAGTAACCAGGAATGCTGAGGTGAGCCACAAAGGAAATTGTAAAGTTGTAATGTGTTGATGTTAAGTTTATTTTCATGAGTCTCTTCATAGTACATAGCTACTGCTGATTGATGGACTTGAGTGTTGTACAGTACTCTAGAGACAGGAACTCCTGGGCCAAGCCTTTTGGCTATTGAATACCCCCAAGGAAGAATATGATACTCACGTCATGTTGGCAGACAATCTTTATGCATATGAGGGGAGAAATGATGGAGTACCCTACTTTCCCTGTGTTAAATGTTTGTTAATGTTGTCTGCCATTATAGGATTGTTTACTAATTAGCCATTTCATGATTACTACTGTGCATGTCAGAACAAAGGTTAAGTGAGACTGCTTGCTTGATAATGTCACATCACTCCCATATGTTTACTTATTACAGTACTTAAGTGTTAGCCTATCTACTCTTTCACTTAAATCTCAGTAAACTTCATCCAAGTTGGTGAGCATTGAAATGTATTACAGTGTCAGAAAAACATTTATCAAATACTGGATAGACCTACACAGTGCTTTACCTGTTGATTGCTAGAAGTTTAGTATCAATGTAACCGAAATTCGTTCTGATCTGTCTGATGCACGTTGTCGCACTTAAGACTATGGTAGCGGCTGCATACCCTGCAGAAAATCATGTGCAGTAAGCTCTTTCGATGTCCCTGTGTCTTTCCATAAACCCAACTTGACCATGGTCCATTTCGGACCTTCTGAGAGGGAAAGCAATCTTGTCTCTTAAAAGCAAAAAGGGCCCTCTTGATCTTATGATATGAAACCTCTAGCAGCCTTTCAAACTTGAAATACTGGAAGCTTTCCCCTCCTTTTAACTGGACAAAATTCTATCATGTTAACGAAGCTGTCAGGATTCAATATATACAATATATGCCCACATGGGTGTGTGGGTATTATGGCTTTCATAGACACATGCTGAGCACAGAGGGGCCAACAAGGGTATCAAAGCTCACCCAGTTACATTTGCCCATGTTGGCCCCAGTGTGGGGATTGACAGGGGGGTGGCCTTTTTCCATTCAGGTTTTCTCTCCGATCGAATCTGACTGACTGAAAGAACTAAGTGGTTGGATCAGTCTTTCGGATATGAAAGTTGTGTGTCTCCAGTTTTTAACGAATCATTGAATTGACCAGTTTTTTGTTTATTTTTTCTCACGTAGTGGGTAGAAACAGGCAAGTCCATGTTTACAGAAGCGAAAGCTAATGCGGCAAACTTGCCATTCTTCAGTGACACTTTCAACTCCTTTTATGAACAGACAAAATCTTAGTAGTTTTTGGATGTTCCAGAGCTCGAACTTACAAGTACAGAGATTTTGGATAATTCATGAACAAAAAGGCTTGCTGAATTTCCATGAAAAGGGATATTTTAAGACTTTACATTAGAAGCTTGAAATGAGCATGTTGATCAAAACTGTGTTGTTGTACACAATATGTAAGCAGAAATGCATGCAGTGTTGCTTCGTAAAACACCGTTGTCATACTGAATGACCTTTTGACCCACAGGATTTGTAATCATGAAACGGCTTATTGTAACAAATGAGGTTTATTAGTAGTCGTCAAAGTCACAGAGGTTAGCCCATCACTTCGGAATAGTACTGTATGAATAAAGCAGTCATGTACTGAACAAAGTATTTCTTTACTGTGTAATACTATGAATGGATCTTTCTGTCATGTTTCCCAGTTTTTTTGAAGAATCATCCTTTTCAGGTGCTTTTTGTTTTTATTTTGTCTTCACTAAAAATTGCTTAATGGTATGCCATGATACCACTAGTGAGGTGGCCTGATGACATGTTTCGAACATAGATGTTTTTGGATTAGATTCTCAGGGCTTTACAGGAATGTACAACAAATATTAAACATTCCATTTATTTGTATTGTCTTGTTTGTTAGCTTGAAAGTGTGGAACATAACTTCATCAGAGAAAGAAAGGAGGCTGTGGAAGAGTTTGAGGTAATTTACTTTGACTTCTTTTTATTTTATCACTCCATTATTGGCTTTTAACTTTGTAAACATGAAACCTAATGTTTTAAAGTGCACCTAGAATTTAGAATTACAAGAATTTATAATTTAGAGGTTAGAAAATGAATCACATTCATACAAATAATATATTCAGCTTACTCTGTTGCTGAATTATAAAATGTTGAAATTTGTTCACTTAATTTTAAAAAGTTGATTGTGCAATATTTTTTGATGTTTACAGTTCTTGTACAACTAACATGACCTGCTTTTGTTTCCTTTTGAAAATGAAAAATGTTTATAGGACCTTCAAAAATTTACTGTTTACTATACTTGCAAAGCATGTTGTACAGAGAGGGCTTGTATACTGTGGTCATGCCACCTTGTAACCGGAAGACAGTGATAACATTCGGTACAAGTTGCAGTGACTTTTGAAAAAAAAAAAAACAAGGAAAAACAAAAATGTTAATTTGAATAGCACAAATTGGTATACTCTGTGTTGCAAGAGTTTCTGAATCACAAATAATCAGTTTGAATAAGGGGAGAAAGCTGTCTTCCCAAGTTTATTTTCAAAAATTTGCTAAATCTTACAAATCTCCTTTTATTTCACTCATAGTATCTTTCATTTTGTTTCTTTGCAAACATTGAATATTGCAGGTAAACCAAGGAATTATTCTGCATGAAGTCAATAAATAAGTAACAAAAATATTGTCTCACAATTGATAGGAGCCATTCCTGAATTAGGATGACAGGGTACATTAATTCAAATGGGGTGGGGACTGCATTGTTCCTTTAAGTGAGTAAACTTCAACCTGTCACACCCCAGCAAAGAAGAAGTGTCCTTTGAAGATGGAATGGGCCAATGAAATTTACTATTGAACATTCAGAATATATGATTTTGAACTAAAGTCTGAAGATGCCTGTTTATGTCAAAAAAAAAAAAAAACATTAAAGGAATGAAAACATAAGACTATTTGCAAGAATTGCCTTTTTTTGTACCTTTTGGTAATAACTTTGAAGCGAAAACACTTGAACTTGATTTTTGGTATTTTTATTACAGTGTTACAGTTGCAACAGAGCAATTTCTTGCCTGAAAAATTGAAATTTTGAAAATTTGCACATTTCTCAGTGAAACCTGCAAGAAGAACTATTTCATGTGGCAAACGAACTGTTTTTTTGTCTACAGCAAAAGAAAATTGACCTGAAGGAACATTTAATTAATGAACTGGAAGATCGAAAGAGAAATATTGAAAATGAAGGTTTATCGCTCGATTTGAATGGAGGTAAGTTGGTCTACAGACTTGAAGAGTGATTGTAATGTCTTCAGTATAATTTGTGTCTCTGGTTGTTGATATTTAAAGCAATACATAGGTCTACTTTCCATGAGAGGTGTAGTATTTAGACTCAGTGCCCAATTCAAAATGTGTGATTACAGGCATTCATGAGTGCAAATCTGTTCTCATGTGCATAGATGGAGACCCTAGAAGGGAGTAGGGTGGGGTAGGGTGTGGTGAGATATATTAACTCCACTTTTTGGTGTTGCTCTCATTGACTTACACATTTTCACACTGTATGGTAGTCTTTACCTAAATGGCCCTTGATCCCCCTCCACTTTTTAACACAAATCTCCGCTACTACTCATGGATATGATGACATGATAGTGTGCCAAATTGTCAGTGTGAGTATGTGATTACCTCAATTTGGTATGAAAATCTTATTGCAGTTAGCCATGTAGCAAGTGACTTGCTGTTTCATGTTTTGGAAAGGGGTACTAAACATTAAAGGTATTGGACTGTGCATCATATAAGAGATCAGAACATTCTGTCACATTTGTTGTTTTTGCTATTTTCGTAAATTTTGAATAAAACATAGGAAACTACTCTATAATAACAGTAAGAAAGTGACAACACAATGGGAAAGAGAACAATATCCCTATTACATTTCTATAGATGGCGTAAGAGAGGACCAGATTAGTGTCAGTCATGGTTCTTACATGCCCCCCCCTCTTTAATGTACCCATGAACTGGAAGGAAAGTCAAAGATTTTTGATAAGCTGTTCCATCATATTAAATGTCAGAAGAGAGGACTAGACCACTATCATCCAGATTAAATGGTCAAGCCTCACTTTGTTTCTGAACTGTGAGCAAAGCATAACAAGTGCTTCAAAGAAGTTTTGGGAAGTCTTTTGTTTATGATTGATAAAATGCAAGGCAGATCTTTTACTTTACTTGTTTTTTGTTGCATTCCAGGTGACTTTTTTGAAGTAAAACCTGTAAATACACGGAAATTGAGGCGACGCCCGAATGATCCATTACCAATGCCAGAGAAGAGAAGGAAAGCATCACCTTATATCCTTTACTCACTGAATATTCATAACCTGTAAAATGTATGGGTGTACAAAACTGCTTCATAGAATGCAAAGAATTGTCAGTTCTTGCACAGTGATGTCATCTAAGAAGAAAGAGTAGAAAATGCAGCCAAAAAAGATTTATTTAAAGTGTTTTTACGAAAATGTGTTGGCCGCAGAACTGCGATTGGTGTTTTGGACAAAAATTCCTCTTTTAATTTTGTCCTTTTCGGAGAATACCATACCGTTGTGTAAAAGTGGAATGAGGGTGTCAAGTTAGCTTATCATGTTCACCATTTGTTAGGAAGGTAAAACAGGTCTGTTCAGAACATGGCTTGTAAAGTGGCCTTTGGTGAGCTAGTTTTGACCCTTGGTGTGCACTAAAATGGCCTGAAAAAGAGTCAAAGATGCCAAAATTTAAGAACAGTATTTTTCAGATGTTAAATATACAGTCAAGTTAAGTGGCCCTCAGCCAAAATTTTGAAAGGCATTTTCCAGTGGCTTTTTACAAAGGTCCCATATGTGAAAGGGAAAAAAATTCAGTTTGTACCCTCCAAATCCTGTAGCAACACGCTTTTCCTAACTCGAGATATCTAATTTAAAGACTACTATTTTTGTCAAAAAATACGTCCAGTTCTAATCAAGGTCACAGAATGTTATGTAAAGTGGGCACATTGCCTCAGATTTCTTTTGTTTTCCTTTATAATTGAATGTCCTGTTGTCCTTGAAATTTGATAATGTTGAAATGTTTGAATATCTTTCCATCTAGGTTTAGCATAAATCTACACCATGTGTACGGCATAACAAACAAAGTTGCTAAATATTCTCTACAATAGTGTCAATATCATACAGAAATTCAATGCTTTGACAAATTAATGTGCCGCGATGACATCACAGATTTCCCATAATGCACTTTATCTCGAGAAAAAATTGCATTTCTTTGAAAATAAGTATCTTCCGAATGCTACAAGGTGTTGAGATGTGGTTTTTCACCTCCTAGAAGAGAAAAATTTTCTGCAGTTTTTTGAAGTCATTGATTTTTGTCACTGGCAAATCCCTTTAAACGTCTAGTTTAGACATTACATTTTATTTTGATTGGCTTGTGTATGGATCAGTGTACTTTGTCATTTCTGGTTTCTCCTTGACTCTTCCATACCTCCCTTTACCTACCTCTTATCAGATGAACTCATCATGGAAGATTTGAGAATTTTGAGTAAGGTAAATGGAATAATTTTGTATTTTTGACACTGTACGGGTTTTAAAAGTTCTTCTTTGCCATAAGTACTAGCATTTAAATAGTTAAAACTTATAATCATTGCAAATGTGCTCCCTTGCATTATTTCAATAAGTATGTCAGGCAGGTATAGATGGAAATCCCAGGGGTACTGAAAGATAATATATCCCTTCGTGTTTTAGCAATGATTCTGTAAACTGTCACATTTCCCTAGAGTAAATTCTGCCTGAATGCCCTTAATCCCCCACCTTGTCACACAATGTCCACAACTGTAGGCAATCAGCTTCCTCAAGCTGTAGAATAAGTTAAGCTGTCTCATTTGTACACCCACCATGTCACTAATGTACAGGCAGGTACAGGTATGGAATGTAAAATATTTCACTCAATAGACCCTTTTCCAAATAGCAGTTGCAAAGGATTGTGGGATAGAGTTTTGGTACACATTGTTTTTGGCCACAGTAAAATGCCATTGACAGCAACGTCGCACACCAAAAGTCTGTCCCACAATCCTTTGTAATCGCTGTTTGGAAAAGGGTCAGTGGTGAGAGGAAATTTTGATACTTTTATTTTCATTTTAATCTTTAATTGTTTTGTAATTCCAATTTAAGTATGCCCTAAACTTTGCTCTAGTTGGTTGTAGTATTAACCAGCACTCATTTATTTCAGAGACCAACACAACTCTGCTGTATATGATTCTTACTGATGTGGTGACCGGTGGCAATATTTTTGACACATTTCAGCCATACTGGTTACTATCTGCAGTGTTTTTTTTTTCACCAGCCTTTCAGCCTCTTATTATCAAGAATTGTGTCATCACAAATTGTCCTCAGTTTCTCTCATCATGTCACTTTGTTTGTTGCTTTCAGGGTCGTTCAGCTTTGAGCAAAAAGAGTGGCGGTTCGTCAAAACCCAGTGGCAAAGGTATAGTAGGACTTGTGTCAATGAACCAAAATGAATAAGTAGTATTTGACATGAAATGCGTAATCCCACATCCTTATGCATACTCTGATACTAGTATCATTTGAATTTAAGTGGTTGCCTCCAAGATCAGGTGCCATGTTGTGTTGATAAAGCACCAAGAACTTGACAAGTTTACTCAATGTCAAATCCTACAAAAGTGTGTGAAAACCAAAGAGTAAGGAAAAAGTCACTGGAGACTCATAAAAAGATTTTGTCTTCGAGAAAAATAATTTTAATTTTTATTCACCTTGAACCAAGTGGATTCATGATTTTCCAGCTGTAATATCCCCACTTAGTTACTGGTAATATTATGTCTAAGTCAGGACAGGGTAAAAATAAACACCTTACATGGTTGTCCAAACTGACTTGTGTTTGATTCTTTGTGACTGTGATAGAAAATTCTGATGAGTTTTCAGTTTTTCATTAGGGACTGTTATTTCTTTCAGACCTTATATTTTCAGTGAGAAAAGTCCATTTAAAAGTCGACTATTCTTGTAAAAACCCATAGTGAAGAACTTCATGGAAAAAGTATGACAGAAAAATTTTTGTAAGACAGTTATCTTAGGAATGTTTGTTAATGACAATTGATACATGAGTATAACAGAAAATACTGTGAATTGTCTGCTTTTCATAAGAGTTTTCGTTTCATAGACTTGTATCATTTTTGCGTTAGATAAAATTGTGGTCTTTTCATAAAATCCTATTGAATGGTAGGGAGATAAATGACAGTTGATTGTTTCATTAATGTGATGAGTTGATTGATTGATTGATTTATTTATTGATGTTTGTTTCTTTTCCAGTCCATTCTCATTCCAATCATAGCAGTAACCACAAATCTTCCCCGTCGACTTCCTCTACCAAGAATTCTCATCAAAGCTCCATCTCAAGCACTGTGGCATCCTCCTCCTCCTCTTCCACCAACACTGCTGCCTCTGGAACCATCAGCATGCCAAAGTATAATGTGAGAATCGATAATGGCAAACTTTTCTATGAGAAACGCTGGTACCACAAGGATCAGAACATCTATGTGGAATCTCGAGAGATGGGAAAAGTCAGTGCTGTGATTACCAGTATTGGCCAGCTTGATGTGAGTTGTACATTCCATTATACCTCAATGTTAGGGTTATTGCTTTACAGTGTAGTAATTACTGTTTACTTGCTATACATGAATGAAAGACAAACTGTGTAACTTAAGAAAATTTGACAGGAGTATCACATGTGCATGCTGTATTAATTGTGCTAGAAGCTGTTTTTCAAACCACCATTCTGTTGTTGGGGGAGGGGGGTATATCATTGCTTTTGTAAATGCAAGGACTTCTGAAATGCATTTCTATGAAAGATATTTGTGTTAAAGTCAATTTGGTGTTCAAGCTCATGGCTTCACCTGAACTGTACATTCATGGGCAAAGCTAGGAAAGTGACTGCTGGTCATTCCAGCTGACTATTTTAGCAGGACTGATGTGTCATGGGTTAGCAGGACGGACATGTCACGGGTTAGCAGGACCGATACGTCATGGGTTAGCAGGACCGATATGTCATGGGTTAGCATACCAACTGTTTGGTAAGGTAATGCTGAAAATTGTTGAACTGTATCTGCCAATTGCAGAAGTTACCGCTACAACTACAGACATGCCCTTACAGAAAAAACGTGTGTCAATTGGTTCCAAATCCTCAGGTTTTCTCACGTGTCTGCCAAGGGTTTTCACAGGTTTTTGCAGGGAAACCTGTGTTTTCCCATGAAATTGACACAGGTTTGCCGGTTGTCACACTTTGCCACAGGTTAACCACAGGTTTGACTCGCAAAACGTGTGGCAGTTAAAAATAGTATTGACAAAGAATTCTGAGTCAAAACCTGTGGCTTAAAATTGAAAGCAAGAAAAGGTGTGTAAACCTGTGTCAAACCTGTGTCGAGAGGGTTCCAAAAACACAGGTTTGCCACCCAGGAACATGTGTGATTTCTTTTGTTTTTCACGTGTGATCACGCGTGGTAACTGACACAGGTTGACACACTGTTTTTTGTAAGGGGAACATGAAAATGTTTGCAATGCTGATGGCACAGTATTTTGTAAGGTAATAGTAGTGCTGTGTTTCTTAATTTAGAAGTCAGAAGCTGTCCTCCTATTGAAAGTCTGTCCAAATCATGTGTAGACCATGGTTTCCATGAACAGCTTGTGGTGTGTGGTATATTTCTGGGTGGGTAGGTTCAGAGATCACAGTAGGTGTTAGCAGCTGTGAGTTGATAGGGTTTTTTGTGAAGTATAGTATGTGGTTGCTTATGTTCTGGATCCATGTATATGCTGTGTAAAGGGGTGGGGTTAGTGGAAACAAGGGGGGGGGGGGTGTAAGTGAGTTGAGATGTAGTTTTTGGTGATGGGAAGATATTGTTACTGTTGTCATGCCTCTGTAACTTGAGGTCAAAACTGGTGTAGCAGACTTTTCAGAGTCTAGTCTGAAGGAAAATAGGTTCAAGCAGGGATTCTGTATTAAGGGTGGTTAAGTGAGTGAAAGGGTGGCAACGGTTTTGATGAGGAGAAGGGGGAGGGTGTTGAGACAGTGTGATGTGTAAAGAAAGTGAAATTTTGTTGGTGATGGGAGGGAGACATGGTGACAGTTTTCATGTCTCAGTAACACAAAACCTAAACTATGTAGCATTTCAGGAAATGTCTAACCTAAATGGGAATTAGAATTGAGCAGTCAGACAGGAATCTCAAAAAAGACTACATAAGCCAATTAACTAGACTGAGATTGTAATATTTTTGTCCCCTGACTCTCAAGCAGAAATGTAGTGCATTGTCATTTGTGAAAATAGTCCTAATCTAAGTTGAGAGATTTTCTAATCTTGTGCTGCCCCACACCCTAAAAACCATGCTTACAGAAACCATTATCAGGGGTTTCCTTTAACTCTTGTCTTTACTTGCCACTTGGACCAGTTGGCATAACTTCTGGGTAGACTGCAGTCTTTTTTCATTTAATCCTGTCTCTGCCAGAGAGTTTTATGAAACCTCCTAGAGACACATCCTTCACCCCAGAAATTTTGATCCCATATTAGGAACAGTGATTTCCCCTGGTCGCCTGAAACTTCAGTAGAAGACAATGCAAAGTATGGTTCTTTCCTCCTCGGCATATAAAAGCCATTTGATCTCAGTCATGATTCATTTGGCCATTGGTCTTTGATGACCCGGTAATTTCCCACCGATTTGGACTTCTGAATTTGATGGACCCACCAAGAGTCTGTGAGGATATTATATTCACACATGCATTTCCCTACTTTACAATCTAATATGTATGTTGTGCTCACTGAATAATGTGGATGATAGTTTCGATATTAAAGGTTTTGTTTCTGATGTCAATGTGGGATTAATTGATTGATTCAACTCAAAATTACATGTTAAATGAATTTTCAGGGTATTGTCATTTCTGTTGGGAAACTGCCGATTTTAGTAAAACAGAATTGGCAGTTTCCAATCTTTGCACTAGTGCTTTTGTTTAGTTGCCCGCCAGACTAGTTAAGAAAGGTCTTTGGACTAGTCAGCTGCTGTTTTTACTTGCATTTGGCAGGGTGGGCAACTGCTAATTACATACCCTGCATTTTTGTTATTCTGGTTTTGTTAAATACTAAAAATACCATTGAGAATTCCTGTCCATGTTGTTTTTTCAAATGGTAACTAGTAGTTTTATTTTATTCTCATGTGGAGATTTTTCCTCTTTTCTTTCAGATTTGGGTGCGAAAAGTGATTGATAACTCAAAGATGAGGATCTGGGTGAGTCAGATGCAGAAAGGAAAATTCAAAATCAGAAAAAGGTCCAAGTAGTCCTTTTTTCCTCACAATTGAAATAATTTATGTAAAATTGATATGTAAATAAAAGTTCGTCTGAGAAAAGAGGTTATTTAAAAAGAATGCCTCAGATTGTACATTGTATTGTTAATATTTTTTACTCTTCAATTTCCCTTAATGTTTCTACCCCTACTAATAATGAATGGTTACTGCAAATGCTTAAAATCATCAGAGCTCTATGGTGGAACTGCTCCTAAGGGGAACTATTCACTTAGAATTGCTTAAGTGTTTCAGTAAATCAAAATATTTACACCTTGTGTAAGACATTCTTTAGTCATATTCACAAAGCCAACTTGAGCATTTTGAAAGATATGTAGCATAACTGTGATGTATGCCATTCGTGTTAGAAGGTGCACCTTTCTAAGCACATTTTAAGCTAGTTTCGTGAACTCTTATTGTTAAAATAATGCACATGGTCTTCTGAGCTTACATGCGCCCTGCATAGCTAGCTTGTCTCTGTATGTGTTGCGATGGCATTTTGTACTTACGACAACTCTGAAGCTTGTGTAAAGTCGTGAAAAATATTTACTCATATTTCCCTTTGTGAATACCAGCTAAGCAAGATATACTGCGTAAGTTTGACTTGCACAAAATGTTGTGTGCAGGTATGCGTAATTTTGGTTGCTCCTGGAAGTGCCAAGGTTAGTGGCCATCTTTTTCACAAGAGTGCAGAACATACTCTTTCTTCAGACCCCCTCCCCTCTCTCAGAGTATACTTTGGCCAAGAATTGGAAAAATGTTTTTTGGCAAAAATCATTAATATTTATTATATTTCAAAAATGTTAAATGACTTTTGATCCCTTCTGCCCAACACAACTTTTGAACTCTGTGAAAATGATGAAAAAGAAATTGGATCCCTTACTGGAGAGCATGCAGTGTGTAAAATTAAAAGGTACTTGTTGTCAAGGTAGAAAAGTGAAGATTATTGGCCCATGGTCTTTGCATATGTCTACACTGAAAATTGAGGTATAGAATGCTGAAAATTGAGATGTAGAATGTTGAAAAAATATTCACCTCATATTTTAGTAGATTGATAAAGACTGGGACTTATTTAATGATCAGGAACACAGAATTGTCTTCTTTATGACCCAGTCACTGCAGCTTGTTCCAAAAGTTTGCCGTTGTATCCTTTAACAGAGAAGTGCTAAGATGAACCCGACTTTTAGACATGTTTTGAGAAAAACAAAGTTCATTTTTCTCGGCTACTTCAGCTTTTTGAAGTTGTCACAGAAAGCAAAAGCCAGTTCATTAGTCTTGTACCTGCGTAACCAGAGAACTTTAAAGGGAAAATGCAGTCATCCCATTTTGAATTAGTGTACCCTGGTATCCTATTTCACGAATGGTTCTTTTTAATCATGTGACATTTTCCTCAATGAATTGTGGCATTCATGCAGAGAAACTCCCTTCTTTTACCTTTGACATGCAATATTGATATTGTGAAGCATCGTAAAATGTACTTGTCAGGTAAATGAGAGGATATTTGTAACAATTAGCAAGTGTTTCAAAATAAGTTTTGACTGACTGCTTATCCCCCTTGATATTTTAATATCAGCATTTAACAAGCTGAAGTAGGACCATTGATTTCCTTTATGCATGCTCTATAGATGACAGGGCCATTGACTTCTGTTATGCAGTCTCTGTAACCTAGAAATTTGTGTTGTTGCATAGTGTGGGAGCTCTGGTCAGTAGTATTTGAGGTACATCCAGTTGCTGTAAAATGCATTTCATTTTGTTATTGACATTATAAACTGGGTTGTGAATGTGTAGCAGACCATTTAATCTTCTAAATGGCAAAATTTTCAGATGGTTGAGCAATTAATTGTATCACCTGTGAGCTGTGGGACCAGTAGGCAGTTAGTAATAGAAATGACTGGAAAAGACACAGAAGTAAAATCTGGATGACTACTCATTAGTAATCTTTGTATTTTAACTTTCATGGAAAGTAAGATGGACAAAAACAGGGAAATTCACAGATGTTGAGTTCAATAAAAGTGGGGAGAGCAAAATGAAATTTTGCAAATGATTGCAAGTAGCTCTGAACTAAACAATAATTCTGCATGTGATTGTTCTGTGATTAGCCTTTAGGAAGTCACAGCCCTAATATAAATAGCATGTAGGTGGCACAAAAGACTTGGTGTAACAAATTTTTGTAGCAGTTGAGTTTGGCAGAAAAGGTCATGATGTCACACAGAGGTCAGAGCAGGGTTGTCACTAGTATTGGAGGAAGTTGTGTTTACATACATGTACCATACTGCAATAGGATATATACACATGTTCTATGCATTACCTTTGAGCACACGTGTTTAATAATGTGCTCCTATGTTAGGGATGTAAGTGTTACATTGAGTAGAAGTGATGTCACAGTCACACTCCCAGCGATTTGAGATCCCAATGTGGGAAGGGTGTATAGATCACCTTATTATTTATGTGTCTTATTTACCCAATGCTTTCTTGAGAAAGGAAAGCTGTAAGCTTATTGACTACCTAATGTCTTAAAGGCAAACTAAAGGTCTGTTCATACTTACAAATTTTCATGTGCTATAAAGCTCTTATGGTCATGCATTGCTCTTCTTGACCAATCATAGACATAGCTCAACATTGTTCGACTTTAGTAGCTTTCATAGCACTATACTGAAGTATAAAGGACGGTTCATACTGAAGTATAGTGCTATTAAGCTATAAAAGTTGTACACTGTTCAACTCTGAGCTATATCCGTGATTGGCTCGGAAGAGCAAGTGATGATCATACATGGTTCTTATAGCTTTATAGCGCATGAAAATTTGGACATATAAACCAACCTTAAACTGGGCTATTACCATCCATGCAGGACTGTTGAGAGGTCACCTGGTCACTACTAAGGAATTGTACATATTTTCCATTTTCCCAAGTGTACAAAACTTATGTTGGGGAGGGGGAGGGGTAAAAACCAGGTTATGATTTTCAGTCTAATGAATGATTATATGGCAATTACTTTTCCCACTTTTTAAAGTATTCATTGAGATGGTGGGGAGGGGTTGTGAAGATTAGTTATGTTGAGATCCTTTGCAATACATGTATGCCTTGCATAGGAAGACTGTATGTGATATTGGAGGCTTTGGGGTGTGGCCATTTTGCCATGAACGTCCCAGTGATGGTTTTAGTGCTGTCTACCCGGCCTTGGCTTTTCCAAGGTAAGACATGGTCAGTTCTGAAATTTTAAGCTGTAAAGGGAATGTGAAGATCCAAGTCAACAGAGCTAGCTCATTTTTGATGTGGGCGTTGCACTGAGCAATACATGAAGTGTCCCATTTGTGGTTAAGAGACCAAAAGAAAAGTAAACCTGATTTTCATTCAGATGTGTGCTATTAAATTGATGTGTACGAACACCAACAAAGAACAACAAGTTTAAAAGAATTCAACATGAATGGACAAATAGTAAGTCTGGTTACTTAAAATTTCTTGTAACAAAATGTGTTTTTATGTGTGATGGTTGCATGAAACCCTGAAGACTGTAACAGTTAAAGGAGCCTACAGGTAAAGCTTTGCCTTAACAAGATGTATATGCATGATCCAACGAACAATCAAGGGGCTGGTGAATATAGTGAGATGGATGTTAGTTCATTTACTGTTTGCAGGTGGTGGTATATATATATACTGAAAATATTACAGATCCTACCTGCAGTGAAGGTTGGGTGTCTCTCCACCCACCCCCACCCCCCCCCCCCCCCCTCACCACCACCACCTCTTCAAATTTACATAGATGTGATCTCTCTTAACATTGCTGCAGGCAGTCAAATTCTTGTGTTTGTACACTGCCCTTAATAATGCACTATCCAAGACACATATCTTTGCCAAATCTCTTCTTCCAGAAAAAGTTCTGCTGGTAGCAAATCATGAATTTGCTTTCCAGATGTAAGCAAGGCTGAAATCTTGTGAATTTTTTTAAGTATATTTTGATGGTAACAGTAAGGGTATTCTTTGAACAACAATGAACCATTGTACAAAATATACAAAGAAGGAAAGAATTCACTTGAGTCATGTCTGTTTATTCTTTTCATTGTACAAATTTCAAAAAGAAACAGTATGAAAAGCTGCTGGGAACTACTGCAATGAAATTAAAATAAAATCATGTCATCAGTGTAAATTACTCCTCTTTTAACTTAACAATGGCATTTTCAGCACTTACGTTTGTTTTAGGCATGTCCCAAAATTGAACTATTTGTCCATCATTTACTTTAGAATAACTATTAGGTAAAATACAGTACCAGAAACTGGTTCTCAAAGAGTTACATTTCCTAAGGGAAACAAAAACTTGAGGTGAGCAACTTCTCAACCTTCCAACTTCTGCTTCAGTGTTTGTCATGCATAGCCTTACACCAACACTTCAAGGAGTTACCTTTTTTGGAATAGAGAGGAAGAACTGCATAAATGTTTCCTGGACATTTAAGGTGACCACACAATCAGAAATGTGCTAAAGCCAGATGACACAAACCAGCCCTGTCTGGCACTTAAGTTTTCCTCCCCTGCACTGGAAAACAACAGTGAATCTTGCTCAGCACTCTTTCACAGGCAAACCTCTGATATACCCCCTGCCCTCAGACAGCCCACAACCACCCCACCCCCAGGATTGCCAAAAGTGTGCCCATCCAAAATTTTGGTCACATCCCTGAAACTGTTCATACCCCAAATGTACCGCTTTAAGCAACCAAGTATCTGAGCAGACTCTACCACCAGCCACTGACTCCAACCTTCCAGCTTTTCAAGCGACTGCAATTAAATACTGATTGACAAAATTGAATGAAGAAAGCATCCAACAAGATTTCTGCTGGGAGATGCAGATTCAGAAAATCAGGAATAGGGGAGTCACTATTCTTGGGATCAAAGGACTGGAAGGAAGGGTGGGGGGAGGGTAAAACTTTGCTGTGTTTTAAGCCTACATACTTTTATGCATGACATCCGACTGCAGATAACAACCCAAAGACTACCAAAACTATCAGTTAACAATGACTTCAGAGACAGCCTCACACCTGTCTGCAATTATACATGGTGAAATAGAAAACTACAGAAATGCTGTTTCAGGATAAAATTCCACTCAGGTTCATTCATCGCTGTGAGAAGTATCCATACTGTGGGTTGTATTTGTACGGTTTACCCCTACTGCGGCCCCTGCAGGAGAAAAAAATGTAATTGTGAAGTGCAGTATTTATGATTCATGAATTAATGGCAGTGTATTACAATGCTATGATATAGCATTATGTGTACTTTCACTACGGCTTATGCTTGCTTTTAGTGGGATACCAATTCACCACTTTAACTCTCGGTATGGAAAGATCACAGTGGACACTAATTTTGCCCAAATTCCCACTCCTAAAGATGTTTTCATTTTTGACAATCAAACCAAGCAAGACTGCACATGCTTTACAAAACACAGACCGCTCTTTTGTAAAATATCGATGGTTTGTTGAGAACATAAGAAAGCTGAAACTAACAAGGAATCATAGTACAATTTCTTCAAAGGCATGCTTATAATTTTTTACATTAACCCTCCCTCCCTCTAAAATATTGTGCAGTCAATTTATAAGGTACACCATTTCTCATTCTCCACTCTCACACCCTACATCTCTACAAAATTTGCTTGCATCAAAAGTTCAAAACATCTTCCAGGTACCAAACCTAAAGTCTGCAAACACTCTCCTTCAAAACATACCTTGCATTTCTGACAAACATCTTCTCCTTTGGGAATTCCACCTGTTTCCCTGGTGACCTACTGCTCTCCTCTGCAGATGCAGCTTCCAGGTAGAGATCTAGGCACATGAGAAGTCTCTGCAGCTGACAGCTTAGGATATAATCACAAGTTTTTGGTGATATCAGCTCTTGGCTGTAGAGGTTGACTTCAGATTCCATGTCCTATGAGATGTAGTATCATACATAGAAAAGGTTTTCATGAACAGGTGGAAATGCGACCATAGCAATAAAAAGAACACATTCACACTGCATGACAGAAAAAGGAAAGATGCTCTTCAAAGAACCAGATTGTATCTACCTTTCTCAGAAAAGTATAAAATGAAAACTTGGGATGTTCCAAAGTTAAATTTACACATTTTGCCCAATCACAGGGATGAATAAAGAAAAAAATAAAATTGTAATTGTTATATCTTGTGACTGGTTCACTGTTGTAAGTGCTGCTAGTGCCTCCATTTTTATGTAGGCCTAATTTACAGCCCATGCCTTAACCTTGGGCAGGAACCCTCACCAACTTACTTTAAAGCGGCACATTGAGTTGGTTCATGAAATTCACCAAATTTTGCTTAACCTGTTAAGTTTTCTTCACATACTAATGACAAATGGTCAAACTTTCCCCACATCTTGCATACAAATAAATTTTTCATAAGTGAGTAATAAACAATTCAATTCGGTTTTCAAAAATCCATGACCAGACACTTTTTCAAATTATGCACAAAACTGTTACAAGCCAGGATACCAAAAATTTCAAAATTTTAATTTTATGCGTAACTATTGGATGTGAAACTTGACTAATTATGCTAATAATAATTGTCATGTGGTATAGTACCCTTCAACACCCTTGTCAAGTTATCGATATCAACTCAATATGCCCCTTTAAATGACAGAAACTGCCATATATCATCAAACCGTGCCAAGAGATTACACCCAGCCTGGAAAAAATGTTTATTTTCCAGGAAGTATGCCATCTTTTACACAATTTTTTTGGATATTTTCATCTACAAAGAAGTTCAATTTACCACAATTTGCCTCCATACACTAAAATTTCTCTAGAGGGAGCTCCTATGCTTTCCCCAAGAGGCTATGGTCCCACTACTTCCCACCTAGGGCCATCCCTGATAAATTAACTCACCCAACCACGACTGATTACGTGCTTTTTATCCATATGGGTCAGTGCTGAGCTCTTGCTTGGTGCTCTACTAGTTCTTCTAGAAACCGAGACAATTAGAAGGCAAACATGGACACTGGCACAGCATATCCCAAACTGGGACAGTTGGAAACTCTTTGTATATGGATACAAACCATACAGTATATACCAGCTTCGTGCACATTAGCCCATACGGTCATCAATAGTGCATATCTGGCTTTATTGGGTGCATTGCCAAAAGTCAGTGGGGTTAACGTTAGTCTCAAATTTGGACAAATTTGTCTCTATATCTAATATTACAAATTTTATGTAATTACAAAGTGTGCCTTGCAGCAAAGGCTTTACTGCCTAAGACAATGTTATTCCAGAAAATCCTTTGGTTTCTACTTAAAACATGGTTATTTGACTTTACTAGGATGCAACTTTGCATGGTATCTCATTTTACTACAAAATCTGGGCCATGTTTTGTAAAGAGTAACACTTCATCTTTAGTCTGATTTACCATACAAATACACATACCTAAATCAAAGTTAACTCTTTGGGCAAACTGGGACACCAATGCACAGGTGTGTAGCCATTTTGTTCATAACCCCAGACTTTTCAACAATTTTACTCATAAATGTCTCAAAAAAGGGTCAAAGAATGATGCCAAATTTGAACATTTACTTATTCTCGGAATCAGTTTGTTTTATGTACTAACCAGTATATCATGGTCATCTGCTGCTGTAAAGGCCTGTCCTTGCCATGTCAACTTGATAAAGAACTGTGGAGGGGTGACTGGGTATGCCTTTCTTACTGCTACCAGTGTTTGAAGCTTGGCTACAATGAGAAATCATCTACATGTTAGATAAAATACCTAAAAGATAATGTAATAACTTGTAAAGCATCTTGTCAAAACCACAGGCTGCAGCTACCTCAGCTAAGCTGCAGTTGCCTAAGTCATGCTTTATTGTTACACACTTTGCAATAGCAGGGTTGATGCTGCTATTGAATGTTAAGTATATATAGTAACAAAGCATGACTGCGGCTGCTGCAGCTTGGCTGGGGCGACTGCAGCTTGGCAATTTTGACATTCTTCCTAAATCAATGAAACATCACAGCATGTACATCCAAAGATGACTCTTGCTGTACTAATAATTACTGAATTTCTAGCATGGAAGAGGACATTAATCCCTCCCTTTCAAATGGGATAAGAGTACTGGATGCTCATTTTCATGTAAAATTGTGTACTGGGGTGTTTTATATACAGTTTACGGGTTGTCTTTAAAACCTCCATTCGCATCACTGAAAACAAAATTAATACTTCTGCTCTGCTTTTTCCTGCCATCTCTTCAACGGTAGTTCAAATGACAGCTCCTTCACCCCTAGAAAGTCCCCCAGTCTTTCCTAAAATGTACTGAAAATGTTTCATCCTCTTGTGACTACAATTCACCCTTCCTCTTCACCCTTTGTAAGCAGCATTTTATCACAATCACTGTACCCGGTAGTTTTACTTAATGTATTACAATCTTTGATTGTATCTAAAGACACAAAAAGTTTACAAAATATGAACAAAACTACCTAACAGAACCTCTAATACTTTGCATGGGTGGATTAAAAAAGGTGAAAAAGTTTAATGTTTTTGTTCTGTTTCCATAAGTATTTATAAAAGTCAGCATGTGTAAATTTGGTGCATAACTGTATGCAATCTGTTACATACAATGGCCCATCATACATGGCCGTACGGGCTGGGGGTGCTGGGGGGCGGCCGCCCCCCAAATGTCAGAAACCTGACTAAATCTGGCAGATATTTTGTCTCAGTTGGGTGGAAAATTGGACAGTTTCATTAGGTCCGGAGTCTGGCAAAAAATTGCCGCCCTCCCTGAGAAAAACAGTCCCGTACGGCCATACCATCATAGCAATGCACATCGAGGCACATTGTACCATATTTTGTACATGCTGTAAGACGACAAATTGACCATACATGAAAATACAGTCAACCACTGGCATGATGTTTCATCCAAAACAGTCAAAGTGAATGCTTCAAATGTAGCAAAACTACATACTACTGGAAACATGATTAGTTCAGTGCATTCACTGCAGTTTATGCTGTGTATCTTTGTAAACTACATACACATATTTGATGGACACATACAAAAGTGTGACTATGCAAATCATAAATCATGCGGAATTATGACAGCTCTTATGAATCCAGCCCCAGGCAGAGGAGAAGATAAGAAAGGGGGAGGGCTCTAACATTTAGATAACCTCAATGTTGAGTTGATGACAGTTAAGTACTCACCAGACTTTCTCTCGCAGGTTGCCAGGTAAAAGAAGGAATTGTCCTCAACGGCTTCCCTTGCAGGGTGTGAAGCAACAAAATCAAGTTGCTGGGATCAAAAAGAAATAGGAATGTTAGTAAAAATTACCTGCAGGGCACATAACAAGCACTTCACAAGTAAGAGGGCAAGCTGATCATCATTAGCAACTAGAAGTAATAAGTATGAAATTTGTCAGGAAAAAAGCAGTATTTTTTCAGAAAAACTAATGAACTGATCTGCACTGCAATATTGTGTATTCTTGGTGCTACATGAAGTCTAGCACAGCCTTCCCCACAAAAGTTAGTAGCATGGCCTTCTACTTAGCTATTACAAGTGTTGGAAGAGCTGTAACCACTTGCTTTTTATGAAATACTGACAGGTTACAAACCAATTAAACATTTTAGCACTCCTACTGATTCTAGAAGGGTAAAAGATAGACTGGATGGTTTTGGCATAGACTGTTTTTCTTGAAAGTTACCTGTATACTGTCAGTTTTCTTGCAGTTAGGCCTAATTTTGACTGCAGCCACCTTCCTTCACTTGGCTACAGTTCATCTGCAATAAACTATGAACTATTAAGAAATCTCTCTTCTGCTGCATGTTTGGTCAAATATTGCCCCCCCCCCCTTCGAAAAAAGATAAAATAAAGAAAAAGTGAAGGTTCACATGTATTCAAGGGACGAAATAGTCGGGTTAACATTGCAAATTGCAACCCAAGAAATTCCAGTTGCGAAGCAATTGTAATTCAGCTTTGCAAATATTGCGAACTAATATTTTCCAGGCTCTGCCCCTGTTCTAACTATTCTGATAAGCGCAGTATGTAATAATTACCATACTGTGTGAAGCAGAAGCCATAAAATTGTACACCTCAGCCTGAAATTCAAAACCTGACTCAACTGTGCTCGCTGTATACTTGTAAATGAACACAAATTGTACTGAATCTTCTTCTGTGGATGTGTAACCAATCACTGTGAAATTATTTCACAGAAACATTGCATAAAAACATCAACACGTAGTAGGGCTGGACTACAGTAATCAGTCACGATTATTACACAAACATCATCGAAATGCCAAAACTTTCAAATGTTCAAACTTGGCAGAATGTGTTCGATCCAGAAATAATATGGCTGAACACTGAAACTGATGGTCATGGAGGTACTGTGACCAAACTTTCATGCCATATTTATAAACCTTACTAGTCCCAGTTGCGATGCCTCCTAACTTGGGCAAAAGTTTTATTGTGGGTGTAACAGGCAGAGTTGATTTCAATAGTTGCTAATCAAGACTGGGGCAATTGCTAATCAATTCAAACATCGATAACTGCTAACCAATTCTCTCACACTATTTCATCCCCTGGTATTTAACTTACAGACATGGCCTCTTCTGTGATGGGCTTCCATGAAACTAGCCGAGATGAAAGCTTAGGGGGAAACAGTTTCACTGCAGGGGTGGGCACTGGTATCACAGCCTGACCTGGAAGGAGGTAAGGAATGGCATAGAGTAATGCCAATAAGTATATATGTACTACAAACACTTTATGCAATTTTATTGAGTATCAACAAAAAAATTAGTGTGCTATACATTTATAATAGATAACAGGATACAATTTGGTAACTGTAAACTTAAAAATATCACTTCAAGAAAGGGTAGACACTTTCACAACCATAGTTAGCATAACAAAAATTCACCAGACACTTGAAGAAGCCATAAGTTTCATTAAAAGCCCCTTTATTTAACAAGTGATAGCTTGTAATTTCATTTTGGGCCCAAAAAAAAATGGATCTTCTTGCATCTCACACTTATAACCTTGAACATGTAGCATGAAAACTTGTAATACTGATGAGGGTCTCGATAAAAGTACTAAATTCACACTGCAAACTCCCCTCCCTCTCTCCCCTGACCATAAAAAAAGGAAAATGTGGACAGGGACCAGTACGTGTGACTACAGAATACCTGGGCATAGAATATGATGAATGTAGTCCACTCACATTAACAACAAACTTACAACTGGATAACAGGAAGCAATGCAATAACAGTGCTCTTAAGAATTAATAGTAGCAGAGGTACTTTACTGTTTCTGTAAAGTAAGTTTCAGGTTCACTAATATCTAAGCTATTATGAAGTATGTGGGAAAAATTTCAAGAAAAATAATCTAATTACAAAATTACTACTCACCCAGAGATGCTCCTTGTTTCTGAAGAGCAAGCCTTGCCCTTATCCTGGCCCTCAGGGCTTTCACTGTTGCCTCCATGTGGCTGGAGCTGAGAAGGGTGCTGGCCTTCATACCTCTGGTCTCATCACACTGGAGAAAATCCAGACCAGAGAGCCACTGACACCAAAGGTAGGGTATGCCAATAGTCTCCAAGTAGGCATCTAAGGACTCAATCCTGGAGAGCCAGGTGAAGGAAAATGAAGATGTAATCCCCAAGGGATGATCTCAGGTAAACGGAAATATATTTAATATAACGGAGGGGAGGAAAGAAAATAACTACAGCAAAACTCTATAAAGACCATCAACGTGAGAGTTTTCACTTCATACAAAGGGACAAAAGCTTGGTCATTCTGTATGTTTAGCTTGGGGGCAGTGGTGATAATTTTTTTTGAAAAAGTGGTGGTTGAAGGATATTGGGCCCTTAAAGCAAAACAATAGGGTGTGAAAATGTAAAAATTGTACATCTCAAAAAAGTGGGTAGGATATATTCTCCCCAACCCCCCACCCCCTGGGATTTCTGTCTTTTCCTGGGGTCCCATAATATGAGCTTCAAATTACCTTTATTCACACCAAAGAAAAGCAAGGATTAATCTTACGATTTGTAATACAAGAGAAAAAAAAGAAATTTGCAGTGAAGTTTGATACTAAATGTATGAAACCTTTGGGTTATTCACTTGTATTCTGTAGCTGTTCTGTGAGATCAGACAGTTCATATAAGCAGAGTTTTTGAATAAAAAAGAGTTCACATAAATAGGCTCTCACTCTACGATATAAAAGCCACGACATAACAAAATCTGCTTTGAAAATAGGTTTACACTGTACGAGAAAGGAACTCGAAGTCCTACTTTCATGAATGTGTCATTTAAAATTTCCTCTTTTCAAAAAAACAT